>JAECXH010000112.1:1200000-1702915 GCA_018152175.1 Drosophila jambulina | reverse complement strand
TTTTTGACAATTTTAACGATGTAACCCCTTACATTTTTTTGAAAAAATGGGTCCATTTTTTTTGGGACAAAAATCTTCAACGGTTTTTTGATCATAACTTGGCTAAAACTCAACCGATTTCAGTCTGGTTTGCTGTTTTCTTCTTGGTTTTTAAGTGCAAACAATTCTGCATTTAAAACTCGATCTCGAATTTTTGGCCAATTTTTGACAATTTTAACGATGTAACCCCTTACATTTTTTTGAAAAAATGGGTCCATTTTTTTTGGGACAAAAATCTTCAACGGTTTTTTGATCATAACTTGGCTAAAACTTAACCGATTTCAGTCTGGTTTGCTGTTTTCTTCTTGGTTTTTAAGTGCAAACAATTCTGCATTTAAAACTCGATCACGAATTTTTTGTCAATTTTTGACAATTTTAACGATGTAACCCCTTACATTTTTTTGAAAAAATGGGTCCATTTTTTTTGGGACAAAAATCTTCAACGGTTTTTTGATCATAACTTGGCTAAAACTCAACCGATTTCAGTCTGGTTTGCTGTTTTCTTCTTTGTTTTTGTAGGCGAACATTTCTGCATTTAAGTGCCAATTCATGGCAAACTTTTGGACTTGGCTCAGACTGAGGCGCAATTTAAAGTGTAGGGGTTCATTATTTAATTAACTCAAACATTTTCCGTGCTGCCTAAGTTCTGGTCACTTACCATAAACAGAAGCTCCGCCGAGGAGCCGGAACTGCTGTTATCCTCGTCCTCGGCCGGCTCATCGTCGTCCACCGACAACTGGGACATCTTCTTCTGGCGCCGACTGAGCGGCAGGACCAGGGCGGAGGACGAGCAGGTGGCCATCGGTAGCGTTGATGACGAGGATTTCTGCTCGATGGAGCGCAACTTGAGCTGCAGCTGGGCAATGATGGCATCGCGACGCCGCACCTCGCCGGCCATGCTGGAGAACTGGGTCTCGAACTTGGAGTGCATCTCGTTCATGTGCGTCTTGATGACGTGATTGATGCCGCTGAGGATCTGATTGAAGTAGTCCTGCGCCTCCGGGAAGCCTTTAAGATTAAGATGAGGCACGGTTAGTGGGCGATGAAAGGACAGGCTAGGCAGTGGTAATCGGAGGAGCGGGGATCAGGGGCACAGGTTTCATTTGTGTAGACGTGAGCTTAGCATTTACGGTGAGAAAGACATTCAATAATTATTTTTCCAGAGTTCAACTACATCAAATATTCAAGTTCATAGGCTGTGGGTGTAAAAGCGTTTCTTCTGTCGGCAGTACATGCTATATGTTCAGATATAGCTCCACTGATGTCCAGGTGTTGTCCGGGACAGGACAAAGTAGTACTTAAGGCTTCGCAGGACAACGAAGACGAAGACTGTAAGTAATGCCACTGCAGATGATGGGAAATGCGGGGTATTTGGGAAAAGACGGACTGATGACTACTTCTTGCAACGATAATGAACACTTGAGTATAATTTTATTCGCAGGGACATTACTCATCAGTTTTAGTTATTATTTTGTTATTATTTACACATTCTCATTCCCAAATTACCATTGTCATTACCAATAAGCATTACCAATACCATTTCATTACCATTATCATTCAAGTGTGCTCCAGCAAGGACTCAGTTCGGATCTCTATACAAAACACTTATTTACATGATCATGTTCTGCTTTTCTTCCTATTTACAAAAGCTTTGTTACATGCTCGGGGAATAATCTCAGGCTCTGTCCATTCCATTGCTGATCCTGGCACAGTTTTTACACAAACAAACTCGGGCTTGAAACCTTGATTAGTTTGGGGTTAACACACAGCAAGAGAGCTTCGGGCGGGGTTTATATATACATAGTTAGGAATATTTATGAATTATACATTAAGCTCTGCCTTAACAATGATTAATGGTTAGTTAAATAGTTTCAACATGAGCCATAAAACGATTGTAAACATGACAGCGTTGCACTGCAGCATTTCTTATATGTACTCCATGATTCTTTAACTTTTCATATTCCATAATGTTCAATACATTAAGGAGCCTTTTTATGTAATTTATAAATTTGATCAAATTAATAAAAAAAAGAGGGCCAAGGCTGGAGTTTTACCGCTGCTCTGTTTACAAGTTCAGACACGATTAAAAAACATTTGTTTAGATTTTAGTCGTGTCCTTCATGCAAAGAAGAGTTTAACAAATGCAATTTAGAATTTAGTTAAGTTTTAAGGTCGAATATTTTGAAAGAGAAATGAAGAGTTTAAGAGAGTTTCAAAGCGAAAGCAAAGCGTGTGTGTTTAGCGAAGACCATATATAGAAGAAGATGCGTAACGGGCATGTATATTTTTAAAGTTCCATTATCTCCATACATTTATCTAAGTGTTATGTTTATGAAAGTCGTAAAAACAGCAGGGCGTTACGCATCTTACTCTGCATATCCTGCATAGTTGTAGGTGTTTGTGCGTGTTTGTGACTCCCAGACATGCACGAGTGTTGATTGTTCGAGTGTTTAGATGTGTTTACAGAGATATGTGGCGGTGGGATATGGAAATAAGGCTCAAATAGATATTGCGTGTTTTATTTATATATTTTTTGTTCTTTTGGGAGTGACAAGCGATGCTTTGCGTTGCGTGGCGTTGCGTTGCTCTTGTTCTGGCTAGCGTTTCGGTTTCTGGTTTTCTGGTGGTGGGGTTGCTTTGAGTAACGATCTGAAGCGGATATATTTACCTTCGTGATGGGGCCCTGGACCCTGTCCCAGTCCCTGCCCCTGTCCCAAGCCCAGGCCCATCGCACTGGTCGTGTTCTGCCTGAGCTGCAAATTCAAATTCAAATCTGTGGTAGTGGACTGAGCATGGAACTCGCTCTGCGATTTCGACTCCACGATGTATGATGCCGTTGCCGAAGCAGAAGCGGAAGCGGATTGTGTTGCGGAAGCGGATGTGGAGGAACCGGAAGCGCCGGACGCTGAGGCGCTGCCAACGCCAGCAACGAGTCCGCCATCGCGCTCGCGAAACTGCTGCCGCTGGCCGGGATTGGGGCGCAGCAGCTCGAACGCGAAGCTCTCCTGCGGCGAATTCGTGGGCGTTACCAACGTCAACGTCGGCGACCAAACGCTCGTCTCGCCGCCGCCCGTAACGGTGGCCGGTGCCGGTGTGGGTGCCGCTATCGGAGCCGGAAACGCTGCTGAAATCGGAGACGGAAGACCGCTGACCGGAAGCGGAAGTGGATACGTATACGCACTGTTGGCCGCGCGCGAATTCGGATTAGGAGAAGGAGTGGGAGTAGAGGTGCTGGCACTCGGTACATCGGTACCAACAAGGCTAACAACGCTATTATTAGTCCCACCGCCGCCGAAGGGATACTCCTCCTTGGCACTGGCGGGCGGGCTGGAAAGAGTGGAATGGAAGGTTACACTCTTCAAGAGCTTACTGTGCCTAGCCACGTACCCTTCCACGGTGGGCTCCGCGGGCAGCCCCTGACCCTGTCCCAGTACCAGTCCCGAACCCAGTCCCTGCACCGGCCCCTTCGCGCTGCCGCTCTTGTTGTTCGCTCCTGCTCCTGAACCGGATCCTCCTGGCTGGATCTCCTCCTCCTGCCCGCCGTTGCCCGCGCCCTTCTGCAGCTTCTTGAGTATGCTCTTCAGCTGGCGCCGCTCCAGCGTCTCATTTGACTCCGGACTGAGTGGCAGTGGGACATACTGCAGCAGCTGCCTCGAGTTGCTATCCGAGGCAGAGGCGGAAGCGGAAGCCGAGGCCGAGGCCGAGGCGGAGGCCGATGTGTTCGTGGATATCGAGGTGGAGGTGGAGCTGGTGGTGGACTCATAGGTGCTGAGGAACTGTGAGTAGATGCCGGAGGTGTCGCTGTAGCAGCGATACAGCGACTCCGTGATGGGCACCCGGCTATCCGGGCCGGACTTGGAGCAGTCCAGGCTGAAGCTGCGCGTCTGGAGGGCTCGCTCCAGCTCGGCCAGCTTCTGGCGCTCGTTGAGGATCTTCAGGCGCTTGACGAAGGGCAGGCCGCAGTACTCCGGCGACAGGTCGAACACGCTCTGGTAGAGCTTCCTTCGCCCGCCATTGCCGCCCAGCTCGGACAGTTCGCCGTCGGGCAGGTGCTGCTCGGGCTTCTGCAGGCGCAGGCAATCCCGTCTGGCGGAGGTGGCCCCGTTGGCCGTCGGCCCCATTCCCAGCTGGCTGGGCTCCCGCCGCTGGCCCCCGGCTCCCGACGAGCACGTGGTGCTGGAGGAGCTGTGGCCATGATGATGCGTCCCATGGTGATGGTGGTGGTGCCGCGGCGAGCGCGAGCTGCTCCTGGCGCTGTGATGGCGCTGCGGGGGTCGCGGGTGCTGCTCCATCTGCTGCGGGATGTTGCTCAGCGAGTAGTTCTTCAGCGGCGTTCCGGGGTCGTCCGTGGGCGAGCAGTTGGTCAGGCTGGTGTAGCTGGAGGACATGAGCGTGGCCAGCTTCAGCTTGGACCAGGGCTTGATGGGTGTGCCGTCGGTGTCCGTGTCCGATTGTATTGGCGGCGTTGTGCCTATGGCCATGCCTATCCGGTGGCCCGGCGGCTTCACCACCCTCTTCGATATGGTGGCTATGCCGGGGCCTCCCGCTCCCCCCAGACCCATTCCCATGCCCAGGCCCAGTCCCGCTCCAGCCGCGATCGTATCCTCGTGCTTGGCCACCAAGGCGAGCGACTTGGGCGGCTCCTTCTTGGCAATGGCCCCGGTGCTCGGGCCCGGGGAGCTGCTGGACATTCCACCGCCCTGCAGCTGCTGGATCTTCTGCTTAAAGGACACCTTCATGATGGGCTTGATCTGGGCCACCGTCAGCGATTGTCCTCCGGGCGTGGTCGAGCTGGAGCTTCCGTTGGCTCCGCCTGGGACTCCCACCCCTGAGACGGAGGCTCCTCCGAAGTGCGAATCGATCTTGCTGCTTATGTTGGGCGGCGTGTTGACCTGGGACCATCGGGGATTCGGATCAGGGATTAGAGAAAGAGAGATTGATGAGCAGGTTAATAGGTGAGGATCAAGAGGTGACGGTTAAGATGCCATTACCCCGCGCTCCCTATGAGTAAAGCCTTAACCGGAGAATAAGACTAAATTTATTAATTCTACGTTCCTTTTAAATTCGGTTTTAGTTGTTAATTTTACAACCAACTGTGACTGTAACTTAAAGGTGTTTGCACTGCCTTATTCTCCAGTTAAGTTGACTGGCTTCTGTTAGCTGAACCAGGTGTTGAGGAAACCCTTTTAACATGACTCTCAGTTAAGTTAACGGACAGAATTCAAAACTCCCTGGTTAAGTTGGAATAAAAGAATGACATTTTTTGAAATTCATGTGAGTTTATGGCTTAACCAGGGGTTAAATTTGCCTGTCAGCTAACAGTTTATGGAGTAATGGAAAACGAGTCAAGGGAAATAAGTTTCCCTTACTCTCTGGTTTGACTTTCAGTTGAGCTTAATGTTTTTTCAGCTATTCCCTGGTTAACATCCCGTTAAAGTTAACCAGAGGTTAAGGAAAAATGGCTGACAGAGACCTAAGTTTCGGGGATTTTTTCTCAGGGTATTTTTGTGGCTTCTAAGAGATATTTTCGGTTTCGGTTACTACTTTTCGTTACGAGTTGGTTTGTTTTTCGATTAATTTTTGCTTTACCATGACGACGCCGGGTTCGGCGGCGTTGGCCTGCGGCTCGTTCTTAATTTTCAACTGCTGCAGTCGCTGGATCAGGGGAAAGCCTTCGCTGAACTCGCGTTCGGGCTCCTCCTGGATCGATTCCTGCGGCGATAACGTACACGTTACATGTGAGTGAGGTGGAGATTTCTGTGGTGGTGTGGACTTAACAGCTCGCTCTTCGCGATCCTAGTGCAAGACACATAAAGACACATACAAAACTACTGTTTAGGAGCTGGGGATTAATTACATACAACACGAATTTCTGGGTCTCGGATCGATTAATCGATAGCTAAACGATAGCAAAACGTAAGGTGGAAACGATAAATGCAACTTAAGAATGATGAGATGTCGATGGGTGTCCTACTGTAATGTACTCTTGGATCTCAATTCGTTATATATGTACATATAAGTATATATGGTATATACATATATTTATCTTAGGAGGCAGCTCCTGTTCCGTTGGAAAACAAAAATGGTAGAAGAGACACACAGGTAATATTCACTAAAGCGGAAGCAGGGGAAACACTATGGAAGCATCTAGTAAAGCTCGGAGAACAGGCGCCAGTTCTATGGAGGAGTCTCTGTTTCGGAAATTAACTGATTTCCGTTGCCTGGAAGTGTGTAAGGGGTTAATGGGCAATTGAATTTTAATGTGAAGTCTTCTCTCTAGGAAGTGTTCATTACGTTTCCTACACACTTTTTGCATTATTTATTTTGTTTTCATTTTTTCCAAAAGCTTTAATTGCGTAACGTGCTGGATTGCAAATGATGAAGAAGATCGTCGGGACTAGCACACTGATCTTATGTGGATTGTTTTTTATTTGTTTTTTTTTTTGGGTGCACTAACAACTTGTACAAACTGCATTACAATGGTTTCGAAACAATGTACACAAATGCCAGAGTCAGAGTCTGTGTTGTGTGTGTACGGACTGAGCCACTAGAGCATTCAATTATTAATTAATAAATATTAATTGCAAAAATTGATACACTGGAATGGGTGATAAAGTGTTTGCCAGTAGGGAACTGTCATTAAGGGGCTTTAAGGACTTTATTTCCCTTTTCAAAACCTATTTGAATTGTTTGTTATCCCTTAAACCTTGCGCTAGTTCTAGCTCTAAACAAACTAACTTGGCATTAAGAATCAAGAGGAATTCAAGGGGAAAATTCCGAAATGATGCTTGAAAAAAAGGATGATATCCTTTTTTCTTCAAATTTCAACTATGTATCTAAAAATACTCCATTAAATTTCTTTAACGTAGGAAAATTAATGTCAAATTGTATATATTTAGTGGTTATTGTTTGGCTTCTATTTCGTTTTAAGTAGGCAAATGCTCCTAAAAAGACGTTAATTATGAGGCAGTTTAAATTAATATTTATCAATATCTGTTTTGTGAAAAAAGTACAGTTTAAGAGAACTATAACAAAGCCAAGTTATTATTAATTTTCTTAATTTTCAATATGAAAGCTAAAAATAAAACTAAAACCCAATGAATGCTTTCATTTCAAATGAGACAACTTGGCCATGATGGCATTTTTTTGGAAAATAAATCTGTTATAAGGTTCCGGAAATTTCCTGAAATTTTCCGAGGCTTCCCCCCCTTTACAGTGCCCCCTTCCGATAACACTCGCACTCTCCATTCCAGTTAATCAATTTTTTGTTGTCTTCAAACAGGCGGCTTTTCCAACTCTCTGTGGTGTGTGGTGTGTGTTGTGTGTTGTGTGTGTGTTGTTTTTTCATCTGTCAAGCTCTTCATTCACTGCTCTGTGTGTTTGTCAGTGGGTCTTGTGGGAGAAAAACCATTTAAAGCCATTTCCAGTTGGGGGGAAATGCGAAAATGCGAAAATGTGGCAAAATGTGTGTGTTGGTTTCTGGATGTCAAAACGAAAGTCGAGCAACGGTGAGCGTATGCGTATGCGTATGCGTGTGTGGCTGTGGCTGTGGGTGTGGGCGTGGGTGTATAACCAGGAGAGCTGTGGTTTCCGGTGACTTGGTGGCCTGTGCCCGTGGCAGGGCCTCGCCTCTCACCTGCTTCTCCTTGAGCAGCCGCAGGCGCTGCAGCAGCGGCAGCCCGGCGCCGATGGGGCTCGGGGTCTTGTCGTGCAGCTCGTCCTTGGCCTCGGCGCTGTCCGCATCCTTCTCGTCGGATCGGACGCGGGACATGCGCTTCAGCATGATCTTGCTGCCGCGCGGCGATGTGTTGTGCAGTGGCTGCATCTCTAAGGACTCGTCGCTCTTCCTCGAGGTCCTAGAGGCGGAAAGCAATGGTAAGTTATTATTTAATGTAAGAATAAATATATATTTTACAATAGAAAAACACATTCAAGATCCTTTGCGTTAGTTTAACTCTTACGAAGCAGGATAGAAAGGGTGAAATGAATGGGAAAACTACCTCAGGGCTAAAAATGTCTTAAAATAAATAAACCAGATGGCAAAATACTGATATAAGCAGACAACTCACTCCCACCTGGACTTCTTGAGCACGTTGCGGAACCCCTTGACGTCGTGCTTCAGCTTGTCCACGATCTTCTTGGAGGCACTGTTCTCGCTGCTGTCGCTCTGGTGCACCTGCCCCTGGTGGTGGCCCTGGTGGCTCTGGTGGTGGTGCGGATGGGCGGCTGCAAAGGCGGCCGCCTCCTTGTCGCTCTGCGCCTTGGCGTACTTTTTGTTCACGCAGCGAACCTCCATCAGGCGCTTGCGGCCCAGCGTCTGCAGGATCTCCTGGGCATCGGGGTAGTCCTTCATGGCAGCCAGGACGTCCTCGCGGGAGAGCGAAAAGAGCTCCGAGTAGCCCACGGAACGAACATCCGCCGTGCGTCTGCGGGAGGGATAATTACAGTCACATAAATTTAATGTTCGCAATAAGAGGCCTCACTTGTTCAGTCCATCCAGATTGAGTATGCCAATCTCGCCAAAAAAATCACCCGCCTTCATGGTGGTCAGCACCTTGCCCGTCTCGCTGAGCACCTCCAGGATCCCGTCCGCAATGATGAACATCTCGCGGGCCACCTCGCCCTTGCGGCAGATGGAGTCGCCCGGCGTAAAGATGTAGGCCTTCATCTTGAGCACCAGATCGTGGAGGAACTCCGGCTGGCACTCCTGGAAGATGGTCACCTTCTTCAGCACGCTGAGATTGACATGTAAGGCCAGTTCGGTTTTCAGTTTGTCGGGGAGCAGGCCCAGGGCCGTGTTGATGTCACCGCCGCCCTGTATCCTGCCGCGGGACCAGCTGTAGTCGTACCACCGCAGCACGCGACGCTTCATGCCGCCGGGCACCTGCAGGGATACAGTATATCGGTTACGGTACATAAAGGACGAAAGATATATGTATTGGAGGGGCACCTTGTGGTGGCGCATGTAGGTCTTGGCCCCGTCCAGCAGGCGCTCGAACTCCAAGCGATTCGCATTACGGTTCGTTATCACATTGCCCACCTGGCCGACGATGGTCGCGAAGATAAAAACACCAATCAAATAGCTAACGATCGTAAAAATATATCTGTGGAAAGGGAGAGAGAAGGGCGCACAGGTGTGGCCATCAATTAGCGGGGCACACACAGGACAGGATGTATAGGATGTGGTGGAAAGAGAGCGAGGGCTTACAAGGTCGGAGCACTTTCTGAACTATCTTTGATTGGGAAACTCAAAAGAGGTGGCATATCAAAAATTAGTTCCTTTAAATCTCTTCAAATATGTCTTTTAAATATGCCTTTATATAAATTTAATATAAATTGAAGTATGCTAAAAACAGGTATTGAAATCTCCTAAAACGTTGCTCAAAAGAATGCTAGAAATGCTTTTTTATACAAATTTCCTATGTTTCATTTATCGGTCTAATAATTAAGCTACATTGTATTCTATTTCATTAAGAATCTGGGAATGTTATATAAAATCTTCATTTTAAATGTAGCCTGTTGATCCCAGCATTTAAATTAGCTTACTTCGTTTTAAATTGAATTTTTTTAATATAGAAAAAAACGTCTTGGGGAAAATACAGATATTATTCTAAATCCAAAAATAAATTCTATCAGGAAAGACCGAATGATTGTTAGTATTTAAATTGTAAATTTATAAATTAATTATAATTTTAGAATCTTTTAGAATATACTCTTAATTTATTCGGTTTAATGCCACCTTTATTTGAATTGTTTCATAGATAAACTCACACCACTCGCTCTCTCTCTCGTCTTTAAACACTTTCTTCGTTTTGCAAGCTCAATCAAAGTTTTCGAAAGTCCACAAAATGTTGTGTTTGCAATAATACTATTTCCTCTCTTTTTGGGAAGTGAGCCAGAGGCACAAATATCAATGGAATTGTTCAAGGCTGTCGCACGCTTTCGAAAACTTTGATGCCAAACGCTTTATGAGGGGCAGAGTTTGCAACAGATCGATTTAGGGAGTTAGAAGACTAGAACGCCAAGGAATCCGAATCGGTGGACAGCCCCCAAACAAATTGCATGATATTCGCTCGATTTGATTGACCTTGTTACACAGTTGGTGTATTAGTTAGTTAGCTAGTTAGTTAGTTAGTTATCTAGGTTAGGAGAGTCTCGTACCCATAGCTAGAGCCAAACTGAAGCAGTCGCGACTTGATGCCTCGCCTAGGAATTGATCGTGGGCCGTCCACCGAAAAGTTCGGTCTGATTGGTGATGGTTAATGGGTGATTAATTTATTAATTAATTAATTGTTAAGAGCCCTCCCTCGCTGGAGATTTGAAATCATTCAGATAGTCTGTCCCAAGGTATGCCACATTTTAAATGGCATACCTTTAAGACCTGACTTCAAGCGTTATATATTCTCCAATGATTACTCTATACTCCTATTTGGTACTCACTCTGCATTCGTCTCCGGCGTGGGCAGGTCCCCGATGGTCGTCAGGGTCAAGGTCGACCAGTACAGGCTGCCCAGATACTTGCGCGTCAGGGTCGCATAGTCCCCGGGTCGATATGGATACACCCAATCGCCCTGTAAGTTCGGAAAATGTGGTTCAATGAGTCGTGTTTTCATTTATTCTCATTAATCAACAAATCAAAATAATTTGCATTTCTCTCACCTGAAAACCCTCCGCCTCGGAGAGTAAAAAATAGAAACAACCGAACCAGTGTGCCAGTATTAACAGGATATGAATTAGGTTAACAACGCGCCATAAATTTGGCCAAACTGTTCTACTCTCTACGATGTAATAAAATCTCACAGATCGGTAAACCTGCGGGGGTTAATTAGAGAGAGAGTTGAGGGCACGAAGGAATCGAGTTTGAAATCCGAGAACTCACTTTAAAAAAGCGCGTAAAACGCAAGAGCGGATGTGTGCCCATCTTGAGCTGCAGCAGGTCCAGTGGTATCAGCGCTATCATATCGAAGATGAAGTCGCGCGAGTGGACGTAGTGGCAGGCCAGCTTCCTGTCGTCGTATACCTGAGGTATGAGTCGATAGAATTGATTAGAAAATAGGAAATTAAATACGGCATTATAATGAAATAAAATATACAAAGCAAAGGCTAATATCTCATAGATTTGTGTAATGCTGCAAATGGATATAAGTGTCGCTAATTGATTTATATTTGTAATTGATATTTGCAAAAGTGTTGAAGTGCTCTTCTGTAAAATTCCCTATTAAGTCAAGTAATATTATCAATAAATTATCGATAACTTTGCAGACCTAATAAAAAATCACTCGAGAATCTCAGAAAAACTTAATTTAAACTAATTCCAAATGATTAAACATTTTTTAATGATTTAATTCAATGAATTTTTATATAAATACAATATAGTATTAAGTTAATCAACTTCAAAGTAAATATATCGAGCATTTTGTCTTCGATAACTCATAGATTTAAAACATTTCAAGGATTTCAATGGAAATAAAGTATATATATCAATAACTACAGGTAATGTTGAACGCTATAGTTCATTTATTTAATAGATTAGTTTTAAAAGTCCCGTTCAACACAGGTGTAGCAATAAAAAAAATCACCTTTTCAATTTATCACAGCAAAAATCAACCCTCAAGGCAGTCCAAATTCGAATATAAATACCAAATGCCATATAATATTCAATCGATACTCACCATCAGGCCCTGCTCCAGATAGCCTGTGCGTAATTGAACTATTATATCTAGGATAAATACAACATCTGTCATCGAGTCGCAGATGAGCCAGAACGTGGGCACAGCTTGCTGTCCGGGAATAGCGCCAGAATTAAAAATGAGAGCGAGTGTTACGTTCACGGGTCGAGGGGCGGGAGAGCTGTGTGTGTGCTCTTTTCGGGTCTATTTTTACGGCCAGGTCAAGGGTAATTAAGCGGCGAATGCAGTTGACAACTGCAAATGCGGGACTGCTCTTGCGGCCGGGCTAAAGGTCAAAGTCAACACGACTCCCCGCTCTAATCTGATGGCAAACAGCAGCTCCAACCAAAAACAGAGCTAACGGGGCCGTAAACAAACATTTGCCCAGGCCGCCCGACTGCGTGTCTTATAATTGAGTCATTACAAGGCAAAGACCAGGAGCAAACAGATAAGAAAGCGGATAATTTTGTCGGTCACACGGACAGGTGACGACCCGGGGATGCCCTCTCCGCGGACTCCCCTTTCGTGCTCTCCCAGGGAACGCAGTTGGCCAACTGCCGTTGCCAACCGAAACCCTTTCGGCGCGTAATGACAAAAGGGTGTTGGCTTACACAAAGGACGAACAAAGGTCCTTCCAAGGGAAAATGCGAAATGGAAATGGAAGTCACAATGAAAGGAAGGCCTGGACAGGGGAAAAATAGAAAAGCGTGGCAACAAGATAAGCCGCCGCCGCCGCCGCCGCCGCACTCACCTGCAGCTCGGGAAAGCTCTGCCTCACAATTAGGGTCCATAGGTTGTATAGAACACATACAGTTAACATCATTAACCAATAGAAGTAAAAATTCTCATCTGGATTAACGACGGATCGTCGTTTCTGCAGATAGCGTCGCCGTCGCTTAACACTCTTGTCGACGTCACCGGAGGCACTTTCTGAACCCGTGTCTTCAACAGTTTCCTGGAATGCGTGGGTCAGTAGTAATTGAAAATATCTTTACCATTAATGAACGGCCTATCTCACCTGTGTTTCGGGTATCTGTCTAGTCGAGAAACGCTTCAGGAAGGAGTCTTCGCGCTTGAGCGGTGGTTTCTTCTGTATCGCCGACGAGATCTGCACGGTGGTGCGCAGCTTCATCCAGCGCTGGTTCGATCGCGTCCTGTTTTAGTGGTTTTTCGGAGAAGATTTACACAAATAGAGATATGTAAATATAAATAGGGGCCATTGCGGGAAGGGGTTCGTTAGAAGAGAGGAAAAGGGATTGTCTCACACAAACAAACTACGGTTAGCTACCAACTAAAATAAGTTATTCGGGGGCACGGGGCAGGGGTTAAAGGCAACAGAAGGCAGATCTTTCCTACTAAGCGTGCGCTTACGTTACGGGTCGTGCCTTATAGAGAGAGCTTAATCACTTACGTAACACGAAACATTAAACACTTACGCTAGTTACGGATTACGGTTAACGGGTTACGGTTAACGGATTGCGGGTTACGGGTTACGGGTTACGGGTTACGAACTATGTTACGCATACTTAGTGGCAAGACAAGGTTGGGGGGGGGCAGCCCAGAGGACCGTAACGCAAGGGCAGGCAACGTTAACGCTAACAGTAACAGTGGGAGTAACAGTAACGATTAACAGCAACAGTAACAGCAACAGACTGGGAGAGAGAAAGAGACAGATGGGCATGCGGAAATACGTAAGTAGTTATGGCCAGTAATCGATACTTCCGTTAATCTACAAATGATATTCATCGATACTGATAGACGTGCAAACGAAATCAACTCAAACTCAAATCGAATATAGAATCAAATGTAATCAAACGAAATCACAATCATAGGCGTTATGCAATCGACGGGAAATGAGGAAAATTGCAATTGGAAAACAATTTGAGCAGCAGCAACAGCAGCAGCAGCAGCGAGACAGAGACAGACCGAGAGCGAAAGAGAAAGTCAGAGAGATAGAGAGTGAGAGAGAGAGAAAGGGGGGGAAAAGTGGCCAAGAATTTCCCGCTATCGATATAAATAGCTCTTGGCGGCAGCGGCGGCCTTGGGTTTGGGGTTGGAAAAGTGTTAAACTGTCTGCCAGGTGTTTTCTTTTTTTTTTTTTTGTTTGGGAAAACCAAGAAAAGCGACCGAAAAAAATACAAAAACTGAGAGCTCGCTTTTCTCGAGGTGAAGAAAAACCCCTTAGAGGGAAACTGGGAAGTTTATTACAATTAAAAGCAAGAGAACAAGAAAATGAAAACGAAACCAAAAATTTTGTGCCCCGGCAGACCGAAGCTGGGGATACTCTTGCCCCCGTTGAGGGTGTTTAATCCGACGTGGAACTGGTTCTGAGCTAAGTCCTTAGATCTTCATTAATCACATTTAAAGCTTGAGACAGACAAAGGGAAAAATAATAAGGAAAAACATTTCATTTTCTTCTCAGTTAAACATCTTTTTCAGCTTATTAAAATGGTATTTAAAATTAAGCTTTAAACAACTATTCTCAGTTCATTCTAAAACTTCACTTTTCCGACTGATTTTGACTTGTATTTTTATTAATTGCAATATTAAATAAAAAATTGCTCATATTTAATAAATAAAATAAACTATAAGGCCATCTCTCCACTGAAATGTAAATAATATTTCCTGAAGCTGGCACACTTGAATAACGTCCTGATTTATGGTTTTCTCAGTGTTCCTTCCCGCCTGGCATCATTTATAATGCTTAAAATGTTTCAAAAAAAAGCAAGACAAAAAATACGTAAATAATATATATATAAAAATTCGCAACCGTCATCAATCAGTAGTGATTGTAATTTATGTACTTTTAAAACACAAACCGGACAGGCGGACGACAATTACCATACGATACTCCAGCGAGATGTTAGAAGGCGGGGCAAGAGTATAGCTAAGCACTACGAGGACGAACTCGATCTAGGACTAGATCTACGAGGGACAGGGGGACAGGGGACTGGGACCGGGACGGGGATGGGGTTTACCACTTTTTTCAACTTTTGCTCAAGCCGCGCTCAGGGTCGCCATTCAATCGTCTGTTCTGCTATAGCATCTAGGGTTCTAGGTTTGATTCGATTTGATTCGGTTTGTATATACATATAATATATATAGCATATAGGTTTTTATGTACAGTTCAGATATTTTTGGTTATTGGGTGATGTTTGCTGATGCATTAATTGGTTTTTGTATTGGTTTTTTGCTTAATTTATGCACAGTTATTGTTCGCATTCGGCATATCAAATGGTTCATACGGTTTAGGGCTTGCTTTTTGGTTTTATGATTTAATTCGTCTCCTCAGGGGTTTTTTATTTGGTTTTTTTGTGGCTAGATTTCATTGTTTCTATATATTTACAGCGGTGGCTAAGTTATTACGCATACGTCGTGTGGTACACGATGAGGTACGAAAAACGAAAGCGATTGGTAGCAATGCAGTTTTAGCTAAACGAAAGACAAAACCAAAGGAAGACAATGATAGCTATAGGTGTATACTGTGGGTGTGTGGGTGTGGGTGTGGGGTGTGGGGTGTGTGGGGTGTGTGTCCTGTGTCTCCTTGTTGGCTTTTTACAGGGTGTTCTTGCGAGTTCTTGGGAGTACTGGGTGGGTGTCTTTGGTGGAAGTGGGAGCTGCGGTTTTGGACCTGCTCAAAACCCTCTACTCGCTATTATTTATATTCGTAATACATATTTGGGTGTGTTGTTAGTAGGTATGTATATGTTTCTGTTGCTGCTTTTTGCGGCCTATTCAAATGCAAAGCGCGCGCATGCCGAGATCATCCTTATCAACGGCCATCACCATCATCATCATCATAATCGCAATCATAATCAAATCAAAAGCAGAACAAAGCTCGTTATGTTTCCTTGTGTGTGTGTTCTATGTTTGTATTCGCTGTGTGTGTGTGTGTGTGTCTGTGTGTGTGTGTGTGCAGAGACAAAACCGAGAAATCATAAGGAACGCAAGAGAATAAACTTACCAATCGGAATCTGGATCTGAAGCTCCATCTCCGATACGCGATTTCCTAAACGAGTTTCGAAAGTTTTTCATTTTCATTGTCATTGTTTTGTTATTGGTTTTGTATTGTTTTTGTTTTTGTTTTTTTTTATTCATATATATTTTCATTCTATTTTCTATTGGCTATTTTCTATCCGCTATTTCCGGGTTGATATTGTTTTCCCGGGCTTAGCATACATTTTTGTTTCGTATTCGTTTTGATTTAATTTGTTGTGTGAGTTGTTTGATAGAAACAGATATATATGAAGAGTACATATATATTTTCGCACAAAGAGAGGCGGCGAGTGAGAGAGAGAGATAGACAGGGAGACAGAAAGAGAGGGGGGATGACAGAGACAGATACGCGTATAGATGTACATATAGGGGCTTTTTTTGCCGCTTTTCCCGCATTCGCCGGCGTTAACCCATGCCGCCCAGCCCATTTCAGCCAAGCGGAAAAAGGCTTGCTGCACGATAAGATTACCCCGCTCACACACACAAACACACTATATGAGTGTGCGTGGGCTGACCTGACCCCATTGTTGTTTTGGGGTCAGCTGAGCCATTTGTGGACTTTCGATTTAATATAAATTGAGAATGAGCTTGTTAGTTTTGGCGTTTCCCAATTTCTCTCGCTTCTTCGATTTCGATTCGATTCGACTCGAACCGGGCTCGGGCTCGGGCTCGAAAAGGTTAAAGAGCCGGGCCCCGGGTATTAAATGGCCTTCTTTATTGCACCACAAATCATCCAGCGAAATGTTAAAGGACTCTCCTGTTTGTTCAGCGTGTGTGCCGAGTGTGTCGAGAGTGTCGAGTGTGCCGAGTGTGTGTGGCCATGTGTGGTCGCCTGAAATTGTTATTGTTTAATGGCTGCATGATGTCCGATTTGGGGGTGCCCTGGGGTTAACCGGCGATTCGGTGCCTAAGCCGGATTTCAATTAACGCCTCTGTCTCGATTCCTGGCATCACGTTTTTGGGTGCTCTTACACTCATTACAGGGTATGAGGCGTATGTTGAGTAATAACCAAAAATAGTACCCCAAGAAACAGCTCCAGTAAGTATGCTATGATTTTTTGCCATAAGAAAAATGGGTATTTCCTTGCGTCTAGATTAAAAATGTTTCCTTTGTCTTAGTTGCTATGCATTTTATAAAAATGCTTCTAATATTATTTTTAAAAGTTAAGGCCTACACTCAATCCATATTTTACCTGCACTCTTTTGCTCTTCAAACATTAATATTTTGTACTGTAATTTTTGGCTTTGGAAACGAATACTTTACTCAGAATTCTCTCTCCTATTTTTATTTAGTGGCCCACCGCCTAAAGGTATGCTATGATTAGGTCAAACCTCTGACCGGGTAATCTGCGGTCGTGACACTCCACTCATTCGTTTTTCGATTCGCCTGCCTTCTGTTTTCTGGTTTCTGTTTCTGTTTTCGATTTTCGTTTTTGGGTTTCTGCGGCCATCCCATCCCAGCCGCAGGCCATGACCGGACGGAATGCTAAACAATCGCGTTCGGTGCGCCACTTGACTGACTGGCCGCACATCATGGCCCAGATGGAGCACACCCAGATGGAACAACAATTGAAAAATTCCGCCAAGTCATTTGGCCAGCGTCCTGCCGCCCGGCCCTCCCCCAGCTGCCGCTGATGGGGATAAATTTATAACAGTCTGGGGACACTTCGCACCCGGCAGCTTCCAGCTGGATTTTAAGTCCTGTCAGGGCGTCACGGAAATTCTCCAGGGAAATCTGCTCGACAAGCCGCCAGTTTAAAAGGATTTCCATATAAATATTATACATACAAGTTTGCATTAATGAATAATTTAGGAAGTAAGAAGAGTAAGTAATGCAAATAAAATTTAAGTAAGAGAACATTTCTATTTAGAGACAACTTCCTATATTTTCTGTTGTTCTAATGTCTCAAAGAATCGGTGGCACTTCCCCCCCAGTAACCCCTAGATAACCTCCTAACTTTTGATACATTTCAAAATTTGTAAGCCAAAAATGGAAAGCACTGGAAAAGCGTTTCGCCTGGCAAGTGCACTCGTAAATCGCAAATTCCCCGAATTAGGTTTTGTGACACCCCCGAAGAGTCGCCCAAAGGGTGTGTGTGTGTGGGGGGCCGAGTGTGCGGCTTATTGCCCGTGAGTAATACCCCAATTATTTTGGGTCATCCTAGTTAATGAGCAGCCCGGGAGGGAGGGCCAGCTGCTGACAATGCGATAAAAGCCAACAAAATATATATCATCGCCGGATGTGAGCGGCGTTTCAAGTGCTTGCAAATCAAAACACAATCGCCGGATCGAACAAATGAATTTGATTGCGAATCAGGAGTCGCTTGTAAGGGAATTACCTAACCGCAGCGCCGCCCGGGGGGATGGGGTGCTGGGTGCTCTGTGTGTGCCACATGCATGCACCACACACACACACACACACATACATATTTCTGTGCAAGTGAGGGGTGAGGGGAAAGTTGGCGACATCAAATGGCAAGGCGGAGGACGAGGACGAGGCAGGACCCTGCTGCAAGTGGTGCATAAATTCTGGCAGGCTCCTCCGTGGCCTCCTCGGTGGTATTGTGTTCACTTGGCGGCTCCCTACATAAATTTGCAATTTTCTAAATTCAAATTCTTTGTAAGTTGTCAGTCAGAGAGCGAGCGAGGGCAATTTCCCATTTCGCATGCAGCATGCCGGGGAAAAGGGGTGGATTTCACTGGCATATGCATATGCGCATGTGTTGGTGTCTGTGTTGGTGACTGTGTTGGTGTATTTGGGCAGTGGTGTGTGTGTTGGTGTATTTGTGTCAAAAGTTCGCCTACATTGCAGCGCCAGCAGCTTAAACATATCGATTCAGGCACACACACCACACACACTGACAAAAGCCACTTAAACTTTCGACTGTTTGCCGAGATTTTTGCCAGCAAAAGTTCTGCTCATATACTGGCCTTACTTATGCACAGAGAGAAAAACTTTACAAGAATTTAAATTAATAATAAAATACAGAGGTTTTTGATTTCCGTTTCACTTTCAGTGTTCCGTGTCGGATGATTATAAAGATAAGCTTATTTCCTGTGAAGTTTTTTGGCATCAAATAGCGTAGAAAAAATTGTGAAGTTGTCTTGACGTCAAGGTAGTACCAAAAGAGTTTTGTTATTTTGGGAACACATAAGAAGAAGAACTGAAGAGGAAAGCGGAAGTCATTTCGTAATTATTTTGAAATGGGAAAAGCTGAACAAACATTACTTAGTTGCTTGAAAAATCATTAAGAATTCTTTTACAACATATAATATGTAATATATATATAATTTTTCTCTCTGTACCCAGACACTTGAGTGTGTTCGTGTGTGTGTTGGCATCAAGTTGTTTAGCTGAAGCAAACTTTTTAAGTTGCCCTTTGCCAAAAATGAACCGAAACTAGAACAGAAAGTGGTAAAATGTATATCCTTCCAAGACACCTCTTGGCCCCTCTTAGCCGGGCTAACTTTGTAGCGGGGTTAACTACAGTACTCGGGGTGTACAGTGTTACCTCCGCTCCCCACCGCATAATCTATGCATATGGCTAATAAATGAGAATTCCCGTCTAACACTTTCCAACACTTATTAAATGCGTAAATCCCCTTAGCCACGAAAGTTGCACGAAAGTTGCCCACTTGACGGGGCTCAACTGTACCCAAGTGAAAGAGAGAGGACAGTGGGGCAGATGAGAGAGAGAGAGTGGGATAGAGCTAGCGAACGAGAGCGAGCAGGCGATATTGAGTTTCAGTCTTAGTTCAGGTTTAAGTTGAGAGTTCAGAGTGGAGTTCAGTTCAGAGAGTTGAGAGTTGAGAGAGAGAGAGAGAGAGGTCTGGCATTCGCTTACACATCAATGATATATGGGTATATATTGGGGTTACACATAGGTTTCATACACTACAGGGGGGTTAGTAGGGGGACAGAGCAGCGAGGGGGAAAGTGAGGGGGCGTGAGCGGGCGAGAGAGCGGGGTTCGATCGAGAGATGAGTTAGTTGGGTGGATGCGGTTAGTACATATCGATTGCGCTATCGATTAACACTTATCGGGAGCGGATCGAGGACTTTTCTGAGCCAGGATCTCTCTCGCACACACCCACACAGGGGAGTTTACACACACATATATATTGAGGTATGCACAGAGAAAAAATAGAGCTTTTATATATATATATTTTCTTTGGTCTTTTGACTTGACTTCAATTTGTACCCTCAAAATAATATTTAAAAATATTGTTTTAAATATTTTGATTTGAGCTTTTTTAAAGATTCGTAAATTCAAAAGGAGTATTTAATTATTGTGACCATAGAAATTATGAAAAGGAATTGAATTTATGTCCAAAAATATACTTAACATTTTAAAAAATTATCTTGTACTAAGCTCTAGCTCTTTTTAAAGATTATTCCATGAATTTCGAGGGATTATCAAATTATTAATGGCATTAGAACTTAAATTCTATGAAGACGATACAATGTATGTCCCAAGAATATTTTAAATTGTTTTCAAAATATTTTCAATAGTTAATAAACTCAATTTGTGAATTTAACCGCTGTGATTCTTTCAATTTGAAACCTTTTCACTAAATTGATATGTAAAGTCGAAGTCATGGTATCTATTTTTGCTCTGCGCCTTTTTGGTTAGTTAATGGCTAGGACAACGCGTATATAGGCATTACGGATATAGTGTGGAACACTGGTACATATGGATTTTACGAGGGGAAGGGGGATAAGGGGGGCTTTCCTCTTGATGCGCCTCAGCGAGCAGTAGTAGGCCATCACGGCACGCAGGCTCTTCCACTTCGTTGTCTGCTGGCCATTCTGGTTGTGGTTGTGGCTGGGATTCCCGTACTGATTCTGCTTCTGGCCCTGGCCATCCGGACAGAGCTCCTCGGGGTGCTCGCTGATGAACGAGGAGAGCGTCTTCATGGCGGGCAGCGACCTGCCACTGCCAGTGCCACTGCCCACCGGCGTGTACGCACTCTGGTCGGAGGACGGACTGTTCACATGGAGGCGCACCTGGCGCCGCTGATGAGGATGAGGCTGCGCCGGCGCCAGTATAAGTCTATCCCTCTCTGTGTACCTTAAACTAGTGTTGGTGGTGCTGCTGGCGGTGCAGCCGCACGGGTGGTGCTGTGCACTGGTCAGCGACGAGCTGGCGGATCTGCATACGATCCGATCCGGAAAGTGGTTACATACGATCAGACACGGTTGCCACATATATGGTTAGTATTAGTTTTAAGGTCTCAAAAGGGACGGGGCTTCCATTTTGGCACTAACTCTTTTTCAAGGACTTGAAATCACTTGGGAGCTCCTGGGAAAGTATGTCACTATGTCAGTTTATCATTGCATACTTTCAGGCAGTCGATCAAGTGATTTTAATACTTTAAACTGAGTTTTGGGTATTAAATAAAGGAAAGTGGATTTGAAATCACTTAAAAATATGGGAAACGTGTGCCTAATAAATAATTGTAGTCGAGAAACAAATGTTCATTCTTTGGGAGACTACTTTAAAGTAATTTTAAATATTTAATCTATTTTATTCCCTCTTAATTGGGGAAAAGCGATTTTAAATCATTTAAATAATTGTATAAATAACTTTAAGGTTATATTAAATTATTTAAGGATGAAATTAGGTAAAGTTTAAGAGAATTCCACTTTTAAAATCAAGCCAAAAAGAAAATTTATTTTAACAACTATTATTTTATTTTTTGTGACTTTTTTCAGCGATTAAAATTCTTCAATCCCAATTTGCAATTAAAATTAGAGAAATTGATTTAAACTATTTAAATTCAAATAATAAAAAAAACCTTAAAAATGTTGTATTAAATATTGCATACTATTTTAGGTGACTTCAAACCTCATCAGAGAAATAAAGACATAGGCCTTCCCTTGTAGACTCTGTCCACTAAATAAGTAAGTAGTTAAAATGGAAGCCATGTTTTCTTTTGATTAAATTGTTGACCCGGCCACATAAACATTTTTGGGGAGGCGGGCACAACCGTGTGTGTGTGTGCGGGTGTGTGTGTGAGTGTGGTTCGGTGTGGCTGGTTGTCATTCTGGAGTGGATTCTGAGCCGAGGGATTGGATTGGAGTGGCGTCGTGTCGTGTGCCCGAAGATTAACCCAGGGCGAGTGCACATTAGCCCAAGGAGCTGGTGAAACTTCTTGGCCCCAAGGGAGGAGTGTAACTCTTCCGCTTTTCCCTTTGTCTTGTGGGCCAAGTTAATTAATGAAATCATGTACACACACACAGGGGGAGAGAGGACAGACACTCACACACCAAGACGGACATGGACAATCCCGGCTAATTGTCATTGCTAATTTCCTTTTTGCCACCACCACAATGGCACAATAAACACAAACACAAAGAAAAGTTGTCACTGGGTGTCATGGTGTGTGTGTGTGTGTGTCCTTGCGACAGCTCCATTCAACTGCAAAGGCAAAAAAGTTGCGGCTTCGGGGAAACCTCAACAGTAACTGGGCAAGGGGCACAGTGCGTTCGGCGGCTGTAAGGCCTCAGAAGAGTGCTTAAGTGGAGGTCTGAATACTTGGAAAAAATATTAATAACTATGAGTGAGTAGAGCTTAAATGGGAATTATTTGATTACCTCTCTGCTTGCTACTTACACTTTTCACATGAATTTCAGTACAAGGTACTCGGGGTATCTGAGGTGATAGCTCTTGGCACCCTTTCTGGCCGGATTATCACACAGTTTTACAGCCCCGAAACGCACTGTCGGCTGTAGAGCTCTCTGTCCTCTGGACAGATCTAAGGCTGCTGATTAGATTAACCAGAAGCCGAACTGAAAACTTTTGATGTTGCTCCCCGTCTCCCATTAACATTCAGATTCCCATTCCCATTCCCATTCACATTCACACATTCCCATTCAGATTTCAATTCCCCCTTCCCGGCGCACGACCGCGAAGGATACACAGGATATGCCGGGGACATCATCATGCACACACACACAGAGGTATGCTGCATGTGCGGGGGACTTGCTAATTGCTAATTTAATTTAATTGAATTGAGTTGAGCTGAATTGAATCGGTCCGGGCTCGTTGTATTTATCTTATTTTTGCTCTATTTTTCGCTTCATTTCTAGTATTATATTTTTTTCTGCCAGGACAGGGTTTCTTCTGCTGTCTAGCGGATACGGATGCGAGTTCGGATGTGATGTCGCTTACGGTTGATCAAATACGGCGTACAACAAAGCTGCCAAGGCGAACGAAGCCCAACAAAGTATGCTACACATTTATCAATTACGCTTACGGCACGTGTCTATATGTGTGTGGAGTGTGTGTGAGAGTGTAGAGTGGGTGTGTGTGTGCGTCTTAGGGTGTGAGTGTGGAGTGTGTGTGTGTGGACTGCAAGCAGAGCCGGATTATGTTTATGTGTTTGGTAACAACTTGGCACGATTTGAATAAATCATCTTTGTTATGCTCCTTTTTTCGCTTCTCTTTTTTGTTTAGCTTCTTTGGCTTTTTCGCTTATTTTTTAGTCCGCTTTCAACTTTTTTTTTACAGCTATGCACGTGTCGGTGTGTGTGCACTGAGCGAAATGGGTTCTAATATTTATTAAATTTATTTATTAAGAGCTAACCATTAATTTAAATCAAGAGCTAGCAAAATGGGGATTTAAGTTTAAGTTTTAGTTCATAATTATACTTTTTTGATTGAATTTTTTTTACTTTTTTGCATACAGAATCAAAAGAATCAATCTTTTCCAATCAAGAATGCGATTTTAAATTGATAATCATCGATAATTTCCAACACTATTTGTGTTCTTTTTAAGCAATTCTCTTACCAATTAATACCTTCCAAATTCTATAAATAAAATTAACTAAAATTCAAAGTAAATGTTTTAAATATATAATTAATTTAATTTTATATTTTCATAGGACAACAATCGATTTTAAATCGAGAAATATCGTTAGGTTTCCAGTTATCGTTTGAAACTATGTATTTTCAAAGCAAAAATAATATTTATCAATAAATATAACTACATTTTAAATTAAATTAAGTAACTTAAAAGCTGTAATATTTTTCTTTTAATTAAAAAAACGTAATTAAAATAAAATATCACAATTTATCGATTTCTTTTCAAGTTTCTAGTTTTCCCTTCAAAATTAGTATGCTTCCCTTTTTCGCTCAGTGCATGTGTGGGTGTTTACTCTGTTTGGCAATAGGCGGAGGGGTGTGAGAAGGCTAAAATCGAACTTACCGCTGACTGGGACTTTTGCTGTCCGAGGAGTGGGCCGCGCTGTTGTTGTCGTCGTCCCGGGCCATCGCCGACGCACTGCTCTTGTGATGCCGCTTGTGGTGGCCGCCTTCGCTCGTCCCGGGCCCGCCGCCGGCTCCGCCGCTGGCTCCTCCACCGCCGCCGCCGCCGCCGGAGCTACTGGTGCCCGTGGGACTGATGACATCCGTGTCGCTGTTGCAGTCGTGCACCTGGCGGGCCACATCCTTGACGAACTTGCCCGCTCCGTGCTCGTGGTCGTGCGCTTCCATCTGCAATGATCGCAACAGAAAGATCGATAAAATATCGAAAAATTAATCGATTTAGTAAAAGATTTATCAAGGTTTAAATCGAAAAATAATTGGACATCAAACAGAACTAAGGATTTATAAAAAAAAATGTTTGAATTTATAGAAACAATTGAATTCCTAAAGATATATCAAAAGCAATCGAATGTAATTAAGTCAATACAGAAAATGTCACCACAGGTATCGTTAA
This sequence comes from Drosophila jambulina, assembly GCA_018152175.1. Lineage (NCBI taxonomy): Eukaryota > Metazoa > Arthropoda > Insecta > Diptera > Drosophilidae > Drosophila > Drosophila jambulina. The sequence continues at coordinate 1,678,488 of JAECXH010000112.1, read as the reverse complement.
TAATCGATTGAAATAATTTCAAAATATGGATATTGCCAGAAGACCGATATATAAAAAGGAGAAGAGGGTCTCAAAAATAGTTCTTATAAATCAAAAATAATATGATCGTTAAGACGATATACGCACACATCGAAGGAGCCTTAATACTGATACCTGCCACCATGCCAATTCGATATTAATTTGGCTTATCGCCAGGAACAACCGTCCCTGGGGCCTCATCAATCGCAATTGAGCGCATCTTAATTGCTAATTATGCAAATTCCTCTTTGGTGCAGGGCAAAATGTCAATGGTGTCAATGCTACAGGTACAGTTGTGTACAAAATACTGGTGTGCCAGTTGCAATGCAGAATGTACACTACAAAAGCTAAAGAAAATTGTGATTACTTGGGAAACTAACCATCTTTTAACTTGTATAGTTTAGGAAGTGTTTGAAAATATATAGGAATTTATTAGGTAGTAATTAAGATGTAGAAACTGTACTTATTATATTTTAACTGATTTATTCCTGAAGACTTTTTCCTCGACTTTCGATAGGTTTAATTTTGCATCTGCATCTCCATCGACGCTCGCATCTGTATCTGTAACTGCAGCTGCAGCGAGGCCGTTGCCACGATTGCCCCACGGTGCATTTTAAATCGGATGATGTTGACGATAATAATTAAACTTTGATTTGATTGCGCCCGACACGAAAACTTGGCCGAGAAGTCGGCCAGCCTTCAGGTGAGCGAAAGCAGAAAGCAGAAAGCAGGAAGCAGAAAGCGGAAAGCAGAAAGCAGAAAGCAGGGTGAGAATATCAGCGATGGAGGAGTTGCGAGAAACTTTTGCCTGGCTTTAAATATATCATTATTGATTGCCATCGAAAATGGCAGAAAAACTGAAACGGAAAAGCCATTCAGAGAGTACTTATGTGCATGCTTAAAATTGATTTTAAAACAAAATCATATAAACTCATATTTATGTATTTTCTACTTTAATACTTAAGGGGAATATGGGAAGTTCACGTTCCCCCTGAATCCAATTAAAAAGCAATGCCCAGAAACCTGCTTTTGTCAGCACATTGCATAACGTGCAACAAAAAACCATTGGCATTAACTGGCACTAATCGTGGCAATCGAACCCAATTCCGTATCGCTAACCCAAATCCCAGATTCCCCGCACTCCCATTCACACTTTGATTGGATCAGTGTCGGAGCACTTGTTAGCCAGGACGGGGTCAGGGCAGGGGCATTATTAATTTAACGCCAGTGGCCGAAAACCAACTTTAAGCCAGCTTCGTTGGGGCCCCGAAAGTGCTGGCACTCGTAAGTACTCGAGCGCCGCAAACTCGGAAGCATCGATTTGGCCATTGGGACAGATGTCCATGTCCTAAGGACACTGCTCAAAATTGGAACTTAAGTCAGACATTTACTTTAGAAATTCTTTTGATTAAAATATATATTTTATGTTTAAGAAACTCTTTCAGCTTCTTGTTTACTAGACATAAAAAATTAAGTTTTAAAAAGTTTCTTTAAAGTTCCCCCACGAAACGAAATCTTAAGTCCTCTTAAATATTTCCATAAATGTCAAAAGTGCTTTGTAAACACATTTTCCCCTGGTGTACTCATACATATTCGTGACAAAACTGGCTAAATCCGTCCCAGGGTTTCAATTTGGCCTCCGGTCTTCGGTCTTCGGTCCCCGGTCCCTGGGCCCAAATAGGGGAAACCACATAACATATCTGGCGGGATTTGTATGGCCGTTCCCACCAATTAGTTGACAAATCGGTTCAGTGCCAGATTAAGCCTCCCCCGGTATCCCCCGATCGCTTCAGATCTACGTATGTATATGGACCAGCAGCAGGGCAATTAAGTGCGCCACAAAACTTGATTGGAATTTATTGTGGCCATGGGGGAATCCCCTAAAAAACACAGCGATAAGTGCTCTCCGTTTTAATTAGTCGAGATGACAAATCGAATGGCGAGAGCCTCTCCAATTTTTTCAATATTTCCGCGTAAATATTTATGCATCCAAAGGCCCTTGCCCGGCGAAACTTGTGCGGCAAAACTAATTAAATAAGTTTTAAGCAGCCTGGAAAATGCTTCTTAATAAATATTCATGCCCTGCCAAGCTCCCAGGCACTTAAATGCTTTAAAAGCCCGACGAGGCTGGGCGTGGCGTTCAGGTAACGAGCGCAAGTAGTTTCGGGAATTATCCCGCTTTTTTGGGGGTAATTACTTTAATGAAGCCTTCATTAGCCGCTGCATGTGGCACAAGGTGTTTCTGAATAATGCCTGGAACTAGGCGAAGTATAAATCAATATTTTAATAAATATTTTGTTGGGAAAGTCTGCATTTTATAGACTTCCCATAATTATTGGCAAGCTGTTCTCGAAACCCCACTAATTCAGTCAATTTATTTTTGGGAAGCAACTATAACCTTCACAAACAAGGCCATTAAAGTGTAGTTAGCAGCTACCCTGCCGGACATAACAGTAAAGCTCATAATCAGAAATGTTTAAATTTTATGCGTTTGTTTGTCACACAACATTAATGTGAGGGATAGTATCATAAGAAGTGGCAGGAAAGCAGGAAGGCTTCTCCGAAAGGGATATGTGAGAGGGCCAATCAAAAAGGAAACTAAAAGGAGAGCTGAGGCCACAAGGAGGAAAGATTCTGTTGAAAGTCCTGGCTAAAGATGGCAGAAAGCATTAACGTCTATGGGTTTTAACGATACTTGATGCCAATAAAATTAAATCTATACAAAATGGACAGTTTTAAATTTCTATAATTCGATATTCTGTTTGCTATATCGATTCTGTTTTGGCAAGAAAAGTTCAATGCATTTTTGGGATATATTTTTTTCGAAAATAATAATATTTCAAGTCAAAATGTTGTATTTTTCGATATAGAAAATATTAATATATTACTCATTATTAAATTTTTGAGATGCTATTCAGTTCGATGTATTTTTTAATCAATATTTTTTAAGGGTGACAATAAATCGATATTCTGTTTGATTATCGAATCTATTTTTTTAAAATCAATTATATACTTTTGGATATTCTAATTTTGCGATGCGGACTCTCCAACTCTTCTGCTAAATGCATCGCCAGCTCTGGCTCTTGTCAAGTCCGAAACCCCGGATCAAGACCCTTGTGGCTTACAGTCGCATCCACATATCTGTTCCACGACATTGCGATTATGGGAATGGGATGAGCTGCAGCGCTCAGGACATGGCTACACGCACACACAACCAAGGAGGTCGGACTCACTGACACTGTCAGGGGATTATCCTTCTGGGAATTAGGACTGGAGACTGCTTGCTGCCTGGTAATGGAAATGCAAACGGACATGGACACGGACAGGGACACGGACAGGGACAGGGACATTGCTTGGCTGGGTGTAAGGGATGCTCTGCACTCACCGTATATAGGCCCGTTGCAGTGGCCCCCGACGACGAGGAGGATGCCGCTGCCGCTCCAGTGCTGCCGTAGTTGAGCTGCGAGTGATAGCCGCTGGAGAGGATCTTCTTGTGTGCGGATGCATGCGCCCGATACGCGCTCACGCTCAGTTTCATCCTGACATCCACTCGCCAGCCGCCGCCCCCGCCAGCAGCAGCAGCAGTAGCCCACGACGACGCCTGTGATGCGTTGCGTGTGGGCGTCTAGCCTCCTTCTCGTTATCCTTGTGCCTATCTCCTGTTCCCCTTTCGCAGCCAATCCTTGCTATCGTCCTTGCCTGCGTTGCTGTTGCCAAGGGCCGCCCACGTGTCCGTGTCCGAGTCGTTGTCGTGGGCGTGTCTGTTTTTGTGACTGTTTCTGTGGCTTCACTGTGCCACCGTTTACACCAATGCTGTCTGGGCTCCGGGTTACTGTTGCTCTGTTGCTTAGCGGTGTTGCAAGCTATGTATGGCTTGTGCTGCTTTTTTTGCAAATGTGTCTGTTAAGTGTTGCTTTCTAGTGTTGCTGCTGTAGGTTTAATTGTTACTGGAGCTTTGCTGTTGGTGTACTGTTGGTGTACCGTTGGAGTTTGTTGCTGGTGATGTTGTAGTGCTGCTGCTTAAGTTGCTGTAGTTATTGGTTCTGTTACTGCTGAAGTTGATTGGTGTTGCTGATCCTGTTCTTTTGTTGCTTTCTTTCAGCTTCTGTCGGTGTGTTGTTGACTTTTAATGTCGTTGATGTTGCAGTTGTTGTGGAAATTGCTGTTGACTTATATTGTTGCCAGTGCTGTCGTTGTATCTTCTGCTAACAATGTTGCTGTTTATGCTTTTTCTTGTTGGTGTTGCAGTTGCTTTCCTATAGCACTTACTGCTGTTATTTAATCCCTTGCTGTTGGAGTCACTTTTCGTTAAACACCTCTTCCTGTTGCTGTTTCTACTAATGTGGCTTATGGTGAACTTTCTGTTGCTATTACTGTTAGTCTTGCTGCTTTTGCCTTTAATGTGTTGTTTCTGCTTTTTTGCAATTATTGCTGCGTGCTGGTTGCGTAGGTGTTGCTGTGGCTGTTGTCGCTTTAACAATTGTTATTATTTCTGGTCGCTGTTCTGTATCCCCTGCTCCTGCTCCTCCTTTTCCCCCTGTGTTGTTGTTATTTCTCTCACTGCTCCCCTTGTTTTTGTGATGTTTTTTAGCTGCTATTGTTTGCCGCGCGTCGCTTTCAAGTTGCGTTGAATTGGGCTTAATTGAGTGCCCAGAGGCGGCGACGTCTGACGACGAGGACGAGGATGAGGACGACGGCTGAGGACTGAGGACGACACAGGACGACACCGTTTTCGCCAAAACGTAGGGCGTGCCGGCAGCAGTGTTGCTGGCTCAAAAGCAAAAGCAAAAGCGAAAGCGAAAGCAAGCTGGCAATGTCGACACCGAGACGACACGACACAAAGGCAAACTTTTTATTGCCGCCTTCGGTGGCAGTCAGTTGCAGATGGGTGGAGGTGGAGACAAAGGTCCTGGCGATGATGATGGACTGCGGCTGCTGTTTCTGTTTCTGTTTCTGTTGTTGTTGTTGTTGTTGTCCAGGGGTGATTTCGTGGATCTGTGCCTGGGACCGCTGCTCAGTTTTAGTTGGCCATAAACGTTGAAGCATGTAGAGCCTTTGTCCTTTTTGCTCCTCCTGAGCTGTGAGTGTCCTGTTCCGGCTGCTCCTGCTCCTGCTCCTGCTGTGCGTGTGTGTCTGTGCTGGGGGAGGATCCCTCTTCCTGTGCTCTCGCTTTTAATTGTTTGTAATTTGGTTTTTAGTGCCGTCGGTTGCTGCTTTTCGCCCCTACTTCACTGGTAGTTGCTTTTGGTGTTGTTGTTGTTGTTTTTATTGTTGTTAAGGCCTCATGTCACTTTAGTTACAAGTATCTGTAGCTGGTGCTGTCGTATCTGCATCGCTATCTCTATCTGTAGCGCTAACTGTATCTCTATCTCTATCTGAAGCTGTATCTTTGTATCTGCGGCTTTTTGGCTGCGTATCTGCTGCTGTTGTTGTTGTTGTTGTTGTTATTGTTGTTGTGGCTGTTGCTGTTGTTGTTGAAGTTGCCTGCAGGCGAAGAAAACATTTAGTTAAGCAAACATTAAAGTGGAAATTAATTAAAATGCCCAACAATTTAGTTACGAAACATAAACTCAGGCACACGCACAGAAAGAGAAACCTGTGTGAGGCCCGAAACTGCTTCAATTTCTTTTAAAGGCTATAAAAATATTATAAATTAAATAAATATTAAATTATATAAAAGCACTTAGCTTTCTTTAATTTATGAACATTTTCCCCAGATTATTTGCTGCCCTAAAAATGTTTCTAATTACCTTAAACCACTAAAAACTAACTCAATAATATGCTGTAAGATCCTCCCAACTATTACCCCACCTTTCCCAGAACACAAAATAATTGCTTACTTTTAGGCACCTCCAAAGGTGTTACCAAAAGGCTCAACTGAATAGTTTTCTCGAAAAAGCAGCCAGTTAATTAAAATCACCAATTAAGGCGCTCAAAAGTATGCTGCGAAAATATACACAAAACAATTATCCAAACGAAAAACATCACTTCAGGTAACTTAATAAATGTACTTAACAACTCTTAAGTTGATATCTTGATATCTTGATATCTATTAGATATTGTACCTAAAATTGTACCATGTAAATCGAATAATTATCCATCTGTTCCTCAAAAACCATTTAAACCTTTTCTCTCAGTGGCTGAGCACAGGCGCCTCATTAAACGCGGGTCTTCGCACCGAAACGATTTAGTTTTCACCGAATTTCCAAGAACCAAAAGTCGTTTAAAGGGCAACCGCAGCTGCTTTCTCCTCGGCATTTGCCGCATTTTCCGCATTTCCCCGACGTCGCCTTGTTTGGCTTGCAATTCAAATTAATATTGTTGGAGCTTGGCAAACACACACACACTCCGGCACACTCCGGCACACACTCCGACACCCTGCCCCATTTGCAGGTAAATACGAAACTTTGCGCCCGAAAGTCATCCCCAATAAATAGTCAACAAGGCAGGTGCGCCGCGCAGGTGCAAAGTTCATTAACTTTGCGGCAAAGTTTGATTTGTGCGTAATTGAACCCTTTGCAGGGGCAGCGAGGAGCTGACGAAGTTGACCAACTATCGGCCGCCGTGATTGATGGCCAATGATTGATGGGGATCACGGGTGGCCGGCCTTTGCCTGAATTATCTAATTAGTGATATTCCCATCAATCAGCCCGATTATCCGCAGTCCAATATCAATTATCAGCTTGTGGTATTACCTAAGGCAAATGTATTTAATATGTGTAAGTTTGGAAGAATATATAAATAATGTATCGGGAGGTAAACATTAGTTTGAATTTAAAGTGTTAAATAGGACTTGAGTCTAAATATATTAACAAAAACCAATTACCTATTACTTCCAGGGCAGGTAACTATCCAATACAGATTATTTTTTTAATACTAAATTGCACTATTGAAACTTGACTTCGTTCCAGGGATGCTAGAACCAGTTGGGAATTATAAACTCACACGTGCGAAATTTTGTCGACACAAATTTTAGGACAAATTCGCCACGATTTTTCAACAAAAATGGACAACAAAAATAAGGACAAATAAGAACAGGCGCCTTGAATAATTCTAATTCTCAATTGGAGAAAATTGTTCGTAGTTTCACTGAAACATTTTTTAAAGGGATTTTTTCTTAAATTTATAACAAATTTGTTTGGGTTCAGAGAGAGAACTCTACCGATTAATGCTTGCACTTCCCGTGCAGTTATTATTAATTTAATATATATGCCACCTGCTGTATTTGACAATTAATTATAATTGGAAACCACTCATTACTCTCCACACCACAATAAAGCATGGCCCATCAATCAATTAACCAACTCACTCGGCTGCCCAGCCTTTGAATATTTATAGCCAGGGCAATTGTTGATTGGTGGCGACTTTCCCAAGGAATACAGTCGCAAAGTCGGAGTCAACCTCGGACTCAATCAAGCGCAAGGCCATCAGCATTCATTCAGCCAGCTGGTGAACCGAATCGCCCCGAAACTCCTCCGTCCCGAGGCCACAGTTAACACCAAACTCCAATCGAGCGAGGGACAATCATTAGGCAATCAATCGAGCATCGGCGCCCACTCAGTCCGGGCCTCAAATTCATTCATTTCGAACACTCAACATTCACTTGCCATTCATTTAGCATTCATTTAGCGTTCACTTGGCATTCGCAACGGCATTCATTACAATAGACAATAACCGACGCCCGCTTTATGCCCCTCGGAAGCGGATTTATTACGGCAGCTAGCCGAGGGAGAGTTTTCTCTTTTCCCAGTTTTATTTTTTTTATTAAGCCAAGGACTGGCGGAAACCCCGGAAAAATTACAGCGAATTTCATGTCCCCAAAAAGGCTGTAAACATGTCGCAAATGTAAATCAAAAGTATGACATTGCTCTGCGAGTAAGATATTGCCCGGTTGGATCCTTGCGGACGTGTACTTGGCAGAGGACAGGGCCGAGAGTTCCCCAGAAGCTTTTAAGTTAAAACCAGAAACTGGTTTTACTGACAGGACACGGCGATTGGCCATAAACTCCCAGCAATTACAACGCAGAATCCATTGAGCCAAAGGCAAACATTCAATAAAGGCTGTAAACTAAATAAACGAAGACGGGGACGGAGATTGAGATTGAGACGGAGGCGGAGGTCCGGAAACAGGCTTTGACGTGAGCTTTTACACTGCCAAAAAATGTTATAATCACTTTAATTCATAAGTCAGAGAAGTGTTGAATAATTATTCAACTTGAAAGACTATTAATCTAGCAAACTTTCCTTAAGATTCCAAAGCAATTAAATTACGTTTTGAAAATAATAATAAAGTAGCAACCAGTAATCCCCGACTTCTGTAAGTGCCTCTACTTCATCTTGCCAAGTCGATGGATTGCACCTGTTGGCATCTTCAATATACACACAACGATGGCACATAAAATGTAATTATAAAGCATTCAAACATCCGCAAAGGAGATACAAAAAATACAAAAATGGAGGGCTGACGATGCTGGAGGGCGGAGGGCAGAGGTCAGAGGGCGGGGCAGAGGGTGCAAACAAAGTAAGAGACTTAACACTTTGTGCGAACGCTTAACCAGCTTAGAGGGACAGGAGGTCCCGAGGAGCAGAAGCAAGCCGCAGCAAGTTTTATGAGTTTTTGCCTGGTCAGGGAGGCAGTCGAGGCAGCAGTGCCCGTCGGATGCCCTGGATGTGCAGGATACAGGACACAGGCTACAGGCTACAGGCTACAAGACACAGGCTACAGGACACAGGTTACAGGACACAGGCTACAGGCTACGGACCACAGGGAGTATTTAGTCGATGGGTTATGGTGCAGAGATTAGGGATGACAATGGATACTTATATTAAGTAGATATTGCTTTTATTTATATTAGAGTCCCCGTAAATGCAGATGAACTTTGGTTTAATTTGCCATTTTTCCACTAAGAATTGAAAATGAGGTTATATTTAATTATTAAAATATATAATAAATTGTTTAATAGGTCTACAGGAAAACAAAGTTAATAATTAAATTCTTTTAATATTTTCGATAAATCTAAGTAGATGAAATAAATTAATTTAATATTTTCGATAAGCCATCAAAGTAAAGTATATTTATCAATAGGACCCTTTTCTTTTTTATCTTTAGATTTTAATTATTTTTACAAAACATATAAATAATAAGAATTCTTCTTGTGTAGAAATCACAATGAAAAGATCGCGGCTTCAGGCTTTCGATATAAATTGATATTGCTGGTTATTTTTAACTTATTCATCCTACAAAACTGAAAATGTATTGATTAATGAAAATTAAAGTTATACTACCCTAATTCTTATCTTAAACACTTATTTCCTATATATTATTACAGATACTTAGAGCTTAGTATATCGAGCGATATATATCGATATTCAACTCCTCCGATTCTTTCTCGATAAATATGTATGTACTTCCCCAGCTCAAAGCACTTATTGATGTGCATGTACAGTATTTGCGGACGTATCTGCGCATTTTTCTACATAAAACTCAATGAAGCATCCACTGACAGTCGGGGAAGATAAGGAGGGAGAGAGCCCTGGCAACGGCTGCTGCTGATGCTGCTCCTGATGGCGATGCCGATGCTGCTCCTTGGCCGCCTTCCCCTGCCGATTTCAATTTCAAAATGTACGCTCCATTGGGCAGTGAAAACCCTCCCACAAGCCGGGCTCCGCCACCACCACCACAACAGCACGAGAGGCGGCAGCAGCACCATCACAAAAAGTGACATTAAAAAATGGTGGCCACTTGTCAGGCGGAGGGCGCAGGGCGGAGGGCGGACAAAGCGAAGAAGCGAGCGAATATTTATCAAAAACTTATCGGCGGGGTCACGCGGCGTATGCGTTATGTAAAATTCATATTTAAAGCCCCGCCGAAAATCGCACAAAAAACAGGCACAGAGACAGCATTTTGATTGGTTTCTGGTCTCTCCTCTGGCTCCTGGCTCCTGGCTCCTGGCCTCCTGTCTCTGCTCCCTGGCCTCTGCTGGTTAATTAAAGGGACACGTGTCCCGTTTCAATCCGCAGTGCGGCAAGAAATTTACATTAAAATGCATGACATTTTCTATTTCTATGTTTTTTCTTTTTGTTTCTCTAGGGGTAGGGATTTTAAATTATGAGCGATGGCTGCCGAGATAAAAAGACAAGCGGAAATACATATAGTAGGGCTCAAGAGCTAAGCTTTGAGATGTGGTCTTGGTTACTAAGAATAAAGTAAAAAATTATCCAGGAAATATTTACCAGGAAGGAAATTGTATTTTTTGGACCAAGCTTATATCAGGGTTTTTAATAAAAAGGAGACTTTAAGGCTTAAGTGGTTAGGTAACACCTCCAATTGGTGGTTAACTCCGTTTTGGTTCTTACAACTTATATATTTATCGCTTAAGCATGTATATTAATGGCAAAACTTAGCATAAATATATATATATAAATAATGTTGATTGTAAATCTTTTAAATATAAAATATATTTAGCAAAGTTAATCCAAATTCCTCAACAGAGAAATGTATGTTCTCCTTGTGTCGAAAACTTGGCTTTAAAACATATCGATTTTGTGTTATCGTGCTCATTTTGACAATTGAATTTCTTGTGAAAATTTCGATATTTAAACACATAGGTAAGCTTTAGTAGTTTAACCACCGTAACTTCATTTAACTCATAAACTCATAAAAAACTTGCACTTCTTTGTCGAGTAAAAAAGAAAATCATACACAGACTTTTTAGAATTTGCACTAATCGATAAATTCGATACAAATAAACCGATATTTCCGTTGATTTAAATAGCTACAAAAAAGGAATCACTTTAAACCTCATTATTATAAAGATATTAAAGTTCAATTCAATTTTTACCAGAATTTCTTTTAGGCTTCCCTGAAAGAGTTAACTTGTAATACTAAAATCTTGCCCACAGCTGTGCCAATGTATTTCTTTCTCAACTTAAGTGACAGGGATTTCCCAGATACAAAAAGAACAAAACGAAACCAGAACGAGAAAAACAATAAGAGTCGGGAAAGGGAAATATTAATGATGGACAAAAACATATAAGAGATGCGATATGTATACATATACGAATATATGCGATATGTATATCCCAGAAATAGGGCATCGATAAATCTCTCTGCCAAAAAATGCTGCTCAGTGCCCGCTTGACCCACATATTGCGCTTAAAAGTTTATTTTTTGTTGTGTTTTGTTGGCCCTTATTCAAGCCAATTGCGCTTTCAGTTAGGTAAGAAAGTTGCCCAGAGATGGGCGAGATACAATTGTGCCTTTGTCCTTTTTATATTTTCCTGTATACACTTCGTGTGTATGTTTATTCCTTCCGCCCCGAGCTCGGCTCGTTGTGCTCCTTTTCGCAGTTGCTCCTTCGTGTTCGTTAGGCAATCCCTTATCAACGATTATGTCAAATGTTTGGCCACTAAGTAGCCAAACTGCTGTCCAGCCTAGTGGCCTGTCCTTTGTCCTTCGTCGTGTGTGTGTGTGTGTGTTTTCTCCTTTTTTCCGCATTTTCTTGTTGTTTTTTCGGAGGGGCTTCCAGAGCGAATGTTGTCTTAAGACCACAACAAGGAGCCGAAGCCTGCCAAGAACTCGTGTATGTTATGAATATGAAGTTGTGGTGTGTAGGCAGCCAAAGCCAAATGTTGCCATTGCCATGCATATAGCCGGACTTAAGTGATTCCGGAATGCGGTATCCGTGGCTGAGCAGGGGCAGGGGCAGGGGCAGCAGGATGTGGAGTAGGTCAAGCAGCTGTGCCCTGGGCCCTGAGTCCTGGGTCCCTGGGTCCCCCGAAAAGCAAGCTCATGTAAATTTTGTAAACTGAGCCGCAGCATAAATTAGGATGAGACAAGATTTGCATGAAAGAGCATCGCCTCGCACCATGGATTAGTCCCCCCCGGCCGCCCCTACGTATACATCCTCCTGACGACGACCCTCATCCACGCCAGCTTGCAGATTCCGCAGAAAAAAGGAGAATCAACAGCCCTGCCCGGTGACGACTAGGGGCTACCCACCTGATAATCCGATTAATATCAAACTAAACTGTAATTTAATCGCTGTATATTCATGCATAACCAGTAATTTGCCAATGGAAAAAACCTTAATTTAATTATCGGCATAACTCTGCTGTAACATTGAACATTGTTGTTCAATTCTGTTATTGATTTCGAGTCAAAAACGATAAAGCTTACAAAACAAAGCCAGTTTGCAGAATGTATTATAAAATATTCAATGGAAAACAAAGTCAATTTGTAGTATATAAAATATTCAATGAAAAATAAACTGCCAGCCAACGTTTATTGTTAGATTAAAGCCAGTTACGATTTCAAGTCGAAAAGAATAGTCAGAACAAGTTACGTATGAATACAGCTTTAATAAAAAATGGCAAGCAAACCAGAAAAAGTTCAATTGAAAAATACAAAACGAATATATGTTCTATACATATATATATATATAAGTTCATCGCTTTCATCGGCACTAAATACATTCAATTGATTCGCTCTACTTTTTCGCCATTCGAACGGTTTAATGAATCAAACTAAGTGGAAAACAGTTGACGTCCACTTCACTGAAATATAAAATGGAGGTTGATTTCCCTTGAACATGGGAATTTGAGAGTAAATAAATAAAATTACAAACAAATATCATTAAATTACGCAAAATAAATAAGTTGTTTAAAGGATTTGTATACTTAAATCGAGAAGTATAGAAATAAAATATCCAAGTAAGCAAACTTCTGGTAGCTTTTTCTTTGTAGAAAATGTTTTGGCTAGTAATATATTTCTAGAAAGAAATACAATTTAAAATAAACAGAATAATTTGATTATTTTCAAATTATTATGAATAAATTTTTGAAATCCTAAAGAAATATATGCTTTAAATTATATTAAATAAAATATATTAACACTTGTCTAAGAAATCAATAGACTTTGGTAACTATATAGATAGTTTGCTGGACTTGTACTTTGTGGGGAATTTTTAATAGGTCGATGGTACATTTCCACAGCGTTTAGACATAATATTTAACCCCATTAAAATGTATCTAAAAGAAAACTTACCCTTAAATAATAACAATTACTAATAAATACTAAATAAATATAATTTAAAATCAATTTCCTAAACAACAAATTGATAATAGAAAAAAAAACAAATTTTTACCATTAAAATTCAATCCTCAAAAAATAACAGCAATATTACAATAATATCAAGAAATTAAAGCAGCTTAATAAGTAATATTTTTCGATCCTTAAATCCCGCTAAAAACCTTGTCGATGGAAGCCAGACAAAGGACTCGATTCTTCGCCGAATCGAGGCCCTTTTTTGGTCCCCAAAACTTTGGTCATGCGTTCTGGCTTTCAGGCAGCTCGTTACGTGGATTGCCTCATGCATAAACATGACACTCAGTCAACGCCACGCGGAGCCTCGGCCCCTTGAAGGAAGGATCCCCCATCCGGGGCAGCCTCCACCTCTTCAGCCCCCTCCTCATTTGCAATTTGTGTGCCACTGTGATTTTATATCAATTGCCGGAGTTGCCGCGGATGCCCCGGAATCGCTCATACGCCGCGTAAGCCGGCAGCGTATAATAAATTCCCCTGGAAGACGTCGCGGCACCTCTTAAACCGATTTATTTATCGCCAAACCAAAGGCAAAGCCAAACCAAAAACCCGCTCGCATATAATAAAGGTCATATATCAGGCGGAGACGGCGGAGGAGGAGCCCTGCCTTCCGTCTGTCTTCCTGTTTGTCTTCGATTCGAATCGGGGATTGCCTGCCGGTGATTTATATCGTCGAAGGAGGGAACCCTTTGGAGACTATGTAAATAAGCCAAGTTGCCACGGCAGGGGAAGGCTGCGTGAAATTCAATTAAAAGAAAAACTGTTTTCGCAGTGAAAGAAAGGAATAATGCAATTACGAGCCCACACACAGACCCTCCCCCGCGCCGGCTCTGTGCCTCCTTGGAGCTTATTTCGCACGGCCTTCGGTCCGAGCCGAGCCGAGCGAGCATAAACCGTAACCGAAAGCAATAAAATTATTAAGCCACGGAGAGAATAAAGTGAACGCTGGGGAAATGTGAGCACACATCATGGATCCCGGATGCCGGGCAGGATGTCGTGGATGTCGTGGATGTCGGGGATGTCGGGGATGTCGGGGATGTCGGGGCTGTCGGAGATGGTCGGGATCCTGTGCTGGCTGCCTCTTGCATGAAACATGATGCAATGAACGCAATCACCAGGCATTATCATCTCCCCATCGCGGAGGCAAAGTGAAAAATCATTCGCAGAGACGTTGAATTTTTAATGCACTTTGGCTCTCGTTCTCTCCTTCAGTCGATTTTTGTGGCTGACTCTGCAGGCTCACCGCATCTCGGATGTCCTGGCATGTCCTGGCTGGGCCTGGGATGGATGGCACCCTGGCGATTGTCGCTTTAAGTGTGTGCCCCCCAGCTTACGTAATGTGTATCCTGGCTCGCTCCATATTTTTCGGCCACCTTGCTTAGCATTCGAATGGCACCACCCGGCGTATACGTAATGCGTAATAAACTAGGTCCCAGAGCGGGAGGCTGCTGTCCACCTTAAATCCGAAGAGTCTTTAAGCGCTATGTTTACATCGAATTAGAAAGAAAAACACACACACACGCACGCACTCGTCAGAGGGTTCCTTTACGTAATCTGGCCTTTGGCTGTGCCACAGGGCGTATGCGTAACAAACTAGCACTTAAGAGCCTCAAATTGAACTGAGAATAAGTAGATTTAGCTGGAAAAAGTGTGTGCATAACAGATTTCAGGGGCTTATTCCCATGAAAATCATGATTATGATTACTCTCGCTTCCTGGATCCAACTAAAATTAGATTTTAAAGCCCAGCTGGATATTTGTTAAGACCAACTTCGTGCCTCGAAACTACTACTATTATTCCCCTTGATTGCAGCACACCTGATGCATTAGCTCCCACAACACCTGTTTTATTTCGCAACGGCCTCGCCTAGAAATGAATTGAATGGATTTTTACGCCTCGTTTCGATTCTCACTTATAGTCGCTGCAATTACCTATCGCCAGGGGCTGGGGTGTCCTGATTTAGGAGGCCTCGCTCCCAATGTGCCAACGAGCAGGTCCTTGCCTCGGCTTTCAGCTTGGCTAAACAATTTTTCAATGTCGGAACTTTCGCCTGCTCGCCTCTGCCACCTTTCGCTGCCGTTTGAAAAATTGAAAAACGTTTTAATGGCAGCAAAGGCAGCGGCAGGGGCAGCAACACCACCAGCACCACCAGTAGCGGCAATGGAAATTAATGGCCAGCTGTTGGTGGCTGCCAGAGTTGTTGCAAAGGCGTTTAATTTCGCTCAATCGCTTCCAAACGCCATATTACGCATACGCCGCGTGGCACGCTAATGCAATTGGCCATAGAACGGCCGCAGAGTGGAGCTCCGGAGCTGGTCCGGCGCTGGATTAGCCTGAATTGGCTTACTACAACCAGCGGCACCGGATAATAAAGCATTCCCAGTGGAGCTGTCGCTGCGTTAACGATAAATTACGAAAGGGAATTGCAATCGTTTTCACTCAAATACACATAACATTAAGGCTTTAATTGTGAAATCAGGGGAATGGCTGTCTTTATTAAATGCTATTAAATCATATTTAACAAATACGGCATTTATATGTGCCAAATGTGAATACAATGACCCTTAAGGTTCTTGAGCATTTTCTACAATTTAATTTAAATAGTTTTAAACACTACGAATGGAAAGCAGAGCAGAGCAAATTACATTTAAATTATTACAAAGCTCTCGAATGCAAACAATTCATTTTATAAATAATTGAGTAATCAAAATACGGCTAAAATGTAAATGGAAAATATTATACTAATGATATTTAAATTTTTTTAAGCACCTACAATGCAAGTAAATAAACCAAATAGATTTAAAATCACTCCTTCGTAATTTATAGTTGTAAATGCGCTTTAAAACCACTTGATAATTTTAAACGAATTACCTTTAAATTATTAAGAAGCTAGCAAAAATCAAAGACCAAAGGCGAAACTGAATGAAATTCATGGTAAATTTCAACTAAATGCGGCCTAAACGCACACCAAGCTAACCGAAAAAGAATGCGTATTTATTTATTTAAGAGCCGCATGAATTATTCCAGCGACCGTGTTCAAGAGAATGAACATAAATGTAACGTAACAAACACCGAAAGCGATGCTTTCGGCCTTAGGCTCTCCGCTCTCGGCTTTCGGCTTAGTCAAGCCCAATCCGGGGACAAGGACACGCACGGAAAAAGCGGCCATGAAATATGCATGCCTGGAATTGTCCCTCTATCTGCGAGTATTTTTAAAAACCGAATTGATTTGTCGGCTGCCGTCGCATAAATAAGTTATTGACAAGTGCCGGGCAGCTCCCCCTCCCTCTTGCACTGAAGATTTTTGGATAATCAAATCTGAATATCTGAAATCTGAATCCTTAACAATGGCGTCTTAACATCCGCCTGTCACTTTCGCTTTCCCCCCAGCACACACACACACACACACACGCGCTCTCTCGCTCTGGCACCCTTCCGCCACTTCCGCTCGCACACTGACACGCTTCATTGGATTGGCCCCTTAATGCCTTTGCACTTAATTGCAGCAGCGGGGAAAGCGGGAAGAGAGGTGCCGAAAGGAGCATAATTATTTAACGCCTCGCATCAATCAACTTTTGTCTGGCTGCCAAGTGTAAGCTAATTAGCTTAAATATTTAATTGGGGCAAATAAAATCTGGGCGCGGAGTGACTGAAGGTATGCCGGGAGCATAATATTCCCGAGGCAAAACGTACCGAGGCACGGCACGCACACACATAATTGGCACACACACACACACACAGTCTGTCAGAGGATCCTGGCTCCTTGCCGTCAATTCGCATTCAAATGATGAACGGCAGTTGGGCCGGGCGCAGGACCTTTTGCGGGGGCTAGGTCACAGTTAGTCAGTCGTCGTCACAGGAGGACCCCCCGCATGTGCGTCAAATTACTTCCGCTGGATTTGAATTTGTTGTTGAGGCTGGCGAAACACAGCGGGCACTGCGAGAAAATGTGGGTTGAAAGCTGGTCTTAAAAAAAAGTAGAGAAACGGATTTTAAGGACTTGTTTGGGGAGCAGTTTAAGTCGGAAAAACCCAGGAGCATGCTGGGTTTTGCGACTGTTCTGTTGGAGAGACACCTTTTTTCCGGTGAGTATCCAAATCAATTAAATAAATGGAATATAATATAAATAATAAAATATAACTTTCAATTAAATCTACTTTAATTAACACACCAGTGTTGAAACCTCTTGTAATGATTGTTTAAGGCATGCTCTAAACAAGTTTAATTTATATTTTATTTTATGCTTATATATTTACAAAGAATTTTCAAGGACACAATTAATAAATCCAGTGATAAAAAATTGAAAATATTAAATATATAAAATATAAATTAAGAATATAAATTAAAATAAGAATATATAAATTATAAAAAAACTACATTAAGGCTTAGAGCATGCTTAGTAGTCCTGTCAATGAATTAAAGCGTTCAAAATATTTTCAAGAACTGTAAGCTAATAACTTGAAATTATTCGTATGCCAGTGATAAAAACTATAATATAAAAATATAATATAAATATATTTTAAAAATATAATACAAATATAATAAATATATAAAAATATGCTTAAATATAGAAAATTTAAAAAGAAAGATACATTAAATCTGGCTTTAAGTGCGTAAACTTATGCTCCCAATTAACCCTTGCTTTAAGTTTAGCTTTTAAAATAATTTCAGTAAATCAATCCCTATTTCTACAATTATTCAAATTTTACCGCAATAAAAAATTACCATTAAGAGTCCTAGTTAAATATTTTTTTTATTTAAAAAATCGGAGACATCTTGAAACACTTGCAGTACATTTCCGGACAGTGTGTGCACTGTGAGGGTAAAAGGATAACCAGCTCAGAGCAGACTCAGCTGGCTGAGCTTGTTCCCATCAAATGGCACACCCACACACACACACCCTCGGCACACTCACACAATTACACGAATGACAGGAAAAGTGCGCACAATGCGCATGAAAGCATGAAAGGCAACATGGAGGAGCGACAAGCGAAATGCGAAATGCGAAAAGGGAAAGTGCCACGGCACAGGAAGCTCAAATGTGAAATGTGTATGCAATGAGCGCGGCGAAGAGAAATGGAAAAATTATAAAATACGCACACACACATCCAGGGAAGGCAGATGAATGCCAATTAAGCCTACACTTGAACCCCAGCTTCGTCGAAGGACGAAGGACACCGAATGAAAGGCCTCTTCCACAGCTCCCAGCACCTCCTGCTCCTCGTCCGCCTCCTCCGCCTCCTCCCCTCTGGCAATCAACAAAAGACGCTCGTCGAAATAATAAATGCGTTAAAAAAGGCAACACACACAGCAGGACACACATACCACACGCATGCAAACATTATGCACTTGACAAAATAAAGTACAGTCGCTCCAAATAGTTAACTCATTGATATATCGATATATAGCGAGTGTAGAGAAGTTAAAATAAATATCGGTATTCCGAAGGAGTTGTGTTTCCTTATTAATTTTAATTTAATTTAATGCTAATTGAATTGTACATTATATTAGTTAAAATCAAGAGCTTATATCATTTTTACAAAGTATGTTTACGGGGATATCGATGTCAGATTTAGATCAAAGATCAGATTGAGGTAAAAAATCTCAATTAAATAATAGTTATATCGGTGTACCGTACTAGACCTTTCGTGACACAAATACTTTTTCTATTCAATAAATTATACTAATATGTATAATGAATAAATGTATACGTATAAATCCAAAGAAATATCAATAATTTACCCAGGGACAGATGTTTCTCAAATATATCGATAATAATCGATTTTAACTAAAATCTTTACAATTAAATATAAATGTTTTATATTTAAAGTGGCATATTATTATATATATGTTAGCCTTTTCTTAAATTAAGAAATGCTCATTTATACACTCTATAGCTATTATTTCGACAAAAAGCTTCAAATAAATTGATCGAAACTTCACTCTTAAGAAGAGCATAGGATTTTGATAGTATTTTTTTTTTTTTTTTGTATTTTTTGATAGTATTTTTTTTTTTGTGTACCAGCATCCTGACATCCTTACATGTGTAGGTTTTGTGTAAAATAAAAAGAACACAGTGCAGGGGCGTGACGAAGTGCCGCTTAAGGGGGCTCTAGGGGCTGCTGGGCCCTGCCACGGAGGGGGGCCGAGGGAGCTGGAGGTGGAGGTGGACCCGAAGTCAAGTCAAGTCGAGGCGAGGCGCAAACACAAAAAGGAAGGGAAATTGTAATAAAAATAATTGACAACTATTTGACATGCCTCATGTCCGCACACACGCAAAGGCCACGCAAACACCCCTCGAAAGAGGTGGTGTGTGCCAGAACAAGTGTGTGTGTGTGAGTGTGTGCTTTGGGTCCCTGGTGTGCATTCAGGCTTCTTCCAGTCATTTGGCATCCTTGTACCCTAGAAAGAAGCGTATAAAGATGATATTTCATCGCCGGCTAATTGATGGATGCTTCTCAAATTATGTTTCCCACATTCCGAACGCTTTTCCTGGCCAATTTTTCAAAGCAAACGGAAACTTGTACATCATCCTTGGGACCAAACAGGCAGAAAAGATTTGTTAACTTCGGACTCTTAATAGGACTTCTTCATAGGTATCCCTAACTTAGAGTATTAATAATATTAATAGTTTTCTTTTGGTAGATAATATCAAACTTGAAGGATTTGTTTTTAGTTTAAAGGGACAAGTTATTTGACAGTAGTATTCTTTTAATAGACATTTCTTCATTTATTTCTATAAAATTTGAAGCTTTTTTTTTGAGATTTCAAATTAGATTTGTAATCATAAAGTTTATATAGAAAATTGAGACTGGGATTATTATTAATCCAAGAGAATTCAATATTTTAAGGCGCTGTTTAAGTGTCATTTAATTACAATATTTTTAATAAATTTCTATTTCTCCTTGTCCTAAGCCCCCTTCGAACAGCTTCTTTATTTTTTCCAGTGATAAAGAAAGCATCTTAAGAATGGATTCTTCTTATTATAGCCACTGACCCGAGTCCTTGTTCGAGTCCTAAGTATATGTGTGTGTAAAGGTCTGCAACCCTTTTAGGCCAAAATGCCTTGATTGATTGCAGCTGGCTCGGACAGTGTACAATCAATTTCTCGGCAGCAGCATAATTAAATCAAAATCGTATGAAAATTGTATCAAAATTGTGCAAAAAGAGGAGGGATTCAGTTTTGCATAAATCAGAAAATTATGTTTGATTGATGCGAGCGCCTTCATATAATTCCTTTTTTTTTCGCAAGATGAAACAAAAAAGGTCAGAGAGCTGGAGTCCAATCAAAATGGAAATTAATGGCGAGAAGTGTCTGTTACACGGCTCGATCCCCCTCGGATTCCCCTCTGCCTCGGCCAGGACATTCGAATGGAACACGTTCCGGCTAATAGGCACGTACCACGCTACTACCACTTCCCTGGCCAAGATGCGGCGATAAAGCCGACTGGCAAATGAGTTAGTTGCGAGGTTCCGAAAGGACATCATCACCCTCTCTCAGCCCTCAGCCCTGCGCCCTCAGATGCTCCGTGTTTCGTGTTTTACGGTTATGGTTTCGGGTATTTGGCTTCACGGCTAATCGAAAGCCAAGGTAAACACAAGGACCCCAGGTAGCCAAAATAAAAGAAAAGAAAAGTAAAGAGAACGAAAAGGAAGGCCCAGTTAAATTAGAGAGAATGCGAAGAGAAGTGGAGCTGCTTAAGTGGGTGGGAAATGCTTGTTAAGGACTTAAGGACAACACAAGTTATTTTGTTGGAAATAAAAAATATGCAACTTCGGAGGAGAATAAAATAAAGAAAATACTTTCTGCAGATTTCTTTAATTGAAAACAAAGAAATAAATATTTGGAAAATAGTTTCATAAAGAAATATTTAAATAATAATGAAATAGTACTAATATCATTTGGTTTCTTATTAAAGTAACAAGACAAAATAATTATATATTTCAAGCCCCAGACAGTTTGTCCTCAGCTCTCATTGTTTTTTATTTTAATAACAATGATCCCCATTCATTTTACCAATATCCTTTCCATATTCGCCCTCCCTTGTTCTCCAATCCAAACAATGCTAAAAATACACAGAAAAAACTATGCACATGCCAGAAACTCTTTTCGAGCGATCAAATCTCGTTTTTCTCACACATTCCCTCCCTGGGGGCTCCTTTACATTCTCTCGGCAGCGTAATAACATTTATAAATAATCTCTATAAAACCTTTTTCAACTTGGCATCCATTACGGACACATTTGTCCGTGCTCTGGACTCCGGACTCACTCGCTCACACGGACACAGATCCTGGCAGACCATAAAATCAAATCAACTGAAAAGTAACAAAAAACTTGGCCAACTAAATGCAATTTATGAAAAAGCACACACTATCGGTGTCGGCTACAGGGCTACAATGCAGTCCTTGCCTTAACTTGGCTGTATATATATACGTATATATATATACACACACATACAGGCATGTGTGTGCCTGTGGCCGTCTCTGTCTGCGTTGAGTGCATTCCGTGCGCTGGCAGCTCATCGTTGGTCTCCGTAATTTCATTAGGGCAGTAGGACAGCACACACACGCGGAGAAAAGCAAGTGTTATGGGAATTTCCAGTTCAATATACTGCTATCAAGTTGCAAACTTTTTAAGCACGGCATCAAGCGCCGAAATGTAGGCAATGATTATGGCAAGACGCAGTATGCAAGCCGTTGCATACTTTTGACGGCTGCCTGCAGGGCAGAATATCGAGAGAAGGTTAAATCGCTTTGGTAACCCTTAAAACTTGCCCTATATTGTTGAAACTTTGTATTTTCCATAAAAAAAAGGCAACATAATTCTTATGAAGGGAGCTTAAGGGACTTGAAGTTGAGAAACGTGTATATTTTTAGTAATTATTTAGTTATAAATAATTTAGGGAATGTGTTGAAAATGAATAATTGAAATTTTGTTATTGATTTTATTTTATTACGGAAAGCTGCATATTCATGCTTGGTATTTATTTAAATAAATTGTTTGTTGTTTATATAAATGAATGTTCTCTTTCCAAGAAAGGACTAATAACTGCTTTCATGTTTAATGAGGCGCATTACGGTTTTAACATGGCATTCAGTAATTTAAGCCGATAATTTCTGCTTATTATATTGTAATTCCACGTGATGGCCGAAACGAGACATAAGGTTGGCTCAGGGACAGCCACAAACAAAAGAAGTTGCGTTACCAATAAAGCAACCTATTGAAATGCATTTTAATTAATCTAAATGAAAAGCTTACAGTTCTGACAAGTAAATTTCCATGTAAATATAAATAATTAAATTCTGCAAATCCTGTTCCAAATTGTTCTACTATGCCCTAATATTTTTTCTCTGTGCTAGCACACACACTAGCAACGCTCAAAGGACGTGTTAAGGAGCTGAGCTAAACTGAAAATTCAGTTCACTTTCACTTGGTGCCAACACCCTCCCTCCTGCCCCGCACTTAGTGTCATTCAATCAATAATAAAAAACGAGGAAAAGCGAACAAAAAAAAGGGGAAAAGAGGGAAATCTCCACCCGGCTTTGGCATAGTTTTCTTTCCTCTGCGAATGTGCACGATGGAATCAAAATCAAAAAGGCTTTAACAATACTTTTCGTCTTATGCGCGTACCATATTATGTAATTGTAGGGCTAACACACACACAGAGCCAGCCTGTATGTGGTGTGTGCCAGGGGGATGTGGCTGGTGGCTGGAGGGAGGGGGAGAGGGAGAAGCACTTCATTTCTTGGCATTTCCTTTTGCCATTCGTAGAGAGAAGACGCACCACACACATGGTCTTGTATTTTTGTGCCCGCTTCTAGGTTTTTATTATTATTGCTGTCGCACACACAGGCACAATTACTAACACACACGCATGTGGGAGAGAGAAAAACACAGAGGCCAGTACAGTGAACTGCCTTTTTTAATTTGCTATTCAAATTTTATATTGCTAAGGCAGAGGGAAAATAATTCATTAATAAGCCTGACCTCTCTAGGGTGTATATATTTTATTTTTAAAAGATATTTCTAAATAATGTATTTTTAAATTTTAAATTACAATTTATCGAGCCTATTATTCACCTATTTTACACCACTAAAACAATAGAAAAAGCTAACTTCGGGAGGGCAAAGTTTGCGTATTCTTGCACTATAGAAATATGGAAACGAACCGGAAATTGATCATAACTAAGCTTAAAAAGTAGTAATTTCAATTCGGAAAGCTTATCTGTGCTAGTTTTTCAAAGCTTAACAATTCTGCATTTTAATTTGGAAATTTAAAAAATATGAATATTTTTTGGGAATTTTCGACCATTGATCGATGTAACCCCTTGTAAAATTTTGAAAAAATTCAACAAATTTTTTTTCCTGCCGCACATGTCTAGATCGACTAGGCTATTGATGCTGATCAAGAATATATAGGGTTTATAGGGTCGCAAATGACTCCTTCCCTGCGTTTTTATACTCAAAACTTATATCCTAACACCCTGCCAAGGCAATAGAAGGAACTAATTAATTGATCAATTTATAGCAGCAAATTAAATTATAATATTTACACCATAGGCAGGCCGACCTGTATGCATATACAAACACGTCGTCGTCTGCTTTTGCCATTGTCCTTTCCTCATAGTCGGCATCTTTGGCATTTTTCCTTGGCGCGCTCTTTGTCTCTCTCCCTGACTCGCTCTGGCTCACTCTCTCTCCCTGTGGGAGAGAGCTTTCTCCCCCGCTCGCTGGCTCTTTCTTCTTCTTATTCTTCTACTTCTTCTCAAGCATCTCGCTGGCGATGTGTAAGTGTGCGTGTAAGTGTGTGAGCAGTGTGTGTGTGTGTTACTTTGCCGCTTCTGCTTTAGTGTTTATTTTGCGAACATTTCGAATGTGACTGCTGGCCGAGTGTCATTTTATTCTCCACTCTCTCTCTGTCACTCTCTCCCCCTATTCCCATTTCTCCACTCTTCCTCTCTCTCTTTCATCTGCTTAATCTTCCACTTTCAGCCCGTCTCGGTGTGTGCTTGTGTGAGTGCTTGTGTCATTGCCATTAATTAAACACGTTTATGGCCGAAACAGGCCAAAGAAACAACGAAAAAAAACAACAACAACAAAGAAGCAGCGGCAAAGAAACAGAAAAATATAAATATAAATAGAAATAAAAATAAATAAAAATAAAAGGAAAGGAAATAAAAGTGCCGAAGGCCCGAGAGTAGCAGCAGCAGCCACTTTGCACATTAAATTATCGATTATGACATTCATTCACAGCTCAGAACGAAAATAGCATCAGCAGCAGAAAACACAAAAAAAATGGAAAAAAAATCAGCAGCCAATCTGGCTAAAAAGCTTCCCAGTCCTTCCCCCCCTTGCATACATTTTGGGGCCATCAAAGTCGACAAAACGACCAGCGGCGAGCAAACAAATAAGGCAAACATTTTCCAGGCGGCGGGCATACACGGCGTATGGGCAACGTCACTGTCACCGCCGCCGCTGCAACATGGGGCGTCCCCCATCCCCTCTTCGTGTGTGCACAGTAATGGCGAACATATTTGGAACCATCAAGGTTATATTTTTTGTTGTCTCACTAAAAATAGGAAATAAATTGAAATTTTAAAAGAAATTAAGTCTCAACATTGAGTTTAAAAAGTTGCTATTAGGCATAACATTGTAGGGGTAAACAATGTTATATTTACATGAAAGCCACACATTCAAAATGCTCTAAAATCGA
Source organism: Drosophila jambulina (assembly GCA_018152175.1). Taxonomy (NCBI): domain Eukaryota; kingdom Metazoa; phylum Arthropoda; class Insecta; order Diptera; family Drosophilidae; genus Drosophila; species Drosophila jambulina. The sequence continues at coordinate 1,653,653 of JAECXH010000112.1, read as the reverse complement.
AAACCATTTTATTCATTTATTGGGATAAAACTTTAAAAATATTCCCCAAAATAATACTATTCAAAAATTTCAGCTTTGCAAGTATTCTTCACTCAGAAATATAAATGTATCTTGAGTATCCTTAATAAAGGACATTAACATTCCAGAACTGGAGATTCTAAAGACCTGCAGAGAAAAGGTAAATAATAGGTATACAATAAAACAATAAATAAAAAATAAATTAATAAATAATATAATAAATAAATATGAAATACATTTAAAAGGGTTAGAAAATCGAAATAATTTAATTAATTTCTTAATTAGAATTAAGAAAGCTATTTATTAGAAATCCGCAACATTTTTAAAAGGTATTCAACTTGGTGCTACAAAGTTGTGCACAGTTAAAAAGAAACAGAGTTTTCACTGAATCCGGTACCTAAAAAACAGTATTGCACATTTTAAGTCATTTTTTAAGGGTCTTAAAAGTCCCAGGGATTTCTGGAGCATCTAATTATATTGAAAAAATACAACGATGCTTTTTCATTTACTTACTGATCTGCCAGAAAATAATTATGCTAGAATATTATACACATATATTTTTATAATACGCAGGAAGTTATATTTGCACAAACTATTAATTTTCCCAAAATTTCCATCGCCCCAAAAGTGCACAGAAAATCAAACTTGCTATCCCTTTTAATTATCCAACCAAATACTTTATTTATTTATTAAGCTTTCCGCCACTGTGGCCCGGATCCCATCCATTTATGTTTCGTTATTGTTTCGGAATTAATATTCGACAAGCGACGACAAATGGCAAAAATGTTCAGGGACAAACAAAGCGAAAACCCTTTTTGGCCAATGCTGGAATTTACATTTTCAGCCATGTGGCAATTAAATTAAACTCGGCTTCGTATTTCGTGTTAATTAAAATGCAACAGACCAACGAGGTCTGACGCTGCCGCTGCAGCGAAATTTGTTTAATTGGTAACACGACTCGACACGGCTCCCTCGGCGACCAATATGTAGTGTGGCCTTGAAAAATCTTTGAATTTCGTTTAGGCCCCGGCCCCGGCCCGAACCGCCCACGAACCACTCATTACGGGGATTTACAAACTAATAAGCAGCGAATGTTGGAATTAAAAACCTGAATGCCATCGGAAACCTGCACCGAGCTGCATCATTAACTCGGCCTTGATTTACACACTGGCAGTGATTGATTACAGTCCAGGATGTTCCATAATATTACTAGGGTTTTGAAACACACAAAATTGCGTCATGGGGAATTAATGAACTTGTGCAAAAATTATTTACAAATTTTTGAGAGTTTTTAGAACCCTACTGATTTCTGCAGCACCTCCCAGTGCGTTTTTATATCAAATCTAGTTATTGTAAATGTTAAATTAAGTCCAACTTTAAGCTCAGACAGTCAGAATAATTATTAAGTTAAGGTTGGTTAAATTTGTAATATTTTACAAGCCTATAATTAATTCCAAATTTCTTTTAAACTTTCTTACATGAAGTTTTGTAAAAAGAATATATCAGTTATTAACCAATTTGTTTATAAAATCTTTCTTGAGTTTTAAATATATTTCACAGCATTAGATTAAGTTTAATATGGTTTCTATTTAATACAAAATAATAAAAAAATAAATAATACATTTAATAAAATAAAGAATACATTTAAAAATAAGCCAAAACTATCGCTAGTTATATATGTAACTTAAAAGTTCCCAACATCCCTCAGGACTAACATAAACCATGACCCTTTCCAGGACTTTATAGCGGCCAATTATGCTCGGTAACTAAAGAGAACAAACCAGCCCTTAAATATATTTACAAGGTTGAACAAAAATTAGTTTTTATGAACTATATAAAATATATCTTTATGGCCGACACTTAACCCCCACTCAGCAGGACTCGCATTAATATTATAAATATAAACCCCTTTTTTAGCCAGACTGAAGCCCTAAAAATACGCACAGAATTTGAAGGGCCAGCAGGGGCAGCAGCGGCAGCGGGGCAGGAGCAGCAGGACATTCCGACACAACACCCATAATCACTCAATTTTCGAGCCATCCCATCTCATCAGAGATTCCCCCCTCCCCGAAGGGGACAACTGCTCGTCGACATTGAAAATTGCCATACAAAAATATTGTACAAAAAAAAGAAGAGAAAAATATCATTAGGGCCGCCTCAAACGAACGATGGCGGGCCAAAAAAGGGAAAACTTTATTAATAATGAAGCTAATAGAGTTTTGAGGACCCTCCCAGGACCCCGCACCCTCCGAAAAATAAGCAAGGCAAAAAAAGAATATATATAAGGAGAAATAACGAAAATTTGGTCAGTGGCTCAAGGAGCTGTAAAAATAACAAGGCGCAGACAAGAGGCGGCAATGGCAAAAGGCCTAAACCGGGGGTGGCAACACAGACAGACACACTCCCACACACACACACACACGTACGCACACACACACCAAAAACGATTGAGTAATTTTTTTCTTCTGCTGGCTTTCCTTCTTCTCAGCCACACAACTTCATTAGGGTCGAACCGAGATGAATATGGAGGTTTGGTCGGTTTAGTCGCCGTCTCGGGGTGAGCGCGACGGTCCGCCGTGGTTATATAAATATAAAAATGCTGGAAAAGCTTTTTGGGGGGGAATTACTGGGGGAGACTCAGGGAACAATTAAAGGCTGCTGCCAGGGACCTTAGTTTTGCGTAATCTGTCAACTAATTGGCAGGACGACGACAACGGGCACACATGGGACGGCCTATGTAGCACTCTCTAGCCTTGACTTTGGGCCGCAAATTGGATTAACCTAAAGCCAAAGTCTTCAAGGAAGTGACAAAAAAAAATATATGCAGATAGCAAATTTAATTTAGGTTTAAAATATATGTGTTTTTGATATATATTTAATATATTTTAATTATATTTACAACTCTAATTGGGTTACATTTCACGCACCTTTGCAGCAGCTTTCAAGCATTGTTGTTTTTATGGAGCCGTGGTTGTTGTTATTACTTATGCTTCTGGTTGTTGTTGGTGTTATTGTTGTTGTTGTTACTATTGTTGGTTTAGTTGTTGTTGTTGTTCTGTTCGCACTCGTGTTCAAACCGCACAAGAACAAAAAATCTCACAAAAACAAAAAGCAATCCGATGGCCAACATTTTGTAACTCTCATTGTAATATATTTGAATTTATTTTTCGGCTGAGGCACGGTTTAAATATACTAAATACGTTAATATTTAATTTATTTTTGCAATATATTTAATACTTTTTTCAGCTTGGCTGGATGGGTTCCGGTTGGGTTTTTTGTTTCGCGTAATCTCTCTTGGCACTCGAGCACTCTGCCTTACTATATTTTCGTAATATATTTCTCGTTTTGGATTTTTGTTAGAAATCAAATCAAATGGTGGCGGAATCTCATCTCCCTTTAGCTCAGGCTTGGGGTCTTGGTATCGGTTTCGGCTTGGCTTGGCTTGGCTTGGCTTGGCTTGGTTTGGTTTTGGTTTCGGTTTGGATTTGGTTATGGTTCTGGTTCTGGTTCTGGTTCGAGAGGCTCGGACTGAAGACCACTCAGAGGGCGATGATGATGGGAGGCGGGCGCACGCTGGCTCCGCACCACATGACCGCACTACACGATTGACAGTTTGGCACTGAGCACCGAGCGCTGGGCAGGACCAGGACCAGAGCCAGGACTCAGCGCCGCCAGGAGCCAGAAGCTTATCAGCCGAGCCGAAGGGGATCCCGACAGCCCGAGTGCCGAGCGAGCTTCGGAAGCGCGAGCTCTCGCCTCTCTAGCGCTTTATGTCTGGGTGTGTGTATGTATGTGTGTGTGTGGGCCAAGGGCGTAGGCAGGCTTTTATTAACTGCCACAAGGGGGTTAAGCACTACGTACATGTATTCGATTTATTAAACACGGGAAATATGTCCCAAAACAACCAGTTTAACTTCTCACTTCACTCGATAAACAATAACATTTTGATTGCTTTCACGCTACACATGACACATTTACGTAGGCTCGAAGGTAAGTACGTACTAACTACGGTTATCTTGAGCTTGGGTTTATGAGAGCGACTTGGAAAGTTCTAGCGGACTGGAAGTGCAGAGTGAGAGCGGGAGAGCGTGCGAGAGTGCGGGAAGCGGGACATTTCTAGGCCTCTCAGCTGGATCACACTGTCTCTTAAAAATAAACGTTCTCTTGGCTCGAACAAGTAATAATAATATTAATAGTAAAAATAATAATAATTTAATTAAAAAAAACTTAAGTATATTAAAAAGCTAACTTCGGGAACCCGACGTGTGGGTACCCTTGCTGTTCACAATTTGAAATGTTTCATAATTAAGCCAACAATTCATTAACTTAAATACGAAAAATGTTTTGTGTTAATTTTTACAAGGTTAACAAACCAGCATATTGAACTTAATATTTACTAATTTTATATCTTTGTGATTTTTAGAAATTTTAAAGATGTTACCCAAAATTGTGTATGAAATTTTGAAATAATAAAAAAAAAAAAAATTTTAAGTGGACATGATCGACTCTGCTGATTTACTGATCATAAATATATATTATTTATAGGGTAAAAAATTACTCCTTCAGTTCGTGGCAAGCTTCAGACTTAAATTATAGTACCTTCAAGGGTACAGAAAGGATTCAAGGATACGGTAATCTGAAACTAGGGAAACTCCCTTATCAGATTTCAAGGAATAAAAAAATAAAAGGTGAAATGTTTATACTAGATTAATTTGCACTAGACTAATACTATATTTAAATATTTAAATAAGAATTAACTACTTAAAGACGAGGGGCCACTTAACCCCCTAAACCCCAAGCCGTGCGCGTCCCACTGCCTCCATGTGTGTGTGAGAGCTGGCTTGCGGGGGCAGCGTGTCGCTGCTAGGATGTGCGCGACTGTTACAAAAAAATTTGTAGCCAAGCCCAAAGCGAGCACTGACGCCTCGCCTCATCCCCACTCACCTCACCTCGTCGCGCATCCTTGCTCCTTGCCACCCCGCGTCCCCCTGCTCACCACATTGTTCATTGAAGAAAGCCCCAGCAGTCTCAGCATCAGGACTCCGGGCGAAACGAAACGAGACGAGACGAGACGAAACGAAACGAAAGGACACCGAACGAGGCGAACCTGAACCAAAAGCCGAGAGTCGAACCGAACCGAAAACCCAGTTCTCCTCAGGCGCAAAGGCCCGCTGGGAAATGCGGCAAGTACCAGAAATCCGGGAATATTTTCTAAAATACTAACGAAGTTAAATTAAATAATTTTGTTAGGTTTTTTAATTCAATTGTAGTATCTATTGATTATCAGTAGTCAGGGAAAATTGGGAAAAATATTCAACTATAAAAGTTTCATTTTCATTTAGTTAATAATATGATATATATATTATGAGAAATAGTAAAATATGGATATAGTTAATTTAGTAATTGTTGCAGCTTAAATTAACCCCTTAAAACTATTCAATTTCACTTCCTTAAGCCTGAAACTCCCTTGCCCTTCGCCCAAGTTCCTTAATTTTTTAATGGTAGTCAAAGTTTATTATAAATCTATCTCCCAAGCAGCATTGTCAGCTCGAAATAGTTGCCCACAAATACCTGCATAAATGTCAGACCTTGTGGGAATGGCAAACTTTTTTTCCCAAACCCACCTGAGATCCTTGCCCTGCCACCTGCATACATTACAGCTTCCCCCGCCCAGCTCCCAGGTCCATTTGCCAGATGAAACTTGTCCGGATTTCCAATTAAGACAATAAGAGAATCATATCCGAGGACCGCAAGGAAAGAAAAACTCAAGTGGTCGCTGGTGGAATTGAATTGAATAAAGATAAAAAAATATTTGTCTGCCGCGGGCGATGCGCATTTCCCAGCGGGGACAAAGCCAACAGAAGACCCCACAGCACCAGGAGCAGCAGTGGGGGCAACAACAACCACAGGCAAAACAGCAGCCGCCGCAACACAGATGGAAACAGAAATGGTGCACTGACAGAAATAAAGGAAGTTTTCCAGGAAATTTTAGCTTTACAAAATGTATAAAAATTATTATTTTATAAGGAGAAACAGGACCTAGAAAATGACTTGTACTTTCGTACTTTCCTTAAGAATATCCAATATTGACCAGCATCATTATTCGGGATGGCTTGCACTCAGTTAGGAATTATAGTGAAAAAGTAAAATACAAAAAAAAGTAATTTATACCCTCTATGAATACATTTTTACAATACGTTAAAGTAGTAATATTTTAAGTTGTCTATTTAATATTCAAAGACCTTTTAATTTAATCTCGCATCGGTTAAAGTATTTATAGATGCTTGCAGCTAGAGCCAGTTGGGAATTATAGAGAAAGAACAGAAGATATCCTACAACTCCTAAGTCATTTTTACCCTCAGTTAAAGTATGCATTAAATTAAAATATTATAGTTAAATTTTATATATTAATTAGTAAAATATAAATAAATTTCTACAATTTATTGTAAAAAGAACTGTAATTATATTTTGTAAATTTATTCAAGTGTATACAATGTATAAATAAAAAACCTTTGTGAATAAAATATTTTCAGGCTTCCGATTCTGATTTAATTTAATTTTCTTAAATTAAATGTATATATGAAATTAAATACTTACTTAATTATAATATATTAATTATTTCCCAGGACATTTTTTCTCTTTCTGTGCGAGGGGGAAACGAAGACGCAGCGCCAAGTGCCATGTGCGGCGCTTTGTGTCCGCGCCTCGGTGTATGTGTTCGTCCTTGCGGTACACGCGTGTGTGTGTGTGTATGTGTGAGGATGAGAGGCGGCAGCAGCCGCAGCTGAAGGGAGCTGGGAGCCAGGAGCAGGAGCAGGATCAGGCGGGGAACGCCACCGAAGACAACGACGACGACGACGGCATCGTGCCACGAAGAGCAGAAACAGAAACGGCACAAACAGCAAACGTGATGAGCGCATGTGTTTTATCTTCAATCTCAGCTGAAATCATCTGGCCGCCGCCGTCGCCGCCACCGCCAACCCCACCGAAAAATCGCAACCCATACACACGCCCCCATACCCCCGGCAAGGGGCATCCCCCGACCCCGACCCTGGGGGTGGTGGTGGCATTATGAAGGGCAATAGGTTGTGTGCGACTTTTGTGGACTCTCCTCGGGTCGGCCTTCGGAGTCGGGATAAGGTTCGGGTTGTCGGGTCGACAAACGCCTTCGGCTGTGACTTAGCTCTGACCAAGTCACTAAGCCAGTCCCGGCCAGGACCCCACTAGCCCCGCTCTGCACCGCCCCCTCCCCGTTTTCGGCGCTTTGTAACATCTAGAAATTTGTACATCCGCCAGTGGGAAGAAGATTTTAATTAAAAGCAGCAGGAAATGTGACCCAAATAATACTTCCGTATAGTGTGAAAAATTGGCCCCGCCGCCGTCGTCGTCGCAGTCCTGCTATTTGCCATTTTCTTCCGCCACCGAGCAGGACATCATCATCATCACAGGACACACTCACACCGGGCGGGCAAGGGGCATTGGCTGCCTAATTTGTCGCAGGACAACCGGCCGCCTGCAGGGCGAGCGTTTAGCTGCCGGCGGGGCAGCGGAATATATATGTATATACATACATATATCTATCGACGTGTATTTGTATAATTTAAGTGATTCCTAAGCTGGCGACTGACAGCGGAGAAGCGGCGAACGAGCGAGCGGAAAGCGTTTATCCATTGAGTGGAAAATGACACGGGCAAAGCTTCCGATACTTGACTCCCATATGTGTGTCCCGGGACAGAGTTGATTCCGAATGTATATATATATGAAAGCGGTGGCGAATTTACTTTGGTCGGTGCTTGTTTAATTTTACTATTATTATTAGTTATCCTTCTGAAATGTCTTTGGTTTTGAGTTATTTATTAAATATTTATTTTAGTTTAATTTCTGGTTTTAGTAATAATAAAAGAGAACAAGAAAAGTCAATTCTAATTATTTATATTTATTATTCAAAAAGTATTTAATAGATTTACCTGAAATAAAATAGTAATATTTATGCACCCATATTAGTATATCTTTACATACTAAGGATGCTAATGAAACATATAGTTTCAGCCGCTGAACTTAGTAATAAAATATTTATAAAAAAATTAAAAATAATAATAGTTCAAAGAAATGTTGTAAGAATTAAATGCTGGTAAAATTTATATGCTTCTCCACTTTAAACTTATATTGAGCATAAACTTCAGAGTATTTGGGATTTATATCACAGAATATTAAAATTAATAGTAGGTGAAACGTTAGCTAGGCAATTCGTTTATTTATTCTCTAAGCCTACAAAAAACTGTAAAAATTCATAGAAAACATTTACAGATCTCCTGGAACCTCTACCGAAACCCAAACCCTTTAAATAACTACCCCAGCTCTTTCTCACTGTTCCAGGATAATCGAGGATCGGCGGCCTTGAGATGCAATTTCAATTGCGAAACTTTGGGATGTATAAGGCCCGGCCTTGGGGAAGGGGGAAGCGAGTTAAGTTACGTGCCGCTCACTTGGTTATTCTTGGCGCGACACAAAATCAATATGGTTACCTTGTCACAGCGTGTCCTTTGACTTCGCTCCGTGCGCTCTTGGCACGCAAGCAGCGTGAAAATGCAATCAATAGCAAATCGTTGTCAGCAATTAGCGTCCAAGCCCATGATGAAACCCGATCCCCCGGACCGATCCCGCCTCCCGGCCAGGTGCTTGGGTTAACCATTCATTCAGCGGCAACACGTGAGCAATGCAGTCGGCTCTCGACTGAAGTGTGCCAAAAAGGATTTGCCACTAACGATGGCAGCAGGACTGCATCTGCAGGACTCTCGAGCGCATTTGCTCATCGTTCTCGCTTTTTACTGCAATCCCGCTGTCCCGCCTCCTCCCTCCCTTGCGGACTGCCTCGATTGCCAGCAAAATGGCAAACAAATCGTTGCAAATATTCGCCCAACGTGGCGTATGCGCAATTTTTGCCCAATCCAAGCGAGTGTCTCTCCCTACATACATATGTACGAATGTGTGTCTATATATATGGCACACGTATCTGTCTAGCACAAATATTTGATGGCAGCATGGAGTGTGTGTGTGTGTGGACAGAACCATTTGCTGTTGTTGATTTAATTCAACATTTGCCGAATGAAATTTTCATCTTGCGATGACAAAACGGAACGAACGTCTTGGCGACAGCCGCCCATCACACTTATGGGAATATCAATCAAGCGTGAGTCCCAGAGATCTGGATTTATAAGGGCTTGGGCTTGGTCTCCTGCCGATTCTCGGATATCTTGAAATATTAGCTCAATTAGGGGATTATGTTTACGTATTTTGGTTCGGTTTTTAGGTGTGTTATATAATTGAAATATTTTTAGTGTAAAATATTTGTTTAAAATGATTGAAGTGAATTAAATATAATAAATTAAAAAGATAAAAAGTTTCATCCAGCTTCAAAACAGACGGACGAACGGACAAGCGGACGAACGGACAGGCAGACAGGCGAACGGACAGACAGACAGACGAACGGACGGACAGACAGACGGACGAACGGACGGACAGACAGATGAACGGACAAACGGACAAACGGACAAACGGACAAACGGACAAACGGACAAACGGACAAACGGACAAACGGACAAACGGACAAACGGACAAACGGACAAACGGACAAACGGACAAACGGACAAACGGACAAACGGACAAACGGACAAACGGACAGACGGACGAACGGACAGACAGATGGACGATCGGACAGACAGACGGGCGAACGGACAGACAGACGGGCGAACGGACAGACAGACAGACAAACGGACAGGCAGACGAACGGACAGACGGACGAACGGACATGGCTATATCGAATTGGCTGTTGATGCTGATTATGAATATATATATACTTTGTAAGGTTGGAAGTGCGAAGCAAACTTCTGCCTTAAATATAACATAAATAATTTATATGGTTTTTTTGTCAAAAAATAAATAATTAAACATTCGTTTTTCTTCACCTATTGTTTTCCGAAAAATCAATATTTCAAAGAACTTTTACCTTAAAGGAAATTAAGTCCAAAGATTATATACACCAAGCACTTAATTTCTGGTCAAGATGGCTCACAAACTTACCCTATTGCACCCTCATTAAATATGGTTAACTCTTCAGTGAGTTCAAGCAAGTTAAACCAAAATCAATTAAAGGCTAAGTGCTTGCAGAGAGCAGCAATTAAGCAGCACTATAAATTTGTTAAAACAACGTAAAGTGCTTAATTACAGCGTACATATATGTATGTAAAATGTGAGCATTGAAAGGGTTCCATTTAATTCCTAAAGCAGCTCTTTACTGCTTCATTGTTCCCACACAGCTTCCTCGAATCCTTGCTCCTTGAATCCCCTTCAAATTCAATAAAATGTCAATCAAAGGCAATGACTTTCGAATGGGATTGAACTTTAAGACAATGTTCAGTCTTCAGTAAATGAAGCTGCAACTAAAGAATATCCTAGTTTGACTACAGCCTCAAGTTCCTTGAAAACAGTCTGAACAAGTTTTATACAATAGATTTATAGTTAAAAATAATTACTAGGCCATAACTCCCACTCGATATCCCCGAACATAAGACATCAGCAGAGATTGTGTTACATCTATAAGTATTTTGTATATTTATTTTTAATTTATCATAAATTTTCTCTTTGCTTGAATTCCAAATACACATCGATAGTTCGTTCCTCTCATCGCATAAATTTAATGTAAGTTTTAAGTAGGTCGTAATATATATATATATAAACATAACTTTGATTTTGCAAGCGAAGAAAACTGAATGGGAACGGATTTATCTAAAAAATAAAGTGTCAATATATATATATTTCATATATGCTGTCTTCTCAAATACATAGATAATATATAACAATTACGATTACAAAAATACACGACGACACAATGAACAGAGGGCGGAGGGTGAAGACGTATAAGAGGGGGCGAGGGGCGTGGGGGGCGAGCGGAAAGCTTGAATGAAAAATGAATTTCAGAATTTCTGCTTTTCTGTCGTCGACGACCAAGAGATAGTTCTTTATATTGCAAGCTTTTAATATATATTATTTTGTATATCTTTATATATATACACATATATATAAGATCATTTATATATATGTATATGTTTGTGTGTATGCATGTGGTGTGTGTGTGTGAATGTGGGGAAGTTGGGAGGTATGCCTATATCGTTTCAATGACTTAAATAACTAGAAAACATCATCATTATCCGAAGCAGCAGCTTGCCGGTTGCAGCTTGCAGCTTGCAGCTTACATCGTCATCGTGGTCTCCGCTTCCGTTTCCATTTCCTTTCTATATCCGCTTTTCGGTGTTATTTTGCAGACAAGTTAATACTCGAAGCCTTGCCCAAATCCTGCAGCTTTAATGCCTTTGCTCATGCTTCTCTCTCTATCCCTTTTTCATTTCCTTTCTCTGTCTCTGTTTTTTTTTTCACTTTTAGCCTATGATCCAAGTTCATTTTTGCTTTGTTTTATATATAAATATTGTTAATGCATTGCGTGTGTGTATGTGGTTGCTTGTGTGTGTTATCATTACAGTTAATTATAATTGTAATAAAGACGACGGCATTCTAGGAATTGTTGATGCACAAAAGCAAATAGTTATTAGTTCAATGCGCTCGTGTGTTTGTTTTTATTTGCTTTCTAATTCACCGAATCGAAGGGATTCTCTTCATCTCTCCTTATCTCCATCTCTCTCTTTCTCTCTGTCTGTGTTTCAGCTTTCTCTGGCTCTCGCTTGAGTTTTCATCGTGATTGATTGATTGATTTAATTTCCCGGATACTCGGAGCCGCGTCCCTTAGTATCTGCTGCTGTTGTTAAACTGCGAATTAATGGCCGTATTAACGGCCGAAGAGGCCGCCTCCTGGACATGCTGATTCCGCAGAAACTCTGTGGTGAACTCCGCCTGGGCCTTGGCCATGCTGGCCCCGGTACTGCGATAGATCGTATGGATCTTGGTGATCATCAGCACGTTGGCCACGGCCACCGCCGCAAAGGCAAAGGAGATGTTCAGCAGCAGAATGCCCACAATGATGCCCGATGCCTCGCCATCGAACTGGGCAATGGACGTGATGAAGCCGCAGTAGCCCATCTTCTCGAAGCCCACTGCCTGGACGATCGAGTAGAGGGTTTGAAAGAAGTAAATGAAAAAGAAGACCATGAAGTTGAAGCTCGAATCGTTGCGGAAGGCCTTGTACGCCGGTCGGAACCTGGCAAAAAAAGAAGCGAAAATAATATTACTTTTTAATATTTAGCAATTAAACAATCTGTAGAGCATTAAATATGGATAGATTTATACGAGCTGTAATTTTTAAAACACATTCTCAACGCAACGATTTTTGTCGTATTTTTATAAAAAAAAATTAATAAATTTTATTAATTATCGCACTAGGATAAAAATAAAATAAAATTAAATTAAATTAAAGGAAAAGAATTAATAATATCGAAGATAAAATCAATTTTCTACCAGATCTACCACAAAATAGCACTAGAATAAAGAATTTAACTTCAAAAAAAATATTAGGTAATCGAGTAAGTAAATCAATATGTAATAAAAGTAAACCTAAGAAATTCTATCCCTGTTACAATTATGAACTCACCAGCAGACATAGGAGGCGGGCGAGAAGAGCAGCGTGTAGAAAATGGCCAGGAAGAAGGTCTCAAATTGGCCAGCATGGAACAGCAAAATAAGACCGCCGATCACGTTGGCCAACAACGTCATGGTGTAAACTATAAGAGGAGAAGGAAATTAATTTAATTTCAAGTAATTCAGACATAATACAAATATATATTCCTTCTCGATAATAATCATACTCTCCCTTCTGTTTACAAACCGCAAAACTGCTTAACTGTTCGGCTTAAATAACGCCCCGTTTTATCATTAAAAGAAAGCTCCCCCTCGTCTCGTTTCTGCAACGAACAACGAACACACCTCCGAAACCATTAGCTCTACATCTACTCTGATTAATCATTCCACCTGACGACCGTGTGCGACACGCGATGACTAACCCCAGGCCTGCCTTATCAGCGGCAGACACAAACAGCTATACTCACAGATCCAAATGTAGTACAGGCGCTTGACCAATTTCTGGAACTCGGGTGGAATCTCCACCTCGAAGTCCTGGTAGAAGCACGGCTTCACACAGAAGTTATCCGGCAGCGGCGGCCAGTTGTTCAACTGCGAAACGTTGCCCTGCAGCTGCTGCTCGCGACGGTCCAGCTCGGCGGCCTTGCGGTCCAGCTCCTCTTGGCGACGCTGCAAGCATAAATATTTCGTATTAATAATATATTTTATTAAGAGGAATTTATACTCTCAGATCAGAACAGCAGGTAAAACTCTACCTTTGTTCGACTATTACTAATCAAAGATCGTAAAACCATTAAAGTTTAAATTGAAGATAAGGCGTAATGTTTTTAATAAGGCTATGTATTAACAAAGGGGATATTTTTAGAGTAAATAAACAGTATTTGTAGTATGAGTATTTGTGTAGTTTTTAGAATATTTAAACCAATATCAAGCTTCATATTTTTATGGGTTATTTTAATACATTTACAAATGTTGATGACGTGAATTCTGGCATTTATTTTAATGGCGTTTTAGGCAAAGTTGTAAAATAACTTTATATAAAAAAAAACTTAATTTTGTAGTCATAAAAAGCTTTAAAACAATAAAACTTTAATTATTTTTGTGAAACAAGTGAGAAACTTCCTATAAAGAAATAAATGTAAGAATGTTAAATAGGTAACCAAGTCTTTTTTAAATAACATTATTTTTTTTCCACTATGGCAAACATATAAGTTGTACGTAGAGATAAGATTCAAAAATAATCAAATTATGATAAATACCAAGCATTACTTCAATTTTAAAACCAAATTCTGCATTTAGCCATGAATGTTTTTGGTTACTAACAGGTAATAGCCTCTGGTGGGGCCAAGTGAAGCCCGGCAAAGACTAAGGAAAACCGCAGTCAATGTGGTACAGTGAAGACCCGCAGCAGCACGCGGCAGCTAATCTCAATGGGCCCTATGCCGGATTTATCAAATGATGATCTCGTTATCTGGCTTTTATCTCGCAGCGCCACGCGATATGCGGCGTTTTTATGGGCGTTGCGAGGCTCGATTCAAGATGCTCTTTGGGGCCTTCACTGTACTCTCGAGTTTCCCCTCAACTGGCTAACTGGGTTACCTGCAGCTCCTCCGAGGTGATCTGTATGCTGGTGCTCGGCGCCGAGGCGCCCAGCGAACTGGTCTGCGGGGGCGGCACATTCTGCGACAGCGGCTGCACCACCGCCGCCGTGTTCGTCGAGTTGATCTGCAGCTGCGGCTTCGCTTGCTCTTCGAACGGATTGTAGTCCTCCAGGGAGACGAGGGCGCCGCTCTGCAGACGTCGTGCCTGCTGGATGGCGGGGTCCTAAAATAGAGCGGAAGCGGAAGCGGTTTGCAATTTTAGCAAAAATGTTTCCCAATAAGTTCAACATATGTGACGAATGCACCCACACCAACGCACACACGCACACACGAACGCCCACCCTAGCAGTCAGGTCGCCTACGTGTATGAGTGTGTGTGTCGGGTTTTCTTCTGTGTTTCGCTTCTCTCACCGCAAACGGATTGTCCAGATTGGGCTCCCCGAAGGGATTTTCGTCGAGACCGGAGCCGGACATGGTGTCTACTCTTGAGTTCGGACTGTGACCAGGGCAACGCTAGCGACTCGCACTCAACTTTTAGCTCTTGTGTATATTTTCCCTGCAAACTCAAAGCTGTGTCATCTAGAGCTGGCACCGCCTATCGATGCTCCTATCGATGGGGAATATCGGGCCGGTATTCGTGGCTGCGCAGGCACAATTAGCGATGGGTGTAGCGTGTCACGGTGCTCAGGCGATTTCACGATTAGAGCATAAATCGCCCCTAATTGGAGTTGACGTGAAATTCAGATGAAAGCTAGATTGTTCGAAGGAGACATATATTTATTATAATTTATAATAAAATTTTTAGTAATACGTACCGACCTTTCAATCCAAGAAGCGAGAGCCGACTGGCCACATTGGCAGGGGACGGGACTGCCTTATATACTTTTTGCATCACGAGAGAGAGAGAGAGTGAGAGCCCAAGTACAATAGAGATAGAAGAGAATGAGAGAGAGAGCTGTACCTGGGCTCTCTCTTTCTCTTTCTTTACTATCTCTGTCACTCTCTTTACGACTTTTTGAGATACAAAAGCCGCCACATTTTTTCATAGCTTCCTATTTAGCTCATAGCTTCCTATTTAGCTATAAAATAGCTACATATCAGCCGATGTGCCATCGTTACCCCTTACTTCATCTCTGCGTGAGAATGTAAACAAACCAACCAGGTGGCAACGCTGCAGCACCAATCTCACATATTTCGCAGCTACAATAAATAATTCGCAATTCTCGCCCTGATTTTGTAAATAATAGTAGATGAGCGCAGCGGAACGAACGAGAAAACATTCATAAACCAAAGCACAATGGCCGATCGCGCGATCAAGCTCCTGGTGATCGGGGAGAGCGGCGTGGGCAAGTCCAGGTGCGCGAGAGTCCAGCTCCATTTGGTTGATATATTTATCCGCTGCGTATATTCCGCGCTTGCATCATTGTTTTCTATTTTTTCTATAACAACACTTCCCCTCGCCCCTCTTCGCCCGACAGCCTGATACGACGCTTCGTGGAGAACAAGTTCGATGAGAACCATGACGTCACGATCGGCATGGACTTCAAGAGCAAGGTAATGAACGTGGACGGCATCGACTATAAGGTGGCTTTGTGGGACACAGCGGGCGCCGAGCGCTTTCGCAGCCTGACGCCCAGCTTCTACCGGAAGGCGCTGGGCGCGATACTCGTCTACGACATCACCAGCCGGGACTCGCTGGTCAAGCTGGAGACGTGGCTAGCGGAGCTGGACAGCTACAGTGACAATCCGAACATAGCCATCATTGTGGTGGGCAACAAGATCGATCAGGAGCGGGAGGTGGATCGCGAGGAGGGTCGCAAATTTGCCCGCAAGCATCGGGCCCTCTTCATCGAGACGTCGGCCAAATGCGATCAGTTTGTGAGCGATGTGTTCAAGGATATCGTGGAGAAGGTGGGTTCCCAGGCGCTCCAGATAGTATTCCGATTGTAATTTAACTTCGAATGTTCTATAGATTGTCTCCTCGGAGTACTTCAACAACGGCAACGGCTCGACAGGCATGGACATTGGCGGTGATCGGGAACTGGAGGCAAGCGCTCCCTCGTGTTACTGTTGATATCCGGCTGTGTGGTGTGCTTTTGTCAAACAAATTTCTAGCGTGTATTTATTTAATCGTTCAATATCATTAGCGTAAAGCCAAACCTCGACGTTCAATCTTATTCAATCCTTCAATGTTGATCTGGGAATCAATAGGACACATTTACCAAATTCACTGAAGGCTTCCCCACATCAGTTTCCTTTCAAATCTATGTATGTATGTGTCTTGCATTTTTCCGTAATCTCTGCATAATTTTGTTGTTATCCTTGAGGTGGAATCCGTTTAGTTAATGTCCCTAAATGTATACTTTGTAAAATAAGAACTCTACGTACCCAAAGCAATTTAATCGATATAAGTCCAAAGTAACAACTTCTTAAGCCGCCTGTTTATAAATTAAAGGAATTACTCATTCTTAAATTCAATTATTTCATCATTGGTCTTGTGAAAACTGTCAGCAAGCGACTGATCAGAGTTCAAACAGATACACCACGTAAGGGCTGAAAGTCTATCTTGACTTGGCTTTCGGTTTGTTTTTCTTCGATTAAAAGGGTTCTCAGTGAAGTTTTGGTAAAAATAACCCTTTAAAATATACTGTTAACCCTCTTCTAAGGCTTTTTTAATTGCTTTCTCCCCTGGTGTAATCAAAACTCCATTAGTCACATTTCTTTTCATTGTTTTTATTTAAATGAAGACAATTTTTTGTTTCTATCTCTGATGGCTCGCAAGTCAAACATGAATCTTGTTTGGAATAATTAAAAAAAAAGAAATATAATGGTCTAAAGTGAGTAAAACTGCTAAAAAAAAGAAAAGGAGGGCAAACCAAAACGTACTTTGGTTCGTGTCTCTATGTACGGCATCTGAATATTGTGTTGTTTATTTGCTGCTTCTGCTTGCTGTTCATGATTGTGATTTGCGTCTGTTTTGTTTATAAACGCGAGTTTAGTGTGTGTATTTACAGTAATCGATGATTTATTTTAGCCATTAATGCTAGAGCAAGGTGGGATCGATGGGACATCGTTGAGGACGACGGCTAGTCGTTACAGGAGTAACGAGCAGCACGGATGCTGCTTTCACTCCCTGCCAGCTTTGAAGAGCAAGAAAGCAAACCTGGAACACGCCCTGTATGTACAAAATCTGTTGTAAATCGTATTGGTTCCGCCGTTGACTTGAGCCGCCTCCTCCTCAGAATGTTGTCCTCCGATCCCTACCCCGAACCCCGCCCTATTTCCCCAGTGGTTAGCTTTTCTTCCTCTTATTTACTCCCAATACCGCTCTTCTTGGCATCCACTTCGTAGATGAGCAGTCGCCACATTTTCACCACAAACACCTCCGCCTCCTCATCCAGTACCTGCACGCCAACGAAAGAGAGCGAGAGGGAAGAATAACCGGGTTTAGTTTCTTGCACAAAAGAGATAGATTTAAGATGGGACTCACCATTTGGACATCGTCGAGGATGCTCTGGGGCGGGCTGCCGGCCAACACCTTGGAACATATAAAGTCCACCAGGGTCGGCTCTGGCTCACCGATATACTCGATGATTTTCTTATTGATCCATGGACGTATCTTGCGTTCCATTAGACCGCTGTCGATCTCGTTGCGATCGAGCTTATAATTAAATAGCTCCTCCTTTTGCGTGGGTATCCTGTCAATAATGCTTTTTATATGCCGCCGTTTTTCATCATACACCTTAGCACCATTCTCATCCTTTTTGCTGCTCGCAGCGGCAGCATCTGCGCTGCTGCTACTGCTCGCAGACGCAGCTGCCTCATTCTTACCGTGTTTGCTGGCGGAGCTGCTGCTATTGTGTTTGTTGCTGCTGCTGCCGTTGTTCTTGCCGGAACTGGAGCCGGAGCCGGTGCCAGCCAGGGCTATCTTTTGGCTAACGGCAGCTGCGGCAGCGGTGGCGGCTGACACCGCGGAGCTCTGGCGATCCGCAGAGCTACTGTTGTTATTGTTGTTGCTACTGCTGCTGCTGCTGTTGTTCGCCGGGTGGGCGGACGATGGTGTACTGTTGCTCATGTTGTCGTCGTAGTCTGTAGATGGATAGGAAGCTCCAGTTAGAGGGGATCTCTGGGTGATTGAAGGAGAGGTTACACTTACCTAGCGGGACAAGTTTGCGCTTCTTGGGATTAATATTCTCATCGTTGTCGTCGTCATTTACAAAGACGCCGGTGGCCTCGATCTTCTTCTTCTTGAGATTATTGCCCAGCGTCAGGGAGATGAGCGGCATGGTCACAGGCGGCGTAGCCGAGGGCAGATGGTGGTCCAGCGATGCCTGGTGATCATTCAGCATTGCACTCTGCGTGGGCGTGTGAATGTGGGCCAGGGAGTCGCGAGACTCGCTGTTCTGCCTGCTCAAGCTGTTCGACCGGGACTTATCATTGTTGTTGTTCTTGGCATAGCCACTGGCATTAGAGGCGCTGTCGGCCATGGAGTCATGACCATCGTGGCCATCGTTCGATATGGAATTGTCATCATCACCGGCCAGATCAGGATCGTAGCTGTCGGACGGCTGATTCTTGCGGCCATCGGCCAGCTTGGGCTGTGTCGCTGACGAGTCCGCCGCCAGATCCAGATTCACATTGATCAGGATGCGTGGCTCGTAGAGCTTCTCGATCTCGCGGCGCGCCTTCTCGTACTCCAGCGAGGGATTCTCATATTCACCGCTGAAGAACTTGGTCTTGAGCTCGGCCAGCTCATCGGCCTCCTTCTCGCGGTCTTTGGAATCCGCGTCCGCCTCGCGCACTCGCTCCGCCAGGCGCTGCTGGAGCTCGCGGCCGCGATAATACAGCGAATCGTCACGCTCATCGTCGTAGTCCTCGACGAACTCCTTTAGACGCTTGGCGTCACTCTCCCGCTCCTCCTGCCGCAGCAGCTCCTTAAGGCGGTACTGCAGGGGGATAACAATGAATTAAGTTTATGTTTAATTGAAAGAATCGACTCACCTTCTCGTTCTCCTTGGCCCTGCGCTTCTCGCGTATCTCCCAGTTGGAGAGGCGCTCCTGGTAGGCGGCCTCCTTTTCGCGCGCCTTCTTCTCGGCCTTCTTGCGTTCCCGTATCTCCTCCTCCATTTCCTTTTCCCGCCGCGAATCCATCAGTGGCTTGAGACGCTTCTCCTCCCGCTCCCGCTCGCGCTCACGATCCCGCTCGCGCTCCCTCTCCCGCTCGCGTTCCCGTTCCCGCTCTCTCATCTCCACACGTTCCCTCTCGCGCTCCCGCATCTCGGCGCGCTCCCGTTCGCGTTCACGCTCCCGCTCACGCTCTCGCTCGCGCTCCCTTTCACGCTGCTCGCGGATCTCCTGTTCCCGGTCGCGGTGGCGGTCCTTGGAGCGCGATTTAGAGCGACGGCGTCGCCGCTCCTTGGAGTCGGAGCGACTCTCCTTGTGTGTAATATCAATAACGCCGGGCTCCTTGCGTCTACTGGCAGCGCCGGTGGAGGAGGAGGAGGATTCCTTGTGGTCCTTGGCTGCAGGCAAGTCCTTGGCGGCAGTTGAATCCTTGGCGGCAGCGGAGGACGATGACACCACCTCCTTTTCGACAATTGCCACATCCGAATCATTGCCAGCAGCGGCAGCACCTCCAGCCAAGGCGGAGGACGAGGCAGTTGTGGCACTGGCAGAAGCGGTAAGAACGTTGGACGAGGACGAGGAGGAGCCTGAAACTACTGCGGTGGAGCTGGTGCTACTGCTGGATTTGCTGGTAGACGACTTACGTTCACTATCACGCTGCGCCTTCTTGCGCTCCTTGTCGCGCTCCTTCTCCTTGCTGGCGGCCAGCTTCTCCTTCTCCTTTTCCTTCTCCAGCTCCTTGCGATGCTCGTCGGCCTCGGCCCGTTTCCGAAACTTTCCGATCTCGCTGCTTATGAGGTTGCGCTTCTCCTCCTCCAAGGCATTGTCGTTCAGCACCTTGATCTTGATGTCGTCCTCGCGACGGGTCTTCTTATTACGATTGGTGCTGCCATAGAGATCGCTGCGATTGCTGCCATCGAAGCCGTCGAACTCGTGCTTGTGTTCCTCGAGCAGATCGTGCATCTTGCCAATGGCATATTGGTCCTCGGTCTTCTCATCCACCGAATTGGACCGATCGCCGTTCTTGCACTCCTGCTCCTTGTAGTCCTCAATTAGCACCTTGTTCTTGGCATCCACCTTGGCCACCAGCTTCTTGCCATCGATCTCCATTTCGCTGAGCAAACGTACGGCACGCATGGCTGCAATTGGACCGCTGCAAAAGGGATTCATAGGTCTTAGTTTAGATATTCAAGGGATTAAGTAGGGCTTGGAGGGAAATCACAATCTTGGGAGTAGTTTACAGCCTCTGCCAGAGGTTTCCCATGTGCTTTCCCCACAAAGTCCACAAAATGCTTTCTCAACCCACTCGAATTCACAGAAACCGAAGGTGGAGACCCGCTTCCAGTTGATCACAACGCCGCAGGTGGACAGGATGCGTTTCAGCAGCACCTCCGGCACACGTTCACTGATGTTGCCCACAAAGACGGTGATGATGGGACCGCGGAACTGTGGCTGCGGCTCCGGGGGACGATGGTACACCTGCGGCTGTGAGCTGATCGTGGCCGAGTTCCGAAAGTTGCGCGGCGGCGCATTCCCCATGTTCGGCATCATCTGGAAAGCGAAAAGAGAACCTCCTTTAACATCTAAAATCTTTAATTTCCAATGGCGACTTGTCTTACGTGCGGCGGCGGTATTGAGGCATTCATGAACGGCGGCATTGGCGCCCCCCGTGGCGGGTACGACATATTGTCCCTTTTGTGCTCCTTAGCTGGCCAATTATTTACCAAAATCCTCTAAAATCTAACAATTTTAGCGTGTTTGCAAATAAATAAAAAAAAATTAAAGCCGACAATTCACACACACACACACAGGGGCACACACGGACAGGCACACGCACAACCACACACAGGCTGGCTGGGCGCAAACGCCACACGGAGTGGGAATGTGAATGTGCTGTGTGTATTTGGAGCCTCTTCGGGCCTCCGTCCGCAAGGATCACTGAGAATGCAATCGGCCGATGTCCAATTCGGCTTGCGCGCGGCTGCAGGCGGGGGCTGGTTACACCGGCGCTAGCGAAATGTGCACGTAAATTACAAGAAATTACCGAATTTTCACAAAACTCTCCAGGCCGCTGTTCTAGTGGTGGAAGCTGCGCTAGCAAGCTGCTATCGATTCGTGGCGTGTGAAAAAAATCGATGGCGGCGATAGTTGGTTAGCGTGCGCGATGTCTGGCAACACCAAAGGCTTTCCAACACTTTTTAGCGGTGAATTAAAAAATAATTAGAAATATTTAAATATTTGTTTTAGAAGTTTGTAGAGCTTCTTCCACTTTTATTTGCGTGTGCTGCCCTTGCCTTATATAAGAAATAAATTATATCAAGCCAAGCAGATTTATTAAATTAACTAATAACCACTTTATTTAATAAGCATTTAACGTAAATAAATTTTTTTTCAAGATTCTAAAATGAATGATAATTATTGTTCTATATTATTGAAGTTGACCCGTATCCATGTACTTGTGAACTATGCCATAGACTCCGCAGTCCTTGTTGCGGAACCAAACATCCTCTGGCCGGATTTGAACTCGAATCAAGGCTTCTTCCGAGCGATCCTTGACCCGGGGATCCTGATCGTCAAAGCGCAGTGTGCAGGAACCCTTGCACAGGCCTTGCTCATCGAACTCATAAACCACTAGGTAAAAGAAGGGTTCGCCAGGACAGTTGAAGGATTCTCGCAACTGCAAGAATTTTTCTGGCTGCGACTGCGAGTTCTCAAGATCAATAGCTTCCGCCTGCGGTGGCAAGTCCCTAAGATCAGTCGCTGCTGTCTGCGGTGGCGAGTCCCTAAGATCAGTCGCTGCTGTCTGCGGTGGCGAGTCCCTAAGGTCAATCGTTTCCGCCTGCGGTGGCGAGTCCATAAGGTCAATTGTTTCCGCCTGCGGTGGCGAGTCCCTAAGGTCAATCGTTTCCGCCTGCGGTGGCGAGTCCCTGGGGTCAATCACTTCAGATTGTGGTGGCGATTCTATAGAGCTGCTTCGGCGCTGGTTGGCAATCACTGTGATAACTAAAGGATTTGAGCTGCTATCCGCATCATCATCGGAGAACATGGGACCCTCGGTTTCGGGGCTACCAGCCGAGGTGGGGAGCTGTGGCCCCTTTTTGCTCACGAAGAACGAGTTGTCCACGTGATCCTCTGTATTGGATTCAAGGGTTGGTTTGGAGAGCCGCCGCTCCGCCCTTTCCGTCAGCTTCTTCTCAACTTCCTGACAGAAGGTGCACTTGAACTCGGTGGGTTCCGCTCCCTTACGCAGCTGCATCGACCGTGCCAAGCATCGGGCATGAGCCCCCGTGGAGCCACACACATTGCAGGCGATTATGCGCCAGATGCCCTTGTTGTAACTCCTGCCATGCCTGGAAAGGCACTCCGCCTCGTCGCAGCGCAGAGTGCGCCTGTGCAGCTCCCGGAAGGCATCTCTCTGCCGCTCCCATTCCGCATCACGGTCAGGGACAAAGATGCCCTGCATTCGTATGGTTTCCCGGAACTCGGACGAGCGGCACCAGATGCAGGTGAGATAGTAGCCCGAGGTGTTTGCATATCTCCGCATGCACATCTTGTGGACAAAGCCCAGGCGACAGCACTCCGGAAAAACGACGTGATTGAGCTGGAAGAAAGCGATTCGATTCATGCAGATGTCGCAGGTAGCGCCGTGCGGTGGATGGTCCACTAACTGCTGTCTGTATTCGTCCATTGGCTGGCAGAGCAAGCAGTAGCTAAGGAACTGGCCGGAGAACTGCATCGTGCAGCTATTTCCGACGCTGCAAACCAGATCGAAGTACTTGCCGCAAGTGTTGCACTTGATGGTTGCCCCTGGTTCCCCACAGTAGCAGCAGATCCTCTTCCGGGCGGCGGCTATCTCCTTGCGAATGTCACGGATCAGGAAGCCCATTATTCCGCTGGTGTCGTTTCCCCGCTGTGGCAGGTTGGTGGACATTAACTGGACATGGCGAAAGGAACATAACCATTGGGTTCTTGTATTAATTTCGGCTGCATAGGTGTAGGTACTCACCAGGCAGAAGTAGTGCACCGTCAGCTCAATGCGCCGCATCCACTTGCCAAAGATTAGAGTGTCGTCTTCGTTATCATAGGTTTCTTTCCCGCACATGTCGCAGGTTATCAACTCGGCTGGCGTGGTCTCCATTTTATTGTTTCCATTCCATAGCCAGAAAATGGGAAATCAATCTAGAAACATATTTCAAAACATTAGAACTGAATTACAGATTTGCGCTGTGTTGGGGATGGAAGTTCCCAGCCAGTTGTTATCGATGCCGGCGATAGATCGTATATCGACTATCGCTTTAAAGTATCGCATGCAAATTTTGCGGGCAATTAATATTTTTTAAATGATAAGCGGCTTATGCTTATTTTACTTTGTGCAATTAAGCACTTTTTGACACTTTATTGACAAAATTCGTTAACTATCTCATGAAAATCGAAAATTAATATTTTGGAGGGCAAATAAATTGCGTAACATGTTCTAAGCACTGAAAAATTAACGACCCAATAAATTACAATATATATTTTTTGTTAAACATGCCAGAAAAAAGAGTTTAACTATTGATGACAAAAATGTCTTTCCGAAGCAAAAACAATAAATAAAATGTTCTCGCTACTAAAACAAGCAAAAATATTCTCTCTCTCTTTTTTCTTTCTTTCTCTCTCTATCTCTCTCTGCGCAAAAACAAAGTTATTCAAACAAAGAGAGAGAGAGAGAGAGAGAGAGTTCTTTCCTTTCTTATGCTACTGACTGCTTGACCACTAATTGACAAGCAGTGCGTTATTGTTTATATTAACGCTAAAGTTATTGGAAGGCAAAGTTCCAATTTAATGTTAATGATGTTTTCGTTTTCTGGTGTTTTTTTTTTTAACTTTAACATTTAATAAAACAAAAAACATATGTATAATAAAGCTAGAAAAACTTCAAAAATTCCCTAACCTCTTTAAAAATACCATAAATAAAAATAATTTAAGTAAAAATGAGAATATTATTAATTCGTTTCCCTTATTACATATATTAACGTTGCAAACTTAAACTAACTTGGCCTTACATTATTGTATATAAATAAGGTATTTTCTCTAATAATTATTAGAGTTTTAACTTATTACGTAATTGATTATTGTTTTTTGCTTATTTTTAAAATAATTTGTAAATGATAATCCTCTGTGGTACATTTTATGTTTATAGAAACTTGGGTGTCTAAAAGTATGCTATACATTATTGTGTACCTTTTTCGAACTGACTTGGCTTAAAAATTTGTATTTCTTAATTTATTCAATCATTCCTGGAATTTGTATTAAAAATGACTTAAAAATAAGACGCATTTACCTATTTTCTAAGGACTTTCTATACTCCGTCTGCACAGCGCACTTGACTTTCTACCCTACTTTCTACGGGCGGCATCTACGCCGCAAAATCGCGGATTACGGCTGGCGATTACGGCGAACTCGAAACTTTGGCAAAACAAAGCAATTGGAATCCGGTCAAGTGCGTTGTTGTACTTCCTGTTAGTGTTGTAGTGCCGTCCGACAACCACCGCTGGCGTTACACTTACACCGTGGGCATCACAGTTACCGGCTCTGCCCCGACGGCAGCTGCGCACAGAGAGGCAGAGGCTGTGAGTGGCGCAGCTCATTTTGATTCCGATTTGGGATTCCGCTTGCGGAGGCCGCCGCGTCTTCTTCATTCGAAATTTAAGTGCCGCCGGAGCAGCAGGAGTCGCGGCACTCGGCAGAGAACTACAGAATCGAGCACAAGACCGTTGTTATCCGGACGGAAACGGGAGCACCGGAACACCGGAACACGAACCGTAACCGATTTTTGCTCCGTATATTGTTTTTTTATGTGTGTGTTGTTATTGTGTGTGTGTACATAACGGCACTCTCTGACTTACTTTTAGAAAAGTGAAAAGAAATAATCGCAAAAACGTAAACAAAATAAGTAACTGCAGAGATGCTAAACATTAATTATTATTATTAGTTATTAATTATTAATTATTATTGTGGCTGTGATTTCATTTTACGCAAGCGTTACTTTGTGCCCCTCTTTTCTTATCCCAATTTTCCCTACCCTTTCCCTACCCCTATCACCTCCGAGTGCCTCCTTCCCCCACTTCCTTCCTTCCTACTACGCACTTTCGCGCTCACACACTCACACACACGCACGCACGCTCTGCGATTTTATTGCGTAAAAAGCCAAGTGCGCAGCTAACTGCACTGGCACTGCCACGCCCCTTCGCCCACGCCTCTGGAAGCCTGGAAGAAGGAGAGAAACCCACAGAGAGAGAGAGACCGTAATGAGAGAGGGATGCTGTGTGTGTGCGAGCGTGTGTATGCGTGTTTTTGACACTTCTTCCTTGTGCATTTTAGAGATACACACAATGTGCGTGTGCAGTGAAATGGAGTGAAAACGCCAAAGACCAGGAATTAACAACCTAATAAACTTAAAAAACCTGTAAGCTGAACTCAAACAGGACAGAAAAGCCCAGGAAAGAGCAACAGCAGCGGCCTACACACACACACGTGACGTGCGTGTGCGGGTGTATGAGTGTGTGAGGGAATTTCCTGCAGGCTGAAAGAAATACCGTTAGATAAAAACAGGAAGCGGAAGGGAGCGAGATGGACAGCTCGCCGGATCTGTCGCTGAAGCTGCGACGCGGCAGCAGCGACTCGCGCGACAACTTTTACATGGACTTCGCCCAGGGCATCGACTCCGACATCGAGGAGGTGGACACAGCCCAGGCCCAGGGTCAGGGTAAGGAGGTTTCTCCGCCACCGCCGCCCCTGCCCACAGTCTCGCTGGCCGAGGAGGTGATGCTCCTGGTGGCCCCACCGCCGCCGCCACTGCCCACGCTGCTGGGCCAGCCGCTTCCCACGCTGACGGAGACGGACGACATACCGCCAACGCCCACGCCGCCGCCCCAGCAGGAGGAGGAGGAGGAGCAGGAGCCCGAGGAGGAGGAGGAAGAGGAGGAGGAGGAGCCGGAGCCCGAGGAAGAGGGTGCTGGCTCTGTGCTTGAACTGGATCTAATACCCCCGCCCCCGTTGTCACCGCTCGATGATGCCGGCCTGCGGACCGATGACGATGGCGAGGGCGAGGAGACCGATGATGCCGAGGAAGCAGTGCCCATGCCACTGCCCCAGGAGCAGCCGCGCCCGGGAGCGGACGAAGAGGAGGAGCCCGAGGAGCAGGGGGAGGAGAATCCCGAAGAGGAGAAGGAGGATTCCGATGACGAGGACAAGTCAACGCCACCGCCGCCACTGCCGCCGCTGCCATCGAATCTCTCCTATGTCCAGGGGCACAATCTCGGCCAGCCGGTGACACCGCCGCTCACCAAGTCGCCCTCCACCTCACCCTCGCCGCCCGTGACCCCGCCGCCGTGTCCAGAGCTCAACCTCAGCCGAATGGTGTCCTCGCCACCGGCTCAGCACATCAGCCAGATACCGCCGCTGACGCCCTCGTCCGAGAGCGAGAACGAGGCCGAGTCCCAGCCCAATTCGCCGCCGCTGCCGAATCCCCGACTGGAGCCCGAAGCCGAGCCGGAACCGGAGCCGGAGCCGGAGCCCGTGAGTGGGGCCCGCGAGGACTACAGCCGTTCGTTGGACAACGAGGATGAGTCCACCACGATCACCACGCCGCCAAGCAACGGCTATTCGGCCTCCTCGATCATAGCACCGCCGCCGGAGCATTTCGGGGAGTTGGACGAGGACAGGGGCTTCATACCGCCACCGCCCCTGGACCAGGCGGATGAGGATGAGGTAGAGCAGGAGGAGCCCGAGCCCGAGCCCGAGGATGAGGAGGAGGAGGAGGAGCTGACCAAGGTGGAGACGGACGAGCTGTCCGTGGACAGGGAATCGCTGCAGGAGCAGCCCGGCGACAGCATTAGCTCTCCGCGAGCGGCCAGCATAGCCAGCGGTGCCCTGGCCGGCCTCACCGGCTCCATATCCGCGTCCATCGGCGGGGGATCCCCGAAGCCGGAGAGCCGCGGACCCAGTCGCAGTGGCAGCCAGCGGTCGCAGCAAATGAGGGGATCACAGCAAGGATCGCGGCCGGGCTCACAGCCGGGATCACGGGCTGGCTCTCAGCCTGGATCCCGGATTGGCTCTCGCACGGGATCCGTGGCCTCGGCTGGTCACGCCGCCGGCATCCTCTCCCCACAGGCCTCGCTCAAATCCCAGGCATCGGTGCGCAGTCCGGCGATGTCCATCAAGTCGGGATCGCAGCGCCAGAGCGTGCAGAGTCCGCCGGCCGGTGAGGGGGCTCCGGCCATGCCATCGCCGCCGCTCATGCGCAGCCCGCCGCCGGAGCTGGCCCGCCAGATGCACAGTCCGCCGAGGATTACCACACCGCCGCGGGTCTGCAGTCCACCCTTGGTCAGCAGTCCACCGAAGCTGGCCGAGACAGCAGCCGCCGCAGCGGCAGGAGTCGCCAAGAAGCAGGCCAGGTGAGTTGAAGTCCTAGCTTTACGGGGGAACAGGATACAGGATATGGAGACTGCAGTGGGCTAGTTACCAAAGATGCGGACATATAGGCTTCCCATCTGAAGTCTTGTTTGAAATTGGATTAGATATGTCCCAAAGTTAAGCCCCACAAAGGATCCTTCTGTGTGTAATCTTCTCCTTGAAGATTCCCTTTCTTCATTTTGAGATTAAAATCCTTGGCAGCCTGCCTTGAGCTGAGAAAACTTGGCAGGACTAAGGCATTCCTTGTCGCTGCTCGTATCTATGTGTAACATCTCGTCTGGCTTGGGCTTCCCGCGGGCGCTCCTCTAATTGCATAATTGTCCTTAGTCTGCTCCTCATCCTGCTCCTCATCCTGCTCCTCACACGCTCTTCATCCTGCTCCTCATCCCGCTATTCCTCCTTGCAACTACATCGTCGTCAGCCTCCATTAGTCGCTGCTAATAGCTCAGCAAAACTGTTTAACTCATGTGCTCATGTTCCTCTTGGTGCATCAGGGATGGGCACCCATCCTGCTCCCTGCTCCCTGCTCCCCGCTCCGTGCTGCTCTCGGTTCGCTGCTCCGCTTTGGTGTTGTCTGCCTGCCGCCTGCCTCACTTTACATTAATTAAACATCACGTTTCCAGAGCAACACCCGGACAAGTTTCACGCCGTAAACAGAGGCGACCCGAGGCCGGAGTCGGGTCACTGAGAGAAAAGTTCTTAGAGAAAGTTCTTAGAAAAATAAGAGAACTAAGAGCTGGTTGGGAGTGAAAGGGACAACTTAGGATTAATAACTTAAAATAAAAGAATTCAATTAAAATGGTTTTTGAATACTTAGAAAAGCAGAAGCTGGCAGTTTTTCCTACCTACTTTGATAAATTCCATTAGTTTCCATTCAATAAAAGAGAAAATTCAACTCCCTTCTCGATTCAAAATGAAATTTGTCACATTCCATTTATGTCCCGAGTTTTCGTTACAGTTTTCCCCGATTTCCAGTGCAACACCTGGCGTATACGTAATGCGCGGCCCTTGAGTGCGTATTCGTTACACGGGTTCAAAGGCACACGGCACACGGCTGCTCCGCTCGATTGGCCTGACAGGCGCAAATTGTTGCAGTAAATGGAAACTAAAAAAAAAAATAAAAAAAAGAGTAGAGGAGCAGGTGAAAGGTGAGCCTGGCTTGCCTTGGCAGGTTGTTGTCCTCGTCCTCGTCGAGGTCCTGGATGTCACCTGTGCGCGCACTGCCTGCTGGCCTGTCTGGCCCCATTGCCACGCCCATTATTGTGGCGCTAAATGCATGTGCGACTCGGCAAATTGCCCGGAGCCAGCCACAATCCGCCGGAGCAGAGCCAAGAGCCCCTCGGTACCTCTGTCCCGCTGTCCCTAGTCCCGCTGTTTGCAAAATGGGTCAATTGAAAGGCCTGCCTTGTTTCTGCTGCGGTTTTTGTATTTGCTCTCATGTCCGAATGCCCAGGTGAGCCACCTTCGGCCCCCTTTCAGACTGGCCTTTGTCCGTGTCCGTGTCCTGCTCCCGGTCCCGGTCCCTCTCCCTGTCCCTGTCCCTGTCCCTGTCCCGGGGTGAATGCATTCGCACTCATGAATACCGCATACGGAATGAAATGCCTTCCGCCCTTCGAGCCGGAAATTAATCGCTGGCTTCAACTGACGAACGGACGGAATATGTCGACTTGACTGGCGGTCGTCTTCCGGTCGATATTGATATATATTTCTATAACAGGACATGTCACGGAGCTCGAGTTAATAGGTTTTTATTTATTTATTATCAAAGGAGTTCTCTTGAAGGTTTCTTTTAATGCTGATAAATGTCTAAACAGCTATAGAAAAAAAGCTGGTAGCAAGTTTAAGCTTTAAGAAGTAGTTTCCCTAGTCCAACGTTTTTATTTTTAGCTAAAAAATATTTGAAATATATAAATCATAGTTCTTTTATTCTGAATTTCTTTCAAATATTTGAAATATATAAATCATAGTATCTGAATTTCTTTGAAAATATAAATTGTTGTATCTTTGAAGTTCCTCCTAAAACGTTGCTCAAATGGGGGCTAAATAAATATTCCTGCCTCTCTCCCTTTGTATAGTCAAAGGACAATGTAAGCAAATCAATTTTATGTAACAAAATGCACCTTTGACTGGGAGTGTCAAGTGTGGAGTCAGTGGTGGTTGGGGAAAATGGGGAACAAGAAGATGAAAAGCAGGTGCACCATCCATCCATCCATCCATCCATCCATCCATTTATGCAACATTCAAGCTCACAGGGGGCACAAGAAGGGGGTTTGTTGTCGGTTTGTGGGGTTAACAACCCCAACAAAAAAAAAGATATACTAAAAGCACGCCCTGAAGTATGCAGCACGCTTTTAGAAATCAGATTACAAGTGCGCTCGAGTGCATGACCCACACAATTGCAGAGGCACAGGCAGTCCTTGTGCCGAGGATACGATGTGTGTTTCGTGTGTGTCCTGATGTCAAGGTTATTTACAAGCTCCAAGAGCTCAGGCTTCTCTTTCCTAGCTCAACACTTGTTGCAAATCATCATAAAAAAAAATTAAAATTAAATATGGAGAATTCTGATATTAAATAAATAAAATTAAATATAATTCAATGGATTAAAAAATTAAATTTATATTCTAATATTGTAAAACTAAGTATTTCCTAATTCCTATGCTTAGAACATACATATAAAATAATAATCAGTTTAAAGCCAGAAAAATATAAATTTAGGAAATGTTACAAGTTTTCCTTTGTACATATTTTTTTTAAATCAATTGAAATCTCTTTGAAATCAGTCTAAAAGTATGCAATGATTGAGGTGTAAAATCTGTTGTGGCATAGTTTTTGACAGCTTGTTAAGAGATTTGAAAACCCTTTTCCGTCTTAACATAGTTAGCTTAATAATAAAATGTTTCCATAATTCTAATAAATTTAGAAAATATATTTTATTGGCCACATTTTCTCTCTGTGCAAAACCTGAGCCAGCTGTCGTAATGACGATGCTCCGGCCTCACTTTCGAGTGGCTTACCGGAGCCCACGACGAAGAGTATTTGAATCTAGCCCCGATTCTTGATTTGAATGCGAATAAATGATGATGCGTGGATCTCTCGTGGCATGGGAGGCGTGCGGAGCAGGATGTCGGTGCCCCCGGACACCCCATGGCAGCCCACCTGGCTTCCGACATGTGTCATGTGTCATCTGCATGCGCCGCTCCGTTCCGCCTTAATTAAACATCCCAATCACGTACTGGAAAATATTTCATATTTCCATTACGGCGCGCCACACATCATCAGCTTTATGCTGTACATATGCTCCAGGTACAGTCAGCACTCGATATCTTAGGCTCAAGGATGTGTAGAGTATGTGAAATGTGTAAAGTATCCCGGGGAATGCAGTTTGAAATGCGTGCTTCTCAGGCCCATAGTTTCCATTCAGTTATGCTTATTATTATGTATACTATATATAGTATTTATATTATGAAACGCACTGTTACCCAGCCGGACTGTGTGTGTGTGTGTCCACTAGACGGCGATTAGTTTCAATTGCCCCGTGGGGCCTTTTCATTAAGTTTATGCTTTTTTTTTGTGGTCTCTAGTCTGGGTTTCAGATGGGAATCTCTGGGATTGGGATCTAAAACGGAATCTAAGGCTTTGTGCGTTATTAAAAGCAATTTAGGGCAGCCTTGTGGGTGGATTTATGGTGGGATGGGATGGTGGGATTCCCCGAAGGTCAGGGAGATGCCCGCGATCAGCGAGCTGGATTCGCTCTCTGGCGAAGTTCAATGCATTCGCGGAATGGAATGGAACGGAAATGTCTGGCATCGGACACAATGAATGCCCCAAAAGCACTCGAGGGGAGACCATTATTTAATTAAGTGCTGCGGCCGCCTATATATCCGTATCTCTGTGGCTGTGGCCGCGTCTCCATAGCCCTGTATCTCTGCACGGCTGTATCTGTATCTCGATCTGCACGTCGGTGCCTCTGTGTTTGTATCTGCAAAATCGGGTGCGGGGCCTGAGTCCAAAGCTAGAGCCTCTGCTGGTTCAGTGAGCCCACGTCGGTCAGCAGATCCAGCCACACGCATATACACATCCATATACTATATCTGTCTCATGTCGGACTCCTCCTCCTCCTCCTCCTCCTCCTCCTGCAGCTCCCTAAGCTCCGCCGCTGCTGCTCCGGCCGCCGGCGAGCCCTTGGAGCCACCGCTGGCCACCGTTAGCTACCAGGATGAGCAGAAGCCGAAGGCCGCGCAGGCGCCCGTGCCCGTGGTCACCAGCCAGCCGGCCCGGGCTCACTTCACGAGCAGCCACCATCACTACCACTTGCCGCATCAGTTCCAGCACCCCCACCATCAGAATCACCACACGCACAGTGTCCGGGTGCCCACGCCCACGGTGCCCAGCAGCTATGCACCGCCGCCGCCGCCGTCGTCTTCGGAGGGCGGCAGTTCGCCCGGTGACCAGCGACGTCGCCTGATGACGCCCGCTTCCGTTTCCGGTGCCGGTGCCGGGCTGCTGGCCGCCACAGCCTCATCCTCGGCCGGGCCAGACCTGGCCGTGGCCGTGTCGCCGGGCAGGGTGTCGGCTCGCTCCGGCTCGCAGCACCACGTGACCATCGATGAGTCGAGCTTGCCGCACAAGAGCAACATCCAGGAGACCCCGGGACCCAGTGGCTTGATCGTGGGCTCCGGCGAGGGCGATGGCGATCGGGACATTGGAGGAGGCGGCGGCGGCGGAGGCGATAGCTCCGATCCGCCATCATCGCCGGGAGGCTGCGAGCTGTCAGGCCCCCAGCGGGAGGAGGGGCAGCTGGCCTTGATGTATCACTCGCACCAGCTGACCAACTATCCGGTGCTGCCGGCCATCAAGCGCACCCACAGGCCATCCTTTGTGTATCCTCCGATGCCGAGGGTCAAGGCGTAAGTACAATGGTTTCTTGGTTGCTTAATTGAAGTCTTTGGTTTCCTGAAGCTTCCTCTTTTGTTTCTTATTAATTTTAAAGTATAAGGAATACTCTATTATTTTAATGTTAATTTAAATAATTATCTTATTTTAAATATTCCTTAAATATGCATTTGGTTCAAATTTAAACGTATTTCGCTTACTTTATAATTGTATTTTTTTTATAATTTAGGAGTGACACTAAATATCCATACTAAATATCGATAGGGTTCGAAATTTGATGCTAAAATCGATAAATTGTGCTATAAATTTGTAATATCGAATGAGACAATAGGACAAAATAGGTTTTATAATATTTATCAATATTTTTCGATATTCAAAAATTCTATGTTCAAAGTTTTGAATATTTTCAATATGATATTGAGAGGTAATTTTGTTGTCGATATTATATCGAATCAAAACTAGGCAGAATCGATAATACCAACATTTTATCGTTCAATGCATTAATTTTCTATACTTGAAAATTCGATATATAAATTTTTACGATGTCTTCAGTGTGATATTGACAGTGATATTATGTCCCATAACATTCAAAATATAATTAAATAAGTATAAATATCAGTATATATATATCAATACTAAAATATTAAATATTTTTAATATAAATTTGTTAAATTTAAACTTAGTAAATTTAAAAAATCCTTATTATAAACCTATAGTAAAAAAAATTAGTTAAAAAAGTCTAAGAAGCTTTTTAAACATAATTTATTTTACCTAGAAATGTAGCTTTAACTTATTGTTCCTGTAAATATTTAAATATTTACTAATTTAAATATTTTTCCTTAAATCTTTTGAATTATTTTCCTTAGCGGCGATGCCTTGGCCACTTTGTTCTCGGCTCTTTATGGCAAACTCTTGGTGGTAATGGGCATAGCCTTTCCCATGGCAGAGGTCATCTCCACCTACATTCCACCATCGTTCTATGAGGTGAGTTTGGGATACTGAAGGCCTCATGGCTTGGGCATGGATTGATGATGAAATTCATTTAATTTCCCAACCTTTCAGGTATACTACTTGTACTTGTACATAGGCAGCATGATCTTCCTGCTGTTTATGTACGCCACCTTGCTCTGGGGACGTCCCAAGTTGCCGGTGCCCATAGGTAAGGATCCTCGAGGCTGGATAATTATTTAGATAACTAAATATATGTATTATACTCCCCTTCCCTAGCCACCTCTCCCAACAAGTCGACTACCAAGGCCAGTGGCACGGACAGCATGGATGAATCGGACACGGACAGCAACTCGGTGCATCGCCGCCTGCCTCCGCCGATTCCAGTGCGGCGCCCCTCGCTGCTCTCCCCTTTGGGGAGGCAGCATCACTATGGCAGCTTCTATCTGCGCATGGGGGCAGTGGGTGAGTGTCCCGAAGGGAGTCACGAACAGGATAGCCCCTGCTAATAATGCACTCTTCCCTCTGGCAGCCTTCGGCATTGGCAGCATGATCTACTCCGGCCTGGAGTTCGGTCAGTACTTCGAGCTAAACCCGGACACCAAGTGCCACAATGTGCTGCTGGCCCTGACACCCGCCACCCGGATGGCCTTCATCTTCATCCAGATGTACTTCATCTTCCTGAACAACGAGCAGATCAAGGTGTACCGCTACAAGATCATCGCCCGCTTCGGCCTGATGCACATGATCGGCACCAACCTGGCCGTGTGGCTGAACGTCCTCATCCAGGAGACGAAGCACGAGATCCTGACCTTCTACAATCCGGAGAATCGAACGCTGAGGATCTCGCACAGGATACCGGGGCACTCGCGGGGACATGCCATCATACCGCACGACCCCACGGCGCACCTGAGGGTTCCGCGCGGGCTCAAGGGACCGTACCAGATCTTCGAGTGCCGCCGCACGAACATCATTGGCACGCTGGTGCAGGACGCCTCGCCCTTCCTGTTCCCCTGCACCATCGAGTACTCGCTGATCTGCGCCGCCATCCTGTACGTGATGTGGCGCAGCATCTCGCGGCCACAGTCCCCGAACACACCCCAGCGCCCGGACATGATCAGCTCGCCGATGAAGCGCTCGCCGCATCACTACTCCGTGGACTGCGCCCGCGCCCACAAGGGCCTGTTCGTGGGCATCCTCATCCTGGTGCTGACCATCATCTCGCTGATCATCTTCTTCGTGCTGATCTCGCGGCCGGAGTTCGTGGCCATGGCCGTGACGGAGGTGACCATCTGCGAGCTGCTCATCTACGGCACGGCCACGATTGCCACGCTGCTGGGGATGATACAGATCCGGCACTTGCAGTACGACGCCTACAGGAGCTTCTCCCTGGACGACATCCTGCTGGTGGGGGCCCAGACCGGGTCGTTTCTGTACAACATCTTCACGGTGATCGCCGGACACTTCACGCTGCGCAGCGACGACATGCTGGTCCCGATCAACGCCCTCGCCTCGATCGTCCAGACCGCCTGCCAGACGATGTTCATACTGGACGCCAGCCGGCGGCAGGCCGTCAGTCCCGAGCACATCAGGAAGAAGCCGGGCCGCGAGATAGTCACCTTCATGCTGGTGGTCAACCTGGCCATGTGGGCCATCAGCACGCTGGAGAAGTCCCGGGCGGAGTCGCACCCCATTCAGCTGAACTTCTACGGACTGTGGGCCTGGACGATCATCACGCACGTGTCGATGCCGCTGGCCATCTTCTACCGCTTCCACTCGACGGTGTGCCTGTGCGAGATCTGGAAGCGGGCCTACAAGCTGAAGCCCACGTACATGTGAGAGTTCGCCCGCTCGCGCATCCAAAGCATTGCGCAGCAGCAGCAATTTTGTGAGGATCTCAAGACGAACCTGTCCTACTGCTATTGCTCCACGACGCTGGCGGGCGGTGAGCTGGAGACCGTCGAGGAGGTGGACAGTGGCGAGAGTAATTCGGCCGAAGAGCAGGCCACGGGAGGGGGAGCGGCAGCAGGAGGAGCAGCGGAAGCAGGAGCAGGAACAGGAGCTGGTCAGGAGGAGGAGGAAGGGGAGCAAGGCGGCGACAGCTGTGGACTGAGGGCACCCATCCGGGCGCTGTCGCCGCAATCGCTCAACACGGAGAAGGCCTTCTGTCCGGTTTACGTGATCAACGGCGAATGAGTTTACGCGCACTTTGAGTTCATCGACGCCCTCAGCGGCCATGAGCTCAGCTTTGTCTAGGACAGGCTCCACCACCATTGAGTAGCACCGTCACCCACCAAGCCACACACCATTTGAGAACCATTTGAGAACCACCAAAGAGGAAGTAGAACCAAGTAGATGCCAAGCCCCTAAAGACATATCCCAGAGCAGAGATATAGACAGGAGAAAGGTAGCAGTGCGTATACGCCCCGTAGGCCAGGGTTTAGGCACCAAAAGGGAGTTCGAGGAGTTCAGGCAGAGATCAGCAGATCACACGCCAGTTATTTGTAGCCGTAGCAGAGAATTTCATGTTCAGCATCCCACATATTAATGGAAAGTTAAGCCAAATTCACGAATATATCAAAGGGGTTAGGCTCGCAATGGACCCAAGCATTTTATATGTTTATATACACACTATATAGAACTGAAACGGAAACGGAAGCGGAAGCAGAGCGGAAAAGTAGCAGTTTCAGCGGGTTGTTGCCTCGTCTGTGGGCCAAACTAAAGTTCAGCTAAGGTAGAGCAGTCATAACCAGGATAGAGGATATTTACTCGATATATTTCCGGAAACCAAAGAGTTAGTAAGCAAAGCAATCGTAGGAGAGGAAGCAACCTCAAGGAGAAGTCATGAACCCCACCAGAACACACGCACACACGAACGAGCAACCGCTAAGGACAACACTGGACTACCAAGTAGACAGTTGAGACACGACACAACACGAGACAACACGACACAACACACACTCTCCCAGCGTAGCATCTAAGGATTAAAAGCATATTTACTCACACATAATGTAGATGTTCGATGAGAGTCCTCTTTTGGAAACCCCCCTTATATATTGTTGAGATATTACGTTGACCATTAAGCGAATCTGTTGGAGCAGCCGAGGATCTTCGGCCTTGTTAGGAACCTTGTTTCCCCCACTTCTTATTCTTTACATTATGTGATAGGCAGCGATTGTGTTTGTGCTTGTTTCCCCAACATAATTCAGTATTAAAAAGGCTCAAAAACTACAAAAAAGCAACTAGAAGAAGGACAAATCAGATTGGCAAGGAAATCACTTACTGTAAGACGCGCACAAGAGTAACATTTTAAGGGGACACACGAGTGTCTGCTCTCTTTTTTTTATATAGTCTACCATAGTGGTATATAAGGTATCTAGGATATAGACGACGATTCCACTTACGATGCGGTGTATATTTTTCAATGCCAAAGAGTTCTTTACGTAGCCTACGTTATGATTGCCAGAGATTGGGTTTTCATTTGAATCTACTCACTCATCCACTGTATATTCGAGAGTTATTTGTACTACGAGAAATGCCAAAGCGAACGGGAAGCCAAGGAGGCAGGAGGAGGAGGCAAGGAGGCAAGGAGGCAGGAGTCAAGGAGCAAGCAAAACAAGTATATTATATATAAATATATTTAAATTAAATTAGTTATTTCAATTTTATACTCGTACTAAATTTTTAACTAGAATTAACTGTAAACTTTATATGCATTTTCTTACATGTATTTATATATTGTACACCGACTCGGACACTGCTCTAAGAAATCGAATAACGAAACCAAATCAAATTGAATCCAAAATCAAAATTTAACATTTAATTATATATATATGAATATATATATTTACAGCCCGATTGTATTAGAATTTATGGGAAACTAAGTAGTTACGATGAGCGATTAGAGGAACTCCTATTCCACGTAGAAACCGATAAAAAACGATAACAAAAACCGAAAACCGATAACGGCCAGAAGAGAAACGAAAGCGAAATGGCAAACATACCGAAAAAATAATATGAAAGTTATACCAAAAAAAATTATTCGTTCTTATTACTCAGTGAAAAGAAAAGGAAAATCAAAATGAATGTAATAATTGTGGGACTCACTTCAAACTCTGTTATCGATAGCCACCTTTTCAGGACTGTACAAGCTCAAAGATTCTTGGAAAATCTCATTTCAAATACTTCTATTTCCTTTACATCTTCCCGGTTTCATTTCCTTAACTACTTTTCTTACATTTCAAAGCTAAGAGTCCCTTTTTTGTCCCTTTTAAAGATTATTCAGGTATTCTTTAGGAATATCTGCAGACATTTATTCAAGTAGTTTTAGATTAAGGGTAGCATTTTCCATTTTTCCATATTTCCCTTTAAAATCAGACAAACTGTCACAGTTCTTTTCCCATTTTCAACGAACTTAAATAACTATATATTTCTTCCAGATAAATGCTGACCTGAAACTTCATATTTTCTCTCAAATTTCCCTACAAATTCCCCCCAAATTTCCCCCCGAATAATACTAAAAACCAATACAACTTGGACTAAGCCTAGGAAAAGCAGTTCGTATTAAGTGTTACAAGTATTAATATGTATTTACAATATGGCTATGAAGATAAAGTTAAAAACCCTTAAAAATCCAAAATAACAACTAGTCGTCAATGTTCTGTGTTCCCCAGCAAATACAAGACCACCCACAAAAAATACAAAATAATAAGCAAAACACAAAAAAAAAAAACAAAAAAAACTATAATGACTATAAAAGAGCAGTAAATATGCAATAAATATGAATAATAAATTGAAACGTAATTCGATTACTATGGAAAATGCTGCCGCCCTGTCGAGTTTTTCTTTTGGGTAAATGGGTCAAGACGCCGAGAATGTTCCACATAACACAAAGATTTGGGCCTCAGGGTGGGGTCTTCAAGAGGTCCTGCCATCGGGGCTTCTTCGGAGAAGACGCAGACCCCCTTTCTTGAATCTGTATCTCAGGCTGGGGAATATAGGCGCAGGAGCAGATACACACGCATACGGAAGCGGATACAGATACAGATACAGAGCTGAAGCCCTCCAAAAAAATTACTCGCAGTTCGCAGTACAGTGAAGACTCGGCAAGAGCAACGTTTTTTATATTTCAAATGTATAAGCAGAAGTTTAATTAATTTTTTTTAACTGGTACGTGAGAGGTAGTTGTCTTTGAAGAAGGGTTTTGTGGGGAAAGCAGAGAATTCTGTGCTAATGCGTTTTAAGAAACAGAGGTTTAAAGATATTTTTAAGCATAAAAGTGAGAGTGTGCCCCCTCTTCTAATATTTCCATATTAAAAATCTATTAGCAAGCTTAAAATATATTTTTTGAAGCACTTGAGAGACGTTGTGCTCCTTTCTTATATTGTTTTCTGTATAAAACTTAGCCCTTAGCTACTGGTACAGAAGCTTCACTGTACTTTCGTAGGGAGGGAATGTGTATCTGTCCTTTTCGCCCAAATGTGCGTGCATCTCGATGGAGAGGGACAAGCTGAGGAGATTTCCCCGCCGAGGTCTCTCT
Source organism: Drosophila jambulina (assembly GCA_018152175.1). Lineage (NCBI taxonomy): Eukaryota > Metazoa > Arthropoda > Insecta > Diptera > Drosophilidae > Drosophila > Drosophila jambulina. The sequence goes on along the minus strand of JAECXH010000112.1, from coordinate 1,614,488 downwards.
GTCTCGCTCTCTGGCGCTGTGTGGATGCTGTTGGTTCTCCCCTGATTTCCACTGCAGTCTGCCTGTGGATGCTGTTGTTCTCCACCCAAATATATATATGTAGGTATATATGTATGGATCCCACGTATCCGGGGCTATGTACCCGGGGACACGCGTACCGACCGGTTACCCGGGATTTGAACCACGCCCTGGCCAACCGAAAACTAGGTTAGCTCCGCTCCGAAATACACACTTACACACACACACGCAGTGCGAGGATGCGAGGGGAGCACAAGGATATACAGTATAAAGGATTTAGTACATAATACAGAGCGGCGTAAGCCGCAGATACAGATCCTCTCAAGACAAGCCTCTTTTTAGGGGGCGGCATTATTTATTCAAATTTTCGCGGTGTACATTTTCCCTAATTCAATTAGGCTTTTTCCACCCATTTTCCCAGGACCCCCTGCTGTTAGCTTTGTTTGTTTGCCGCGAGTTTTCCTTTACATTTTCGCTGAGAGTGGGCGCGCCTGCAATTAGATACAAATACGAGTGGTTCGCATACACATAAATGCACCCCGTTTGGCGGCAAAACCGAAGCCCAGAGGTGAATGTCCTTTGGCAGGACTCGAACGCATGCGCCGCGCCCACTGCCACTCCTCTTTTCACACTACCCAGCGCGCCAGCGAACCAATGAACCCTCCCCCCCTCACCCGGGGCTAGTTTTTTGTGTCAACGCCTTGGCTGCACTGCATCTTGGCCGAACTTCGACTTGGACTTCCTGCCCCCCTCCTCCTGTCCAGCAGTCACACCTTCATGCCCCATTAGTGCACGCGGCTCCCGGGGGAGCTGGCCAGGTCCCTCAATGGCGATCCGATGGCGATAATCTGATTACCCAGCCGGCCAGCCAGGAACAATAGACGCAGTCTTGCCCGGGCTGGGAGTCCCCGGCAAGTCCTTTCAAGTCCTTTCTAATTCAGCAATTAGCCCTTAGTCCAGTGGGATTGGTAAGGCAGGGAAAAGCCAAATGGAACAGGCTTTTATGGGAAGAGAAGTTTTCAATTTAGCTCTTTACATGATTTGGGAGAGTTTTTAGAGGTATAAGTTTGTAGTTCTAGCAGAGTAACTGTTAAGGATTCTCACAACTTTCGAAACAATGTTTTTGTAAAGATTTTTGTATTATTTTCGAATCAAAAATATTATAATATTACCCTTCAAATATCTTACTTAGTAGGAGTTTATAAACTTTAAAAATTAAGAACACAAATTTTATTATAAGTGCATCAATAAAAAATGGGAAAAATATTGTATTAGGTATATTAAATATTTTAAAAAAATTTAATAATAATTCTTTTTCCTTTTTAAATGTCTATTCTATAAATATTGAATAAAATAATAATCCTAGTCCTTTTTTAAATGTCTGTATATCAAATAAATATAAGATATTATTGAATAATATATTAAATAAGTATTACTTTAAGTATTTTATTAGAAGATACAGCATACAAAATAATTTTAGATAATGTTATCATTAAAATAATATAACGAAAATATAGCATTTTATATGAGAACATGTATTACTTATAAGTTTCCATATATTTCATCTAAATAATAATAACAATAATAAAGGTATAATAAAGTACTTCAAAACTATAGTATTTTATAGTATTTAATAGTATTTTATAGTATTTTATGGTATTTTATAGTATTTTATGTATGTATATACAGATTAAGCAGTAAAAACATATCCTTACATTTTAAATTATAACTTTTCTTTTCACGTATGTAAAAATTAAATGAAATCATGGCTGTTAAGTTTTCCCCCTTGATTAATATAATTTAAGGTTCTCTAAATTGTTAATATTTACTACCCTCGTGTTTCGCTTAATTATTCAATCTGTCGCATAGGCATTTGCCTTTATTCACGTGCTTTTTCACGAGATATTTTGGCTATTATCACTTCCCCCGCTTTGGTCTCACAATTCGCAAGCGAATGTCGTGTGCAACGAAAAATGGTGGCAAAAGGGAGAAAGACGCCGCAACAAAAACTGGTAGAAGGTGCACACAAAAAAAAATGTTTTAACTTTTTTCCTTTAGAGATTTATAAAGTTCTCTTAAAATATTTACAAATAAAAATAATATTTAATTTCTAGATTATACCAATGTTGTCTGCGTGAAACGAAAACAAAAACAAAAACAAAAGCAACAGTAGCGGTAACAACAACAAGAAGCAACAGACAGAGACGTTAACCGCACGAATATCGTAAGCGCTTACGGTATACAAACATACTACTGTTGTTCTGGCCCTGCGTCGACTGCGTCGCGGCGTCGCAGCGACGTACAGTGGGAAAAAAGCACATAGAAAATTATGATTTACTTGTGGCGGGGGAAATAGGTATCTAAAGCAATAAATTTAACAAAAGAAAAAATAAGGAGAGTAAAAAATTAACAAAAAATACTTTACAAAAAAATACTACTAATAAGTATAAATAAATTAACAACAGAAAAAATGCCGTTCTAAATAGAAATGTTACTATTGTAAGCAACAACATAATATTTATGTAACTGGTGCAAAGTATTAACAATTAATAAAATAATGATCTCTTCAAAATACAAACTCCCACGAAATAAATTTACATTGTGTATATTATTTTAAATTTACTTTAGCATTTTAAAACATTTTTAATAAAAAAAAACTGCCTTAGACTTGTAAAATAATATAAAACGCTACTCCAATTTTTTATAGAGGCATATTTGTATACCAAATAAAATGTTTCGTATAAAACAACATTAAATCCTCTTTAAATTAGAGATTCAATCCCACTGTGCGTCGCTGTCTTTCCAGTCTTTTGGTTTGTGCTTTGCGTTCGGCGTTCGCCGTTCGAGTTTCCGCTTTTGCGTTGGACTTTCAGTCAAAAGCGAACTGTTGCGAGTGATGGAAGCCAGTGCTGCCTCTTCAGACCGGTGCTCTTTTTTTTTCTAACCAATAATAATAATAATGCTTTGCCAACTAAATAGTAAACCTAAGGCTAAATAACAAATACAAGATACAGATCAGAGACAGCGTTCTCTGGCCGGGAACGGGAATAATAGCAATCGCTGGAAAGTGTGTTTCGCCTTTTCTCTCCTCTGCCGCCTCAAAGCCAGTTTTAGCAACAACTAAGTTGCACTTTTGTAGAATTGCTTTTAGTAATTGCTATTATTCTTGGCCATTTGTTGCTGTAATTGCTTGCATTTATTTAATTTTTTTCTTGCCTTGTTTTTGTTGTTGTGCAGTGAACGAAAGAGATAATAACAAATAGAAGAAGGAAAAGTGCCAATCACGTTGAAGTTTTTTGCATTTTTTTGTTTGTTTGTTTATGAAGAAGTGCGTCGTCCATTTTGTCTGGACCGCTTCAGTGTGTGCGTGTTAGTGCGTGTCTTGTGTGCGCTTCCTGGCTGACTCAGTGAGTGTGTGTGAGCCTGTTTCCGGTTCAGTCAATCAACAAATTCTATATTGTTAACCAAAAAACAGGACTCTACAACAACAACAACAATAGCAAGTAACAAATAAAAAGGACAACAAAAAAGGATAAGTAAAAGAGAAGAAAGAACCCAATAAAGAAACAACAAACAAACCGTAAAACGCATAATAAACGCGCGCGCAACAGACGTTACCACGCCCCCCGCCCACCATCTTCTTCTTCTTTCTCCTCGCGAGGCGGAAACAAAACAAAGAAAAAGAAACCAGGACAGGGGAAGAGACCGAAAGGCGAAAAGGATAATACAGAAGCGCAGAGAGGAAGTGGCACGAAAGGAAAACGCCGATGAGCTGAATGGCAGGATAAATCCTCAGCCTTCCCCACACACAATAAAAAAAAGTAAGTCAAGTGATGGTATCTATAAGATAAGGCCTCCAAAAATATTTTTGATATAGAAAAATCTAAAGCTAGTAAGATTTCCTTAGGATTTACCTTTTTGAAGACTGAAACGTATTTGTTTCGATTAACATCGCAAATCGTACTGCTAACAGCTCGTATTTTAGCTATACAATTTTAAATATATTGTATAAAAATACCAAAAACTCTATTAAATAATTTAAATAATTTTGTAAATAAGTTAAACTTCCTTTTGACCAACTTTCCTGAGAATAGCATTGCACTTTGTGGGCATATAACACATTTTAGACACAGTAACTTTCTCAACTAAAACCATTTTTCGGACTAAAATTTAGGATCTCTTTTTATTAAGATTTACCCATAATCTCTCAACCTTCGCAAATGGGATTAACTGAGCTAATGACTTACGGCTTAAAGTTGCCAAAGATACCTTATATTTATTTGTACCTTACCATAGCTTGTGGTTCGAGTACCACACGGGAGGGGCTCCACTGTAACTAAGCTCTTTGATGATCCCCCAACACCCCTCGGCACTCTCGAAGGCAATCAAACTGGCGGCTGCCCTTCTCGGGTTACCAACACACACATTTCTTGGTCTTCCATTAGAAAGACATTGGCGTCGCGGGTTTTTGTTTTATTTTTCCTTTTTCGGATTTCGCTACCTTCTTCTTTGGCCCAAGGAAAACCCATAGAAGTGCCGCTGGGGCCAAGCGAGGGAAAATCTTAATTGCACAAGAGGCGCTGCACGAGGGGCAAAGAGGCACGAAAAACGCGGGCGGATATATCTGGCAGAAGTAACAGAATCGGCACCCAGAATTGGGTCACCCCGGCAGGGCGTCCGTCCAGCCATAATCCCCACTGATCGCACAATCCAGGGAATGGCCAGAGCAAGAACTATAGCTCTCCGTCACATTAGAAAATGACTTCATCTTGTCAGAGATTGCATTGTGATCGCCATGTGCCTCATGTCAATCTAATATGAACTTGATTATAGAGGTTTCAGTCTGAAATTGTCTCGAAAAATGGTTCTGGTACATCTCGTATCTTTGTCATCTTTACTGTAATAATTAAAAAGTTCCCACGATTGATCCAGTGAGTCACTGAACTTATTTAAAAATTTAAAATAAATCTTTCAGATATATTTTATGTTTAAGTTCCCTCCGCGACTTCCTTTCACTCAGCCTAATGAATATTTCATCTTGTTCAATGATTTGGTCTCGTGATTCACTAACTTCCATAACTAAATACTTATTACTAAAGTGAATCATTGCCAGCAGAATTTATTTTCACATAATACTCATACTTTCACGATGACATTTTTTTCAACAAAGCGATAATTGTCAAGGGCTGACATAGTTATCAGATTCTTTGATGCTCATGCTTAGTAATTGCTATTAACATAGCTATCGATCTCGGAAATATATGTTATCGATTGTTTTCTGATTCCTATTTTTTCATCCATTTCTATCCATTATTGAATTTTAATCGATTTTTTCTATAATCGATCACCATTGATCTAAGCATCTACTTTACACAAACTATTAATTCTTAGTTTTTTGACAGCTTTAACCGATAAATTATCAATAATTCCCAGCGATCAAGGCTTATATTATCGATTAAAAAAATGTATGCTAAATATTTTCCATTTGTTTCTATCGGTTATTCCTGTTGAAGATTCACTTTCAAGCATTTTCTTCCAACGAATACAATGACGAAATGTTGTCATCTATTTTGTGCGATTTATATCGATCTGAGCATAAATATATCTCGGGCAAAATCGAGGCAAATGTTGGGATTCAAGGGAAACGAAATCCGGAAAAGCATTCGCGAGGGTTGAAACCGCGACACGCGATTTCCAGAGGTGGTTAGTTCTTAGTTCGGTGGGTGGTGCCGCCGCCGCCGCCGATGATGACGATGATGATGATGATGTGGTGACGGGGGTGGCAGTGGACACAGCACAAAATATGGAAAACAGGATCAAAAACGAAAACAAAGCGCGGAAAAACGAAGCACAACAAAACGGAATGCACATTCTGCATGCGAGAGTGAGTATCGTGTGCCAGAGCATATATTAACTAATGAGCCGACGACCTCCGGGGGATGGACAGCTCTCTGGCGGACCGACAGCCTGAGGGGGAGTGGGTGGTGAACGGACCTGGGAACCCACCCACCGTTCCGCACAAAAAAAACCCCATAGTGCATCACGCACTCGGCGTTTAATTGCTACCTTTTATGGAAGTCTGCCATTAAAAACAAAAAACCAAGCAAATGGACTCGGTAAAAGCGATTTTATAAATCTGCTGTCTAAGGGAAATCTTAAAGCTTTTGAGACTACATATTTGGGATATTTCAGGGGAAATATTTACAAGATTGAAAGCAAAATAAATATAAATAAGGAATTGCATAAATATCTTAGGAATATATATATATTTTTTTAATATAAAAATATAATATTGTCAAGACATTTCAAAGGACACTGCAAAGTCAAACAATGTTTGCTCAAGATTTTTGTATTTAAAGAAAGAACGGTCACACTGTGTTATCAAGCAGTGTCATAACATCATAAGTTCTAGTTTTATTTTATTTTATTTTTGTTTCGATATCCTTAAAACTTAAAAAGTAGTAAGATCCTATCCTACTTAATGAAATTAAGTTAGCCTTAAATTGTATTATTTAGGATTTGTTATGTTCATAAAAATTAAAAAAAAAAAGTTATGTTTATAACTATTATAAACATAAGAAAATATAAAGTATATTTTAAGAGCCCTTTTTCTTTGAGTGCGGACAGCAGACGGCCGTCTGTGTTTTGTTTATAAGGTCACCCTATTTCACGGATTGCATCCATCTGTCGCCGCCAGTTCTCATGCTCATTTCCATACCCATTTTCATTTCCATTTCCACAATCCGCCCCCCTTGCCGTTGCCATTTCCACAATCATTTCCATTTCCATTTCGATTCCGATTCGGATTCTCCCAGTTTGGCATTCTTTCTTTTCAGTATACAATTGCATATCCGGTTCTCAATGTGGGCGCCGTCTCCGTCTCCCGTCTCCCATCTCCCGTCCCGGTGGATTGATGGATCTGCATAGATCAGATTTTCCTATACCCATTTTCACTTTTATTTTTTGTATCGTTTTCTGCGGTGTGTTTTCCTTTGTTCCCTCCCCCCCGATCCGCTGAGCTTCTGTTTTTTGTTGTGGGAGGTGGTTTTACGGGGGGTGGCAGGGCATCATCCGTCTGCCGTCTGTCATCGGACACTGTCATAAAGTAGCAACATCGAAGGCAGCGCCATCTCATCGCGACGATGATCTCCCAAACCAATTCCAGTGGCACTGTTTTTGTTTACAACAAAAAGCGGAGCAACAAAATGCAACCAACTGCACTCATATTTCCCCAGCTTCGATTGCGGAGAGGAAACTATCATAAAACTATGCTTAAAATGTGGACAAGATGTTGGTCTTAAAGTGGGGTTAATAGTATTATTTGATGTTTGTATTTTATATTTTATTATATTATTTTATTTTAGCTTTATTTATAAGTAGAGTATCTTTTATATTTGTAGCTCTATTTTACGCTTTATTTATAAGTAGAGTATCTTTTATATTTGTATCTCTAAGCATAAATAAGGACCAGCTTCCTTTCTTGTTTTAGTTATAAAATAAAACTGGGCCTAGTTTACCAGGTTCCCAGTCATAAAAACAGTTCCCAAGACCCTCTGTTCCCCTTAGCTAGCCAAGAACATCTTCACCTGGAGATTTAGGTGAGTTTAAGAGGCTTTTTTGCTCACACTATTACCTTGTCTTGAGACCACTTTTAAAATCTTTATAAAAAAGGGAAAAAATAACCATTTTACAACCTTAAAAAAAATGAAATAAAAACAGAATGTTTAGAGCTGTTAAAAAGTAAAAAAAAAGAGCCATCGTAGAGCGTATTAAGGCAATGTCGGCGGTCATAAAAGGCCATAATGTTGCCGACGTCGTCGCCGTTGTGGTACTGCATTTTCTCTAGTTTTTTTTTCTAAATTTTTCCATGTTGTTTTTTCGTTGGATTTTTTTCTGTATTTTACTCTAGTGTTTTCTGTTTTCGCCTTGATTCTGTTTCTTCTCTGTTCCATGGCCAGAATTGTCGCATGTTCTCGTTCAAACACCCAACACAGTCTCGCAAATTGAAAGCTTGGCTAATACCATTAACATTTGATGGCTAACACCTCCCCACACTCGCGAAACCGGCGCAAAAACTAACCCAATGTTGTTAATTGCCCAGAGCTAGCCTTTTTTATTTCGCTTTTTTTGGTCAGTGCAACAAACATTATTGGCAACAATCGAAACGAAACGAAAAGCGAAACAAAATGCAACCAAAAATAATCGAAACGCTAATCGTTAACTTGACCCGATTGGCCAAGAATCGATCAAGTTCTTTGGCAGACTTTTTGGGAGCACTATTTCTGAAATACTATATAGATATATATTTGCAAAGAAATTTAATTTAATGTTGTTGTACTTCTTGACTTTTGAATCAATATTGTGATTAATTTATTTGTTTATCATCATTTAACATTTATTTTAGGTAAGACTCTTGACCAAAAATACTCACTAAAAAATGTTCCTCAAGTTATTAAATTGAAGATATATTATTTTCCTATATTTAGGACACGTAAGTTTAAACAAATAGTCAATGATTGCATCTTTGGATATAAAAACTTGTAATAAAGTATATATACATATATATAAAATGTCTTCTAAATTTATTTTGTTATTGAAACCTCTTAGGAAATCTTGTTGATGAAGTTATCAAAAACTAAAAATTATTAATTACTTTGAAAATTAATTTTGAACATTTTAAAATTAACTAAATATATTTAATTTAGATGATATAAAACCACTTGTTTTTTTTTAACATTTCCTTTTAATTTTTATTTTTTATTTGCCATTTGAAAACTTTTTTTTCATGCTAAAATTCCATTGTATTCTCCCACATCATTTTATAAACTCTTAAGTTAAGAATTTCTTCAACTTAAGTGTGTGCTATTTCTTGACCTCCAAAAAACATTTCAATTATGCTCACTAAGCGTGAAACTTTGCCATCAAATATTTAAAGTCTATATAAAAATCTCCTTGAATTGGCGAAACTTGGGAACTTGCATTGTCCGGGGCGTAACGAAATATTTGAGTTTTTATGATTTTCTGTCTTGCCAAATTCCAAACAAATATTTGGTTCAATCAAGAACATCGAAATTTGCTGGGAAATCAAAAATATATTTATGTGAGCCCCCTCCATTAGCCATCAGCGGCAGCAGCAACAAGTGGAAATTCCAGAAGGAAAAACTGGCGCGATTTTTATGACCCTCCGTCGTGATGATGATGATTACGACGATGATGCCCGATGCTGATGGATGTGTGCCAAGTAGGAGCCATCCGGGAATCTTGACAGCTTCATGAGGGTAGCTGGGAAATTCTCTGTACTTCCAATTACTCCCAAGATATCTCTAGTCTTATCCAGATTCAGGGGAAGCCACTATGTGAGACCAAATAATTGACAAGGCAGAGAGTTGGGGGCAATTGCATGTTGCAGAATATTTTTCAAAAATTGTTTATGTTTTTGCGCATGGGAAACAAATAGAATCAGAGGTCGTGTGCCATTATATATGCCGCCTGCCGCCCTTTTTTCGTGCCCCAGGCCCCTGTAAATATTTTGGGGAATGCGTAAAATAACAAAAATCAGGCAGTCGAGACGCTTCGATCACTATGTTGGCCCATATTTGGCTTGAATTGAAAAATAAAGGCATAAAATAAATGGGCATATAGTTTCTGGGTTGAGTAAATAATTTTTTTTGATGGAAATATGCTTAGCTTTTGAGGAAACTGTTTTTTAGAAAATATCCTTGGGCCACAGATACTACTAATGTTTTTAAAACCTTAGAGATATTGCCCGAAAATACTCTAATAAATTTATAAGATTTCAATATTTAGTACTATTTTACTGTTGCATTTTATTTTATATAAATCTTATATATTTTCATATATTTCAACGTTTCCCTCTCTCTATTTGCAGAACGACCAAATTGCGCAACCAAAAGTCTTGAACAAAAATCAACTGCTGCTGCAAACCGTATGACTGATTTATACCATTTGAGCGTACTGTAGCGATTACCTCCCTAAGAAATCTTTATACTAACTTACAAAACAACATAAAATATATATAGAGATATATACAAGCGCATATACAGCCGCATATATAGGAATGGCAGGGCAATAACTTTCGACTTTAATAAGTGTAAAGCCAATCAACGCTAGAAGCTTTGCTTAGTACCCACAATCCCTCAACATATATCCGATACACAATATTCACTAGCCGATACACGACAACCGATATATCCGATAGATAGCAGAGAGAGCGAGAAAGCAGAGGAAAATCGATAGCGAGGCGCGAAGAGAGGAATGCAGCGGTGTCCCTACATTCATGAGATGCGAGAACGATTACTGGACCAGCCGCGCGAGACACTTCAACTCGATAACATGGAGCGGGCCAATCTGCTCGACAATCGTCAATCGGCATCCGAATCCAATCAGGTCGGCACTGTGGTCAAGGTACGGGCTGTTCGATATACTCGCTACAAGGATTACCCACTCATATGCAATATGTATCTAATATACCACATACCACATCCAAATCGAACACACACCACCCCATGAACACATCAATCTCATGATTAAACATTAAATATTGAATATTGATTCAAGAAGTCACAAAAAAGAAGCTGGAGATTTGAAACTCATGTTTAGCGTGATTCTTGTTTTCGATTTTGTAATATTTTTATATAATTTAAAAGGGTATATAAAGACTGTATAAAGTTCCTAAATTTTAAATCGAAATTAAAATTTCTATACATTACATAAACATTTTACTAAAATATAAAATACATATATAAGAATATACTAGCTAATATTTGAAGTTCTATTCTATTATACTTGATTCCCAAAACATATTTACATTGATCTCCCTTTAAAAGAAAACAATACTTCCAATTCATTCACATGAAACATAAAACACATAAAACCATAAAAAAATGTAAATATGGAATTTAATCAATCAGAAAAAAATACAACAGCTTGTAAATATTGCATATGATTTTAAGACCCAATGCAGTGTTTGTGTGTGTGTGTGTATCGGTATGTGTGTGCGTGGCAGATTAACCATTTGTTTTTTCCAAGGTTTTTCTTCTATATAGCCAAAGAATTTGAACCGGATCCGAACCATTTAACCAACAAAAATCCTTGCACGAGTAACCGATTCGCCCTTGACTTTAAGTTCCTCGAAAATCGTAATCGAAAACGTTTATCGATAACCAAAAAAAGCGCCATTTTATGAGTGGTATAATTTTTGCAATAAATTGGAATTGTTTCGCTCTAAAAATTATTTATTTTTGAAATGCATGCCTTTACAAAAAGATTTGCCTTTAAAAAGAATATGTCATTTGCTTTTGTTGCTTTGTGAAGAAATGGATTTAAATGGTATTAAAGAAAATATAGTTACTACAGAAATATATATATTAAAAATTCATTGATATTTCAGTAAGGTTATTAATTTACAGAGATATTTGTGAGAAAGTTCGTAAAGTATTATTTAGCAAATTAATTAAATATATAAAATCCCCAAAGAACCCCATTAAAAGTTAATTAATAAACAATCTTGATCTATATTTCTGTGACAACCCCTTGTACATAACCTTGTACATAAAATATACCATACATGCTATGAAATTCCAATTTATTGTTGTAAAGCCCTAGGAAGACCCATTGATATTATTATCCAATTCTAATGCCGATTTCATGATGGTTAATTCCGTGCAGCTGCAGGGCGATGGCTACCACACGAGTCCTGCCCACCAGAGGACTCCACTAGTTCCACACGATCTCGGCGAGGACTTCAATTTGGATTTCGATGATGACTTTCCCATAGATGCTCGACGACCGAAAAACGCCAAGTAAGTGTGTTCCATGGTTTCTCTTATAATATAATTTATCAAATATCATATCTGTGATAAACCCCGCAAAAAAAAAGAAACCACCTTTCTGCCAGCACAAATTTATGTGTCCATCCACTGAATGTGTTTCGTTTCGTGTGTCTGCATTATGCCATTTCCATTTCCGTTTCCGTTTCCGTTTATGTTTCACATTCACATTCCCAAGATCCCCAGAAAAAGAAAGATCAAGCTAGAGACACTATCTGCCACTCCTCTCTCTTACCTTAACTATATCGATCTGTGAGATAGAACCCTTGGTAGAGACGTAAATTGACAATTTAATCAGTTAGAAACTGTTACAGCGGCAAACATCCACCGGTTCTGACGCGTCCACAGCAAAGGTCAGATTTGCTAATAATATAACCTATCCTACCTATTTACTTCCTAGATCCGTAAATACATACTATTCTAACCGTATGCAGTAATACCTCTTCCCACTAACTCCTTGAGAGTCCAGACACCAAAACGATATCCTAGTTTAGTCCTCACCGGAGCGTAGTGGATCTTGTCCTTCACCTGCATCTTGCGATGGCATCTAATAGCTGTAGTTATCTATATAGTTATATCAGTTCCGAGCACCGCTAACCAAATACTAAAAAAAACTAACCCATCCTTAGGGGTTAAGTGCACACAGATTCAAAATTGAGCTCCAAATTTTGGAAAAAGTCAACAGGCTGGCAAGCTAAACCAGAAATGGGGAAAACTAAACGTTTTGGACTCTTAAAAATTCAGAAAAAGCATAATTTGATGTTTCTTTTTAAATAGACTTAAGGGTCGAAAAACTATTTAAAAGTCTTTTAAAATTATCTTAAAAGTACAAAAACATTTATATAAAAATACTGTTTTTTTATAAGATAACTATATCTTAATTAAGGATCTCTAAAATATCAAAATTCATTGTTAAATTATCTTAAAAGTTAACAAATTCTTATATAAAAATAATATATTTAAATAATATGGCTTATAATAATTTACTTTATTTTACTTTATGTGAAGTTTAAAATTAAGTTAATATTTAGCGCTCTAGGAAAACAAAGAAAAAGGCTAAGAAAAATATCTTTAGGTATGGAAAATAATACCTTAATATTTATTTTTAAATAGCTAAAGAATATCTTGGAACTTAAGGGTCTTTAAAAAATTTATAAACACTATAATACTCTCTTAAAAGTTAAACAAAAATATTTCAGAAAATTAAATCGGTTTTTTTTATATTAAAAATATTTTGTAATCTGTTTAATAAGAAGAAAGCAAGGGAAATTCCATTTGACAATCTTAAAACTATTTTAAACACTTTTTAAAACTCTCCTAAAATTTGGCAAATTATTTCTGACATTTTTAATACTTTAATAAAATATAAAAAAATATTTTTGGATCACTTTAATACCAAGAAACCACAAGAAATTCGATATGAGCCACATTTTCTTGGGTTACCAATCGGGTTATTACTCCAAATAATTATTTACGAAAGGCGTGGCTCTCTCTCTAAAAAATAATCCAAAATTAAGCGGCATATCCGCTTAGGGAGTCGCTTAACTATCATTAAGCTCCTCTTTGTACGTGGCTGTATTTGGTTTTTGTTGTATTCCATTTTATTCCTATTTTATTTGGCAACAGCCGGGATTATAATGTCAACGAACTGGACGACAGCGGGGCACATTGCCTTACATTTCCGATCTTTGTTCGGGGCGGGGACCGGCAGGGGCTCAGCATAAAACAAATAAGTAGGCGGCGAGTCATCCAAAATCGCTTACACAATGCTGCAAGTAGGGTGGTCTGGGGCAGGGTGCCTCCTCCCCTGCCCGGTTCGGAGTTGCAAACAAATTACGCAACTTGACAAACCGACAAAGCATTACACTCGGCTGGCTGGCTGCGGCATGAACTGTCAGCGATGCATGGAGAGAGATCTCTGGCGTCTTTCGAATACCACTTGCACCCCGTAGCATCTGGGGGGAATCCGGGGAATCCCAGGGAAACTCAGGGGGCCCGGGGGGCACAGGAGACACGGCTTTGTCTCCGCCGCCCAAAGTGTCATTGTACGAATGACTTACATTCGTGAGTCGCAGCAATTTGCTAACAATGGCAGAAGGCAACGCCGGAGACAGCGAGAAACTATCGATGCTTGGCAGCTGGCCAGATAAGTCTCACTGTGAGAATATTGTACTCAAACAGAAAGTTTACAACAAGGACATCACTTTGAGAACATATGTATTACATGTTACTTTATTTCTCAGTGAGAAGTTATTCTTGGGGGAAGACTATTCTTTTAAGGAAGAATTCGTCAGGGAATACTACATCTTTTCTAATGTAGTGAACTTTGAGCTCAGATCTCGGGACCTTTGTGACCTACGGTTATGAACTTTGGTATGTGAGCTTGGTTATTACCTAGCTACTTGTATACCAAAATTTGTTCAAGTCGGAGAAGTTTTTATGGAACTGATCCCAGTCTTAGCATTAAATTTATTCCTTAGTAGTAAACATAGAGCTAAGATCTCAGGATCTTTGGGATTAGGGGCTATGAAGTTTGGTATGTAGTCTTGGTTATTTTTTATCTACCTATATACCAAAATTTGTTTAAGTCGAATAAGTTTTATTAAACTTATCCACTTTTTAATAAAAGCCTTTAGAGGAAGAAAAACTCTAGTTATCAGGTTTTACAATTCCGAGGTTTTTGAAGTTTTACATACTTTTAAAAATACTTTTGTAAACTATATATATATAATTGTTTAATAAACATATTTAATGCCCAAGGCTTTTGTTTTATAAACACGACTCCTCTCAATACATTTTATATATAAATGTCCTCGCGCATATTTATCACCCGATTAGGCACAAGGTTTTGGGGCAGGCTCTCAAGGTTCTGTTCATTTCGTTTTAAAAATAATAATGATAAATACAAGCCGTAGGCCTAATGAAGACCTCGTCACTGGACAGGGGTAGCTAAGGATATAATTAGGCAGACCGACAGCAGCCCCCGTGTGAGAGCAACCCTTCTTCAGGAGATGAAAGTCCACCATAAATATAGCCTGACAAGGGGTGGTCTTTCGTCATTGATCCAAATTAGGGAAGACAACAAGTCACTGATTTATGCATGTTAACAGGGGGAACTTACGTATCTATATTCGAAATTGATAGCTTGTTTTTAAAGGTAGAATATTGAGGACACTCACCGAGATAATAAGTTGGAGAATCCTTTGTGATTACGATAAATGCTTGATTATCCGAACTTTCAAGGGTTTTATTTCGCATTTTTCTGCTCCTGCCTGCTCCTGGGATTAGTGAGTGAGTGAATGGCATTTGGGTCACACGTCCTCATCTGGCTGGGTTCAGGGTGCGGCTGCCAGGACTCGATAAACCTCCTCCCGGCAGCCACTCCTCAGTCCTCCTTCCCGCCTTTAACCCTCTGCTGGCCGTCTGTTGGCCGATTTTCCGGCCTTTCTCCGCCTCTCGAATGTGCAACTGCGACGCAATACGACGAGTTGCGGCGCAAATCCTTACATTCCACTGTAGGACACAGAAAAAAATTATCTAATTAAATAATTAAATAATATTTCAGGGAGAAAATGCAATAAGAAATCATTTTACCTAATATTTACTACATTTTTAATGTAAATATGTGTAAAAAAAATATGTGAACTAATTCCCCAAGTTTCTCCGAGGATTTTTCTCTCACTGCACCCTCATAGTTGGTTTTTTTTTTTTGTTCCTTCCACTGCAACCCCTTATTCTCCTCCATCAATGACTCGGGAGTTGGGAATTTGAAGGGGCGGCGGCGGCGGCGAGTGCTAAGGCGAGGGGAAGGGGACGGGAACTCTGTCGGCGAATGCGCAACCAAAACAGAATGCCGCAATGTTGTTGTGAAATGCGCACAAAGCGGACGGCGCAACAGCGGGCAGAGGGCAGAGGGCAGAGGACAGCGACACAAAAGGAAGCCGCAATGGAGTTACGATAAACGAGGCGAGGACGAAGCCGAAGGAGCGAGCGAGTCAGCACGAAGTGCAAACGCAGACAGCATGACGACGACGTCGGCCTTTATCGTAAGTTCTGCGACAGCGCACAGTGGGTCTCAAGCTCAAGCAACTCAAGAGGAATTAGAAGGAGTTGGGGAAAAAGAAAATTAAATATGGTTGAGTTTGGTCTTAAAAGGGATTTGTGTGTGATTGCATTTAGGGGGCCTGTAGAGATGGGTTATATTTTGTTCAGGTGATATTGTTGTGGTTAATTATAATTATTTTAATATATTTAAAAAAAAAGCTTAAGCTTGAGCACCCTATTAGGGGTTAAAAATAATTATATATTACTTTTGACAATTGTTAAAAATTTTGCCAGTGAAGCTTAAGGGAAATTTATTATTTATTTATTTCGCCACAGAAAATCTTTATTAAAATTCTTCTTCTTTTCAATAAATAGTATTGATACTACAAATTCAAAATTCATCCTTTTGAATATTTCTTAAAATAAATGGCTTTATAGGTCATTGTTACTTTACTTTAATTTCTCAAAGATAAAAATATATTTAAAATAATAATTAAATTGTGATAAAAAATTATTTAACCAATTATAAATTATATTTATTTTCAAATAAACTTTTATTGTTTCAAAAATTTAAATAATGTAAGAGAAAAAATGGTCATACAAATATTTCAATTAATATTTCAAAGACAGCTTCCACTGTGCGATTTTGGGTGGTTTTTCTGGGGGGTGGTTGTAACACGTCGCACCGCAACAACAACAAAAACAACAGCAACAATAATAACAACAATAACAACAACAATCGGTAGTAGTAAAATCAGCAAAGACTGCCAAAGCATCGTGACTAAATTGAGTTTTGGGCTGTTGCTTTTCGATGACTGACTCCGGCGGCCCTGTTCCATTCTGTTTCATTCCATTCCGCTCGAAAGGACCCCCTCCTGGGCAGGATGCAGTTGGTAGATGCAACTGGGCGCTGATTGGCATGCCACAGCCGCTTCTCCATCTCTGCAGCAGCTCTCACTCAGCTCGGGACTACGTAAATTGACCCATTTACAACGCGACTAAAGAGTGTGCGAGTGTGAGTGTGTGTATGGCGCCTAAATAAAAAAATGTCCTGGCTGCCAGATGAAAAACTCAATTAAAAGATACGTGTTTATCGAACAGGAGTGAAAATTAAGAGGCAAATATGGCAATGTTAGGACCAATTAAAAATTAATCATGAGAAAACGTAACATAAAACCAATAAATTTAGAAATAATATAACTGAAAATACCAATAATTCTGTAAGATTTATAATCTTTAAAGAAATAAAAAAAATGGGAACAGGGTTCCCTAACCCTTCTTAAACAAATACGATTAATGAACAAGAAAAACTAAGGGAACAAGTTATAAAAACATTAAAGAAATAATTATTAATGAGCAAAATCAAAGAGTCCTGCTACAAAATATGTACTAGAGCTTTTACTGTTTAATTCAATTAAAAAGGAAAGAAATTTTAACATATAGCAATAAATATAACAAAGAAATAAATAAATAAAACAAATACTGTTAGGCCTAAAATATTGGCAAATACAAAATATTCTACCTAATAAATACACGAAAAACAGAAATAATACCTTTAGACTCTTCTACAAAAATATTCTTTAAGCCTAAATAAATCCAAAATTAATACTTGTATACTTGCAAGTAAAAAATACAAATCACCGCTTAACACAAAAGGATATAAACGAAAAAAAAAGAAAATCGCAATGAATGGCGAAGCCGAGAGCAACAGAGCGCGCACCTAAAATGTGTCCTACTTTTTGGCATACAAACAGGACCGCTTTTCCCCTACGTCCTGCGTGCGAGCAGAACCGCCATATCAGTCCAGAAAGAGACGGAGCGAGAGAGCGAGAGCAGCCAGAAAGAGAGAAAGAGAGCAAGGATTCGGCGCAAATCGAGGGCGGCTGCTGGCCAAAAAGGATGCTCGATGCTGGATGCTGGCTGCTGGCTGCTGGATTCATCCTGGCAGGGCCCGTTTCAGTTGTAGTTGGATAGTAAAGGGCCTTGGACGTGTCGAAGCGAAGCAAACCGAACCGTTCTTTCGGAACCAGGTAGCTCCTCCAAAAGGCAGCCTCTCCACAGAGTCCAGAGCCTTGCCAGAAAAACTCGCAGAATTTGTAACTCAAATAGAAAAGAAACAGTTCAAAAGCAAACTCTATATTTTTTTAAAGTGAAACAAAAGTGATTTGTGGCAAGTGCCGAGTGCCTGTTTAAAGTGAAACTATACATAAACCAAACAAGGATCCAACCAGGACCCCAAATACACTAGAAAATATTGAAACGTTCAAGTTTTATGGAAACTGAAACAATTTGCAGGGACTCTATTAATGTATTCCAGAGCAAATCCTAAGCCAGGCCTCAAACAAAAAGAGGAAAGGAAAAAATCAAGAAAGCAGGACTTTTGATGGCACCGGGCAATACACACAAGTACTTAGGCACACACACAAGTTAAGCAGCTTATTATACACACAGAGGAGGCCTGCTCGCTGCTCGCTCTCGAGGACTCCAAAAATGTGAAAAAGGATGCTGGGGAGGCTGCTCCCTTACATAGGTCCAATGCATACATACGGGAGCATCGGAGCATCGGAGCACGGAGTTCTCGAGCTCCACAGGATACACTTTCCCCGCCGAACTTGCAGGGTTGATTCCGGCTTGTTTACAAGCAGGACCAGCCAGCCAGAGAGCGAGCGAGAGAGGGCGAAGAGAGAGAGTGAGAGGTCACTAGGTCGCTCCCATCCGGGATGCAGTCCGTTTCGGAATCCTGGCCACGCCTCATCTGCCTTATCAGCTTTTCGGCCCAATTGCCAAATGCATTTCAAATGCGTTCCACACAAGTCCTGCCAAAAATAGCGAGGGAGAGAGCGAGAGAGCGCGCTACATAGGGGGGGGGGCTCGGTGCGAAAGAGATAGCTATACACTATTACTATTCTGGTGCATTCCGGATGGGAATCAACATAAATAACCCCTGCAAATTGTTTCAATTTAGTACATAATTACGAAAACAAAACTTGCAAACGGAAAAAGGAGAAAGGAACAAAAAGTGACAAGTGCACTGTAATCGGTGGCCGCCTATCGATAGCTATTATCGATAGTTATCGTAGGAATCGAAGAACCAACTAGAGAACCAGCCAAAAGCCAGCACAACGGAGACCGAAACGGAAACGGAAACAATGGGCGGCGGTGAAGTGAAGGTCGCTACCGTCGACGTGGAGGGCGGCGACAACATGGCCACGCTGCCGGTCTCCCGATCCCACACCGCCGGCAGCACCGACAGTGCCGAGAAGAACAACGCCGCCAACAAGGAGATGGAGCTCAAGAATGTCATGCCGCAGCCGCTGCAAAGGTGCGATAAACGATAACGATAAGTGATAACGAAGCGAATTTATCGGGGGAAACTGGGGTGGGGGGAAAGAATATCGATATTTTTGGGGGAGTAGATCTTTCAGAATCTATCTTTATCTAATCTATAGTCAATCTGTAACTGTCAAAGTATAATATCGATAACGATAACGATACAAATTTGGGGTAAGAATCGAAGTTTTTCTCTCTTGAGGTACTTTATTTGGGATCCATTTTTTTTAGCATCTCTGATAACTAGAAGATACTTTTAAGGAATTGAAGCTCCTTAAAAACATTAATAACGAAACTTCAGACTAAGAATAAAGGTGTTAGCAAGGATAGAAAATAAGCTTATTTATGGATTATGCAAATTAAAAGCATTTTTGTTTTTCTATTCAAATGTCAAGCTTTGTTGACAAGTCTTTGAAATTTTCCTTAACCTTTGAACACCAGTTAAGACTCTTATTTTTAATGGCTTAAAAATCTTTTCATTTACTCTCTAAAAATATATTTTTCCATGAACAAGTAACAATTATTTAAAGAAAAAAATATACCAAATTAAAGGCAATGCCAACTGTTAACTTTGACACGATTTACGCCCAATTTGTAGCAGGACTTGACACCTTTTTAAGGCTGCATAAAAAGGGGCTTTTCTTTGAGGCAAAAGGAGTTAAAAATCAAGGCCGTTCCCTGCTCAGAATTAAGCTAATCCCTGTGTATAACAGCTTTACCCACTCACACACACTCGCCTATACACTCACACACACTCGCCTATACACTCACACACACTCGCCTATACACTCACACACACCCACTTCCCTGTACATAAAGTAATGCTAAGCCCAAGTATATACATACATAAATATATAACCAAAAGTGCAATCCCTGCTCTGTCTCTCTCTCTCTTTCGTAACGAGGTGTAACCCCCCCGAAAACGGATTTCCGCTTCCGTTTGAACTTTTTTCGTTGTGTGCTTTCATATTTATATCCACCTCGTCACAAAATAGTCATGTTTCCCGCCGTCTCCCTAATCCCCTCAATTGGAAATCAAACTATATATTTAATTCACATCGAATCTTATAGGGTTTGCTACACGTTCAAGCCAAATCCAAATAAGTACAGTTTTATGCCAGCGAAAATAACGGTACAGGGCACATACGAAACAAATCCGATAACGGGACCAATCGAACTATGGTAATGTGACAAGAACACCATGACCTATCCAAACAAAAACAAAATTAATAATAAATAATAATATTAAAAACCTTGTCCAAAACGCTCCAGTCCATGACCCTCTGTTTCATAATTCCCAAAAAATCACACATAAAATGCTTTCGAAACTGGAATATCGTATATCATTGCCGGTTATATAGGATGAAAAGGATTATTTTTGGTTATATAGGATACGAAAATTAACTTGGGATTAATTTAGTTTGATTTGTTTTCAAGATGTCTGGATATTTGAAATAGTTGAAGAGATTTGAAAGAATTTGCAACATAAAAGAAGCATTGCATACTTTTAGACACCTTAATAAAGTGATGTAAAATCTCTAGAGATATAATTATTCAAAATAAACAAGAAAAGAGTGAAAAAGGATTAAGAAAATTAGGGAAATACATACATTTTATTCATATAATACCTATATTCTCTAAATATGGAAAACATTCCACTCTGAATACTGCAAATCAGCTTTGATGTCCTGCATAATTTAAGGACTTCTCCTTCAATATTATACAATGCAAACAATGCGAACATCGGATTTGATTCAGTTCTTCCACACACCCATACACCCTGAGAGGGAAAAGTGGGTTTTGGGGTGGGTGGGAAAAGCTGTGTGTGTATTTAAAGCAGCCACTAAACTGGGTCACAAAATAACTGCAAATGAGGCACAGTGGGAAGAAATCGTAGGAAACGATATATTTTATATAACAAATAGTTTAAAAAATAATAAGAACGAATTTTTACAAGGGGAAATGTTAATGGATAGTTACTTTAATTAACATTATTAAAGGAAAAACACATAGAAATTTAACCAACCTTTTTTTAACCATCAACAAAGATAATATTTAATTTGTTCGATGTTTATAAAGGAGTTCTATAATTTTAAAGGAATATCCTCTATAGGAATTTAGGAATAAAATAAAAATGAATAATATTAGCCAAAAACATCCAAAAGTTTCCACTGTGCAACTCGGGGTCTGTCTCTGTGGCTAATCAAACATCAAATGGGGGCTAATTCAGGGCGGTTATGCTCTCGTGTCGTCAAGTGGAAATGCACTTGAGACCTTAGTTGCATGCCAAACACACTCTTACACTACACTCTCTCCCTCCTTCGCACACCACACACCCCCTCACCCACACCCACGCCCGCACTTTGCGAAAATCAAGACCTGCCAAGGGAGATGGGAATTTAGCGCTCCGCCGACAAGGAAGCGGGACAGTGGGTCAACTGGTGGGGATCCACATCTGGGCACAGTTCTCAACACAACATACACACCCGCACACGCCCGTATTTTCACACACACATATGCGCACCCCCTCGAGTGTTTACTCTTCTGTACATAATCGAATTGTGAAGTGGCATTTCTCGCGAAGCAAGGACTAATGGCTCCTTACCTCCATCCTCCGCAGGACATCGCTGTTCATTGTGACCAGTCTGGTGTACGCGATCCTCCTGATCGTCGTCTGCATCGCCTATGTAATCAGCGATGTGACCACACACCGACTGCCAGTGCTCTACTACGAAACGTTCTTCACATATCTCTACGGCGTCAGCATACTCTTCCTCCTCTACGTCTTCTGTTTCCTGCTGCAGGGTGAGTTTTCTGTTAAAAAAATAAATAAATATTGTATTTGTTAGTACAAGGGATATACTCATATTGTTATTAAAGCTTGGGATATAGGAAAATTTCATACGTCACTGTATGAATAGTCAAATGTTCGATAATCCCAAACTCTATTTTAAATAATTTTGAACTATTTCACAAATGTTGATTTTAATAAATACTTTATGTATAATCAGTTTGAAAAGGCAAATAATTTAAATACCATCTAAATATGTATATTTTTTCCGAAACCTGTGTTAATATCGCTATGTCAACATTAAGTGCCATGGTTTTCGATACTTCCAATTGGGATAGATCAAAATTTATCGAACTCTACCTATCGGTTTTTCACCATTGCATATGCATGTGCTATAGATGGATATTCCATTAAATATATCGAACATATACTATCGGAAAGGCCGATGAAAACACTAAAACAGAACTTTAGATATTCTTTGAGGCTATCGACATTTTGATAAATGATAAATTTTATATTTTTAGATATTTAAATTTTCAATATATCAAACGTACCGATATTTTCGATATGATATTGATCCTCTGTAACTTTTGCTATCAATTTATTTACATTCCTAGGTCAAACAAGATAATATTAATAATAACAATTAATTAATTATTAATTAATATTTTTGTTGACACAGAGAGCTCTTGCTGCAATGGCGGCAATGGCAATGGTGGCAGCAAGCCGAAACCCCAACCCAAGGAGAAGAAGTCTAAGAAAGCCAAGAATGCCGATCCCGCCGATTCGAAGGATGCGAAGGGCTCTAAGGACTCTGGCAAGGCAGCCAAGGGCGCCGCATATCAGGTGGGTTTTTTTGCTGCTAGAAATCTTCGGTTTTATAAGAAAAAACCACACTAACTGGAAGGGATAATTAATAATCAAATTATGCAGTGAAATACATTCGCTTAGCTAAAATAACATGACTGTGTAATATTCTTTGACCCTCACTCGTGACCCATTTCACATGACCCAGGGCCTAATTAAAGGCAAAGCCTTGGCCAAAGCTTAGCTAATTAAAAGCCGCAATTGGGGTTGGTTTTTTTAATTCCACATATCTGTCGTTGACCTACCCCCAGGAAGCACCCGTGGACGCCGAGGTGGCCGTCACCCCGAAGAATGTGCGCAAACGCAAGACAACCCACAGTGATCCCACGCATGGCAGCTTCTTCCTACGAGTGGGAGCCATCGGTGAGTCTGCCTAACGAACTTCGTAATCCTCGAGTGCCTCTATAATTCTGTGTCATGCCACAGCTTTCGGACTGGGCGCCATGATCTACATTGGACTGGAATTCGGATCGTTCTTCGAGATACCCTTCGACTCGCCCTGCCACCACATCCTGATCGGAGTGAATCCGCTGCTCCAGATGATCTTCACCTTCATGCAGATGTACTTCATCTTCATGAACGCCCGGGTAAGTCAGAGGGCTCTCGGTGTCCAGCCCCGCTAGCTCTAAACTAAAAACTAAAGAACACTGTAAGCATATGACTACTACCTAAACCTAAAACTAAAACTACTACTACTACTACTGCTACTGCTACCAAATACTACCTACTACTGCTATTATCTACGGCTATCCTATATACTCGTATGTTAAATGTTAAAGCCATCATAAGTACACGATACTCCCCATATACTCCCAGCTCCTACTCAGAGTCCCCAGCCCCCGAGGAAGGGTAGTTCGCGAGGCGAGGTTAGTGTTGATCCGCAACCGGAGGATAGGTCGCGGCTCTTGCAAGTCAGGTTTCGGTTTCGGTATCCGCAAATGTATCTGTATCTCAATCGAACTCAATCCAAAACTCACCACGAACCTCTTTGAATTGGCGTGCAAATTGGCAGCTTTTCAGTTCAGTTCTCATCCATCCGCATCTGTTAGTGTATCTGTATCTGCATTTGCAATCACCTCACATCTGCCATTATCACTCGCTTGCTTCTCTCAGTCAATCAGTCAATCAAGCAATCAATCAATCAGTCAATCTCCAATGAACATTTTAGCAAACAGACCACAGACTCTGAAACAAATAACAAAAAAGGTCAATCTGATTAGTTATTAGCTTTAAAAACAATAATAAATGGGAGATTTAAAAACTATTTTCTGTTTTTAATGAGTAATTAAATAAATAAACCAAAATCAATTAGAGCGATTTAAATTAAACAAATTAACAGAAATCAAAACCACAAACCAAATCATTGAATACTTTTGGACAGTTTAAGGGGATCTTAAAACAAAGAGATTTCCTACTTGTTTATAATAAAATAAACAATAAAGAAATTTACTAAAATACCTAAAATATAAATAAATACAGCAACGGTTTTTTAGTTTCCCAGAATTACCAAAGATGTAACCTATTTTTCACATTTTTAACGAATTATTAAATGCAATTATTTCTCCTAATTAAAACCTATAATTTGTAAAAGAGCAACTAAACATCAGATTGACTTTACAACGTGTTGATCCTTGATCCCATCTGTTTCTTGAACACTGACACACCAAAATATATGTAGTTCGGATACCCCAGCACCTCAGCACACGCTCACACGTCCTAGGACCCATTGAAACAGCCACAGCTCATTCATACATATATCCATCCACTCATATTCAACCGTATTCATATTCAACCAATCCAAATCAAACGCATAATCATTCATTCTTAAAAAAAAAATAAAAAAAACAAACAAAAAATTTCGAAATTTTGCTACGTAGTTAATTTAATGAACCATTTTTGTGTACATAATCCCACAACTCCGCCCCATTCGATCGCGATCGCAGACTAGGCCGCCATTTCAGGTACGATATGCAACTCATTTTCTACTCTCTACTCTACTCTACTCTACTGTATACTGTACTCTCCACCCCTAACAACTCAACCCGTACACCCGTACCCATACCCGTGTGTACCTGTACATCTACCTCCCCCGAAAACCCAACGCTCATTTCGCTCTCACCATAAATGTGCATACCCATGTAAATGATACTGTAAACTGTAAACTATAAACTATATATGTATATATACATATGCTACGATATACGATAATCCATAGTCTAAAAGCAAGTTATTATATTATTAAGGGTTCGACCGTTTGGTTTTTGTTCTTTGGTCACCAATGTTCCTGCAGAGACAGGGCTTGCTATATAGAAAATACCTCTAGCTGTGGTCTGATTAAAGTTTATACAAATTACTAAAAACATTTAAAAAAGGGTAAAAACTTTAGATCATATAGTTTTCGGGGTTTATAATACTTGAATAATATTTCATCTCCTAGAATTGTTATCCGAAACTATAGGTTTCTGTTCTGCTTTTAAAATGAAGCCATAAAAATGTAATTTTAATTTAAGAAGAGTCAGAAGGCATATTTTTGGAATTATTTATAACTGGTTTTAAGTCTTACTTCTCAAACAAAAAACCGAAAACATTTTCGGATTATATGAAAATATGTTCTTGGAATGGATAATTATTTTTAGAAGATTATCTACTATATCTTAGAACTATCTAGATCTAGAAAGAAGTATTTGTCTCTGCAGGAACACTGGACAGCAGTTCTCGTTGTCCTCGAACTGAGTTTTTTGCCCGTAATCCAATTTACATATGTTATGTAATCAATGTACTCAACCATGTCCTGGCCGCCGTAAAGCTCTCCGCCGTACTCAAGCGCCCCGCGCACTCGTCTCTCTCTTTGTGTCTCTTTTCTCTTTCTCCGGGATCCGGGTCTCCGCCTGCAGCTGAACATCCATCGCTTCAAGGTGATCGCTCGCTTCGGTCTGATGCACGTGGTGGCCACCAACATCTGTGTTTGGATCCGCACCCTGGTCAAGGAATCGCTGCTGGAGATTACCATCTATCATCAGAAGAACGCCCCGGAGCCGGGTGCCTCCTCCATTGCTCACTCCATACGACAGCATGCGCTCCGTCATGCCGGCACCGTGCTCCGCACTCATGCGGGGCCGAACAGTGAGTTCGAGGTGCTGGACGGCGAGGATCTGCTGCCCAAGGATGTGTACAAGAGCGACAATGTGCTGTCCAAGCTGGTGCGCAACACCGTGGACGGGATCTCCAAGAGCTTGGGCATGGGCGGCGATGCCGCTACCACAACCACAACCACCACGCGGGCTCCGTACACCACGCCGGGCTACCAATGGCACAGCACTACTATGGCCCGCAAGCTGAAGAAGTTTATCACCAGCACCGCGGCCAGCACGGCGGCGGGCAGTGGCGGCAGCACCACCGTCTCTCCGGGCACCACCATCACCACACCGAGCACCACCTTCAGTCCATTCACCACCACCAGTTCCATCATCAGTTCCACCACAAGCACAGCCAGTTCCATCATCACCGCCAGTACCACAGCCAATCCCCTGGAGAGCAGCAGCAGCAGCAGCGGCATCTTTGGCAGCGAATCATCGCCCTTTGGCGGCGGCCTGCAGCGAATCCTTTCCAGCGCCGCACCGCCGAGCCTGGCGCCAGTCGATGGGTTCGGTTCCGCAGCAGCCACGCCCGGCAGCAGCAACTCCAACTCAAACTCATTTGTGGACTCATTCCTGGCCAGCACACTGAGCCCGGCGATCAGCAGCACCACCGAGGGCGGTGCCGCCGGCATTATGAATAATCTTTTCGGCCAGGGACCCATGGAGAACAGCTTCCAGACGTACACGGACCTGGGGCACGAGGAGTCCACCGGTCTGGTTAGCTTTGAGAACTTGGAGAGCCTGGACAATATTTATCCGGCGGCTTTGTCCTCCAACATCGGCACACTCAACTCCACCGCCTGCGGACGCATCGACATTATGGGCACAATCGTTTACGACTCGGCGCCGTATCTGTATCCATTCATCATCGAGTACTCGCTGATCGGGGCGGTGGTGTTGTATGTGATGTGGAAGCACATTGGCCGCTATCCGGGCAGGATGAACGATGAGGATCTGGAGCATCGGCTGGAGGTGATGCTGTCGCGCCGAGCGGTGGCCATGGCCCAGCAGGCGCGATCCGGACGCGTCGACTGCGTTGGCTCGTCGAAGGGCCTGTTCTTCGGGCTGCTGCTGCTGGTCGGGGCCCTCATCTGCCTGATACTCTTCTTCGTCTTGGTGCGCCATCAGCAGTTCTCGCTGTTGGCCATTTACCTGGCCGACGCCAGCCACTGCATCCTGATGGCCTTTGCCATCCTCGCCATCATAGTGGGCTTTATAAGGTCGGAATGCGGTCACCCATTCGAGCAA
Organism: Drosophila jambulina; assembly: GCA_018152175.1. Lineage (NCBI taxonomy): Eukaryota > Metazoa > Arthropoda > Insecta > Diptera > Drosophilidae > Drosophila > Drosophila jambulina. The sequence continues at coordinate 1,587,204 of JAECXH010000112.1, read as the reverse complement.
TGGCTGCGCAGGGAAAATATAAAGCGATTAGGAATGTGTGTCAAGAGGAAAAATCTGAGAAAATATAGAGAAAATATGTGTAGCATATCGAAAATATCGTCAAGCGTGATATATCGAATTTTTATATCGTAAAATATCACTTTTAACGATACAATATGAATATTATAGGAAAAATATTAGGAACAAGTTTGTTTCGTTTTCTTTATCACGTTTTATTCTCAGTTTTAGACAATTGGCTCTTTAAATTAAACAGAAAATATGTTTATCGAAATTGAAATGTCGAAAAATATCGATTTAACATTACAAAATCAATTTTAGACAGCAAATATTAGAAAACAGTTTGTTTATTTTTTTAATCACGTTTTATTTTCACTTTTTGAAAATCTATTAAATAGTTCAGCACATCAAACAGAAAGTACGTTTTATCAAGATTTTTAATATCAAAAAATATCGAATTTAACATAAAAAATTACCTTTTCTTCTTTTACTTTTTGCGATTAAATTTAAAAATATTTAAATTTATATTGACTTGATATATTATTCAGAAAATGTATGCATCATTCAAACATAATTCGCAAAGTTAAATTATCAAATTATATATCGGCTTTCTTGAGCTCTTTCCTTTTTTAAAGGAAATACAAACTTAAATAGCAATTTTTGGCTTTATATTTTCGCTGTGCAGTCCATTATATCCGCGATCTTCACTATCAACTAATTGTATTAATTATAAATATTTTTTTAAATAAAAAACAGGGTAAAGAACCTGAAATTCCGGTGCGAGGAGCAGTCAAACCTGAACGACATCTTGCTGCGCATCTCAGCCTTTGGCCTGTTCACCTACTCGGTGTTCAGCATCATTGCCGGCAGCTTGAAGGTCCTGGAGAGTGAGCCCAGCCTGCTGGTGACGACCACCGGGGGCGTGGCCGTCTTCCAGGTGATCCTCCAGCTGCTGTTCATCGCGGACGTGTCCCGGCGTCGCGTCCACCTGCCGGAGCATGATCGCAGCAAGCCCGGCCGCCAGATCGTCACCTTCCTACTCATCTGCAACGTGGCCATGTTCGCCATCTACACCTTCGAAGCTCAAAAAGTATTCGCCAATCCTGTAAGTAGATATGTACGTAAGCGAGACTGAGTTAAGTAAGATGATTAACGCTCTCGTTCTCTACTCGTTGTTCCAAATGTTATATCTAACCGATATCTGTACTAATTTATGCATGCTTAGGATTAATAAATAAACACTAAGAGGAAGGGGCTTGAAAATAATAATTAATACACTTAAAATTAACTCTTTAAAAGACGTTTCAAAGTTGTCAAAACCGAATTAATTGTTTTTTTGTAAGGGTTTATAAGTTTATTTAGTATAAAAACATTTTTAAAGCTTGCAATTAACAACAAAGGATGTATATAAAAAAAAAATTTTCGTATCTATATTTTAAATATCAAAAAATATTATTATTAAATATTAAGTATTATCGAACAAATATTCGATAAAATCTATCAACTGTCAGAAGTTAGGAAATTTCTTATAAAACTCTTTTTGTTAGCAAATAGTAAGAGCAAAAATAAGTTGATATTTATGGATTTACGATCGATTACCTTGAGTTAATCACTTTTAAAACAGTTTCAGGGTTTAATGAATGTAAATATTTGTTTGGAGCTTGTTTATCAATAGCCCACATGTTTTTATAAAAGTTTATATATTTATTATGAAACTCCTTCCTTGCAAGTAGTTAGTGCTGGATTAACTTCTATATTTATAGATTTGAAATAGATTTTAAGAAATCTAAATAGGGAAAGCTTAGATTTTTCTCATTTTTAAATAATAACAATTAACCTTCCCGTAATTTAATATTTAAATATGACTTTCTTGTACATGTTTCCTGGAAAAAACCATGTATATATTAACTATTCACATCCCTGCATGATTTTTAAATGTTTTAGCTGAGGAGTACCCTTCTTTCTGGCTTTATCATTAACTTTAAACCCACACAAATCCATCCACAGGTTCAGCTGGAGTTCTACGGCTTTGTGCCCTGGTCGATCATCCAGCGCATCACACTGCCCCTGTGCATCTTCCATCGATTCCACAGCGCCGTGACACTTGCCGAGATCTGGAAGACCACCTACAAGGCACGCCTGGAGTAAGGTGGCACACATGGCAGCGTCTACAGCCTGGAGGAGGCTCTAAGGGATGCGGATGTGGGAGTTATAATGAAAATGCACCAAAACCAAAATGTAGCGAACCCAAAAACAAAACAAAAACAAACGCAAAAAACCAGAAATCAAGTGAAGGAGAAAAACTAGTTTCTAATTACGTATTAAAAAAAAAAAAGAAAACATATGCATACTACATATAATATATACATTAATGCAGATATGAATATATTATGATTTTGTGTTCTTCGTTTTTGTTTTTAGTTACTAAGTTCACGAACGAAAAGAAATCGAACGGCAAACCGCACGATTAACCAAAAAGAAATTCGATGACCGATGATCGATTACCGATAACGATAGCGCGCCTCCTCATTTGCTTCCCTAATTTTTTTTACTCTGTTAAAACTGTGGAGAAAAAGAACTTAAGAACTAAGTCATAGCGTTTACAGTTTTGCCCGCACGCACCCATTATTGAATCTGAGTTAAATTTTTAATATTATTAAATTATGTTAAACTATTATAAACCTTATTGTTTAGTTTACATTTTAGTTTTAGTTTCGTCTCTAACACCGCCGCAATATCCATTGTTACTAACGAAACGAAGGTTAATATATGCATTTTATATTTGTTTTAACCCATTAAAACCCCAAACGATAACAAAAACTAAAAAAAATCGATTAAAAATTCACATTGCGAATAATATGGAAATTATTCGATAACAAAATGGTTGTTTACTTTTCGCGTTGTTTCGCGATTGCGATTTTTGGGGTACAATACACTCACACACACGCACACGCATTTTGAGGGAAAAACACACCCATACACACCTAAAGCAATGCCATGAAGAATGCAGCCACAGGAAGCGGAAACGGAAACGAAACGATACAGGAAACGATAACGGTTGGAACATATTTACACTCCTGCATTCGGAATCAATTTTTCGACTTGACTTTCCACATTTTCAACAACAAAACAGTAACAGCCGAACAACAACAACAAACTGTGATGAATTCTATGATTTATTTCACATTTTTTCAGCTCTTTTTGGTTATTTTTTTTTATAGTTTCTCAGCCGCAATTAATTCACCAGACTTTTGTAAGAATTTAGAAACCACAATGGCGCTAAGACAACTTCATGGCCAATTGTAAAAACAAATTCCCAAAGAAAACAAAAAAAAACATAACTAAAACATGAAAAAAAAAAAAAAAAAAGAGAAGAAAAAACAAACAAAATTTGGGGCGCATTCAAAGGGCCAAAAACACACAAAAACAAATAAAAAAAACGAAAGAAAACCAGAAAAAAACATTTTTAATATATACATTATATAAAAGTTTATAAATGTCCATTTTTTGATTATTAGTAGTGATGTTAAAGAGCAAAACAACATATAATTAAACGGTAAACAAATAATAATAATAATAAATTGAAATATGTATGTATGTTATAGGAGAAGAATCTCGGCTAAAAACCATTGAACTTTCAAAAACAAAATACTTGAACGAAACAAAACGATCAACTTTTCCCAGTGAATCCCCGCATTTATGAACGAAACGAAGCGAAGACCGAGCAGGATTGAGGAGCTCCAAGGCAGGATTGAAACCATTGACAAGCATCAAATTGTTTACAATTTACAATGTTAAAAAAAAACAAGAAAGAACGAAGAGAGCGGAGTTTGAGACGAAGCAAGAGCATTTTGAAAGGAAAGATATATATTGCCACGTATATCTATAAATATATGTATACTAACCCACCAAATTCAAAGTATTTCAAGCGTTTTATACAAGGAGACGGAAGTCGAGTCACGAGAGCCGTCTTTAACCCCACATTATAAGCATTATCTTCTCCCCCAAACCCTTCAAACTTGCATTCCTCTCCAGAAAGACGAAATGAGGCGGGAAAAGACCAATGGAAGGAGGGAATTTCGTTGAAATTTGTTGGCAGAGAGAAGAACACTAACTACACACTGCCCACTTGCCCACAGAGATCGGCGATTTATAATCTATATACATATATATATATATAAAGCATTAACTGTAGGCGAGAGCGCAGCAGCAGTTCAGAGTTCAGTGTCGCAGAATACGTATTCAATACTCGTCGTAATCGTAATCCAATCAAATGTAATGTGGTAGCAAAGCCAAAAACAAACAGAATTAAAGCCATAAGTATGTAGAGTTCAGCTCACACACAGACACACACAGACAGACAGTCACGAGTCACGAGAGACGAATCACGGATCACGAATCACGAGTCACGGATTCTGATACCGATCGATACTTACCATATATTCAAAAGTTTGCGAATCAAATTCAGTTTGAAACTTGTACTTGCGTGTAGGCCCCTAGAGATTGTACTTGAAAGCATATATAAGCCACAAGACATTATAATACGTATAATATATAGTTATATATTAATACATAAATGCGATTATTAATATATGAATATATGATTATACGAAACCCATTGTTTTTGTCCTTAACATTTAGTTTAAACATAAGATCGAATCATATTTTATGCCGTACAACAACGTGAGCCAGGATTGGAGCGAAATATTAATTAAATGTTTCAACTAAGTTGTATAATTATAAGTGAAGTTTACATAATGGAATTATGTGAAGGAGAAGGATCATGATAAGTAGTATTCAAGCAAAATTCCCAAGCAGACAGAAACTTAACGCACAATGATTAAAAAAAACAACAGCTAAAGCCCCACAAAACACACACAAGATATATATATACACATATATATATATAGGCGTACTTATATATATACTCCGTAAGTATATAGACAATTTCAATAACTGATAAAATATATATGCATATATATATACAGAAGAAAAGCAAAATTTACATGCATCTCAAAAATACATTTTCCGCATTAACCGCATCAAAAACAAAAAAACAAAAAACCTTTACAATTACGACGAAAAAAAAAGTGTGTACGCGATGGAAGGAATATTACAACAAAAAATTACAACAACATCAAAAATTACAAATTATTAATTACAAATTAAGGATAATGATGGCTCAGCAAACCATGAAAACAACTCAACAAAATATCCAAAAATTGTAAGCAATTTTTTAAAAACATTCGTCGTATTTTAGATGCGAAAAAAAACCAACAATTAAAAACATTTCAACAACATTTCCTTTTTTTTGTTATAAAAATTCATACACACACACACCACACCCCATACACACATCACACCCACGCTCGCTCAGTTGAGTTCCATTTCATAACGAATACAAAATGAGAAACCAAAAAATAAAAGAAAGAAAGTAACAAGTTTATGGTAAACGAAGACAAGAAAGGCATACAAGTAATTTTAAATTGAATAAAAATTAGTATTAAATATGTACAACAAAAAAAACACGCCTTTTTCTTGGGGGGGTTCTTCTCTTTGACATGGGGAAAAAAAATATGAAACACTGGGTTTAAGCAGGAGTTTTGTGTTGGTAATCCTTAGTAATTAGAGTGTGAGATTGTTTGGTTTTCATAACCCTGAGGGGGGTAAATCTGTCAAGAAATTGGAATAGAACAAATGGCATCTAGAAAAAAAAATCTAAAACTTCTTTATTTTTCCCGTAAACCTCTTGCCTTATATTTTTCTACTAAAAGAAGAATGAACTATACAGTTCAAGCTATGAGAATTAAATGATTTGAGTATTTTTTATAAATAAATTTATATTTTTCCTCATCACCCATTGAAAAAGGTCACTAAGAGATAAAAAAAAGCGGGTTTTCTTATGAAAACGCAGTTTAAATTGACAGTTAGTTAGTTATTTCATCAGTCTTTGACTGAAAATCTTTTCTATATCTATTTTAATACTAATTAACTTAATACAAACTTCAACCCAGTTTTGATTTAAATTAAATCAAGAAGGAAAGCTTACTTCGGCACGCCGATGTTTGTATACTCTTGCAGTTAATTAATATTCCATCTATATCTAATATAATTAAAGATATATATATGTGAAAAAAACAGGCTCATATCTCAGAGCAGATGACAAAAATTATAAAAACCCCGAAGTTATATTTTCTTTTATTACTTTCCCGATCGTTTCTATGACAGCTATGATATATACTTTCGAATTTCATAAAATTAAAACCAAAATTCTGAAAGAATTAAAAATGGCCAAGCCTTGAAGAACATATGCTTATGTTATAAAACGGCAAAGTTATAATTGTTTCTCTAACAATTTTTTACAGTACAACAATTCGGACCGATCAGACTTATATAATAGTAGGAACATTTAGAAGACTATTTGCAAAGTTTCATTCAGCTTTAAAACTGAGGAACTTGGTTTAATAGAAACGGACAGACGGACGAACAGACGGACAAACCGAAAGGCGGACAGACCAATATGTTTAGATCGACTCGGCTATGGTTTATAGAGTCGGAAATGACTCCTTCACTTCTTTGCAAACTTCTAGCTAAACTTAACCTGCAAGGGTATAAAAATAAAAGGAAATATTAATTAAAATGAGAAATAATTTTCCCCACCAAATGATAAAAACGAAAAAATACTTTACCCCTTTAAAAGGCTGGACTGGCCACGTTCAGATTCAGCTGGATGCTCGCCCATCTGTAGTCGCGGCTATCTGGGTCACGCAGCAGGCACATCAGTGGCGTCGGCTTTCCTCCCTTGCCAGGTGGCAGTTCGGCGAGGAGCTGCTGCAGACCGGCAGCCGTCACATAGCCCACGGCACATACCGAGGCCTCAGTGAAGCTAAACCCGGCGGAACGCACATAGCCAAAGACTTCGCGACTGCACTGGCGTCGCACGCTGTCCCGCATCTCCGAGGGATCGGTGGGCAGCCACAGGCGGCACATCGTCTCGAATTGGGACCGCACGAGCAGAGCTGTGTTGGCGGCACGGATGTGCACTCGCTTGGTGGCTGTCTCCTGGAGGCGACGCTTCTCGCGCACCCTTCGCGCCCGCAAGCGCTTCAGCTTGAGCTGATGGCTCTGGCGCAGCTCCTTCCGCTCCCGCTCATTCAGATCCGGCGGAGCGGGCTCCACGTGCACGGGTGCCGCCTCATCGCGCTTGAACTGGCGCCAGCGGTGCTTGTGATCCGCCGCCGTGGGCAGGCAAATCAGGGCATTGTCCTTCACATGGCCACGGGCCACGAGTCGCAGTTGGATCTGGATGATGGCCTCCTCGGGCAGGGGTTCAGGCAGAGGCTGGCGTTGCCTCAAGCACTCGGCGAAAGCCTCCAGCTGCTGCCGATGCCGCAGAACGTAGAAGGGCGTAGAGCCACTGGCAGCAGGAGCGGTAGATGAACGCCAGTCTCGCACCAAGTATTTCCAGGGGGCACTGAACGGACTGACCACCGCCAGTTTGCGGTAATTCGTGCGCTTGTTGGGCGGCAGCCGGAAGTAGCGGCCACGAAGCTCATCGGCCGAGGCAGCAGACTCTTGTGCTCCTGCCACCGTGTCGGGCAAGTGCATCTCGGCACCCGCCTCCCTGGCCACCGAATCCAGCTCCCTCAAGCCGCCGGGTCTGGCGCCCCACATGGTAAGCGTTAGCCAGACGATCATGCCATAGCCAGCCGGTACAATCACATCCCAGCCGCAGCCATAGGCCAGCCTCTTGTATCTGGAATCCTGAGAGCCTGGTCGCTGGATCAGTATCAAGGGTACCGTCTGCATACCCTGCTCGAAGGCACACGGAGCTCCTGGCACCACGGCGTGCTGCTGACGCAGCTGTTCGTACGTCTGTGTGGACATAATTCCTGTGGACAAACTCTTGCGCGCCTCCTCGTCCCACAGGGGACTCTCCGGCAATCTTTTTGGCTGACGCATTAGCAGCTCTCCGGCAGTGCAGCTTGGTTGTGCTGAAGTTCCCTCGGCTTTCGTACGCTTCTTTGGTCGCTGCAGACGTGGATCGACGACTTGGTAGCCCATCACGAGGTTAGACAGCAGCTCGCTGGGCGAACTTAGCTGTAAGGCCGCCTGGCAGTAGTCGGCGGCTTCGTCTTGGAGTTCAGTCTGTTTTGGACGGAGGCTAGCGGTCAAGACGCGTTGTGACCGGGGTCCCGTCAAGCGAAATCGATTGAAGGCACGCTGCAGCAGCACCAAATGAAGAGTTTCGTCCGGATTGGAGTAGCTGGGCTGCGGCTCGAAGGCCTTGGTGTGGGTCCAGAAGCGCAGGGGTTTCTCTGCTGGTTTCTTTCCATTGAGATTCTTCTTTTCTTCGCCTGGTTCCTTCTTTTCCTCGTCGCCCTCCTCTGTCAATGGCAGCTTCTGTTGCTTCTTGGACTTCAGCTGAAAGACTTGCACTAGTTGATCAATGGTAGCTGGGGCAGCACTGGGATGCAGCCACAGCCAGAGGGTGCGTTCTTGCTCCTCCTCCCTCTTTGGTGGACGCCACAGAAAGCTAGCCCGCTGAAGAGCTCCGTGCGGATACTGACCGTCCGCGAACAGCTCCACGCTTCCCTCTCGTCGTCCGCTAACATACGTCTTGGCCGCAATGCCTAAGCCGCACTCGGGACTAGTTAGCCTGGCGAATCCTTGGCGCAGTGCTTCCAAGCTGCCGCGCAGTTCTACACAGCCATAGAAGGAGATGTCCTGCAGCAGACAGTGCTGGGCACTGGCGCGGTAGCAGGCACGGTAGGTCTTGTCGCAGCTGGCGAGTGGCAACCGATGGCCCCAACGGTCGATCATGTGAAAGCGCTTCGCGTGCCAGATGTGCGTCTCCAGCCAGACATGTCGCCGCTGCCGACGGGTATACTCACGCAGCAGGTTCTTGGGCCGGCGGCGATACTTCCTCGAGGGACGCTTGCTGTTCACCGGCTGATTGCCGCCCTTGCCCATCTGGGACTTGTGCGCCTGGCGGTACTTACGCGGCAGCCGCTTCGGGTGGTGCGACATCGCCCGGCGGCGCATGTGCTTGGGCAGCGTCTGGAAAATAAGCTTGCTGCTGCGCTGCGTCGTCTGCTCGGCGTCCGCGACCAGGTTCCGGATCTCCTGCAGCGCCCCGGCCGCATAGTGGTACGTGGTCACGTGCGAGGGCAGCGTCACTCGGCCGCCCAGGCTGGAGTCGTATTCCAGCTTCTGGCTGCTCATCGTTGTGTCTTCTAATCTTAATTCAAATTCAATTCCAGACAAGAAGAAACAAAAACAAACAGAAACCGCGCACGTGTGCCCGCCTTTTTTGCAAGTGTGACCAGAAGGCATTAAGGTAAAAATCGGATCTTTTCAGTTCTGCAGAAACATCGTTTCACAATCGATACTATCGTTGTTTATATATTAAATAGATATTATAATATATATATATATAACAAAATATATATCTTTAGACCTTTTATTTATGTAAATTGTATTTTTAAAAAGAATTTTAAATAATTGTATATTATATAAGTTAATTAACAAAAAAAATATCTTCATCGATACCATTTTTATTAATGAAATTATTAATTATTAGAATTTATAAATTAGAAAAAGAAAATGGACTATGTTGATATTATTTATTTTAGTTTTTAATGTCATATTCATGACTTTTGGCAAAAATGGGATTTTTGGGCATCTCTTTTCCCCTAATAAGATCTAAAATGTTCGATAGATATCGTTATTTTTAAATATTAAGTTATTGGAGAAATCAATTTATTTATTAAAACAAAAAGATTTATTTGTTCAAATGAGTCTAAAATTAACGTTAAAATAACAATTATTTAATTACCTAACCAAATATAAATAAATTGAAACATCGGTAGTTCGTGACCACGATATTTTTGCAACAGCGTCTCATTTTGTAACTGCAGATCTACTCGTTTTGTTCTTCAATTCATAAAAAACATAAAACTTCGAAATAAAACCTTCAAATACACTAAAAACTTTAATAAGCTTATCAAACTTCGATATTTTTGAAGCACTAGCTCTGTTCGCCATTGCAATTCTACTCGTTTTGCTCTTCGGGTCATTAAAAACCTAAAATTCGGAAAAAAGCTACAAATGTCCTTTAAACCTTAATGATGGATTAAAAACCATATAACCCAAATCAAAATTCGATATTTTGGAAACATTAGCTCAGTTTGCATTACAATTCTACTCGTTTTGCTCTTTGGGTCAATAAAAAAGCCAAAATTCGAAAAAAGCTGCAAACGTCCAGAAAATTTTAGTGTTAGGTGAAAATAGCATTTTAAGTATATTTTTATACTTATGGAGTTAAGTTTTTAGTATATTTATTAATAAAATATGTTCAGAATATTTTACGACAGAACAGTAATGCATAAGTAACTGCTGATATCAATGTGACTTATTTATTTAAATTTTGAAAGAATGATTAACAGAATTTGTCGCGATTTTACCTCTGTAACAATATCGTTAACTTTGCAAATATTTACCGTTGCCAAATAAGTTAAAAAACATTTAATAAATCCAAATTTGATTAAAAATAACTTTAATACCATAGTATTCCGCACTTGTCTATTGAAAAACGCTAAATCTAGTGGGAACTAGCTAAACGGGCAACACTGGTTCGGACTCTGGTTCCCAAAGCAGTGTGACCAGCCGCTGTGGAGGAGGGAATCCGCTCGCTTTCTGCAGATAAAGAGTATTAGATCCAGACTGCCACACTGCTTGATTTGTCGCATAAAAATTTGCTTGCGTTTGCTTCGTCGAATTAAACCCGTGTTTTTGTGTTGTTCTTTCCCCCCAGCCAGCTAAAACCAATCGATATGGTGAGTGGGTCAGCCTCCGGTTACTGTTTATTGTTTATGAAGGCCTACGGCAGTGGCGCCCTTCCGCCGCCTGGAAACGGACACTCATGTTTTTCCTTTGTTGTTTTTCTTTTTCGTTGCAGGCAGCTTACACCGAGGATCAGTTGGCTGGTGAGTGTGTGTGCGTGTGTGCGGGCAAGAGTGTCTGCCAGTGTGGGTGTGGGTGTTGGTTTGGAATTGGAAACGGTATGGAAATAGGCCTAGAAGTTGCAAAGTGCCAACAAAACGGAATAAAGTGCAAATGCGCTGGCACATCGCGCGCCCTCGTCATCTCTCTCTCTTCCACCGCCGCTGGGCGGGCGGTCGCTCTGCATTGGAATGCGGGAGTGTGAAAGCGATGACACGAAAGTATGTGTGTTACACATCTTTATAGGCGGCATATATATGCTGTGTGCATGAATCATTGATAAAACAAATACGCTGGAAAGCAGCCATACGAATACGATGATCGTGACTCACCGAAGAAGAAGAGGCGGTTCAAAAACCAGCAGCTGGAATTCATTTCCATGGCGTTCCAGTAAATCGAAGTTATTGATGCCCTTCCAGTTATGAGAAAAAGTACCCGTTACTTGTGCTACGATGCAGTTAGGTATTCCAGAGCTTGGAATTGTATGTTTTTGTAAATCCCGTTTGAAACCCTTATTAAGCAAAATCTGTAAAGGTCTCTAAAAGCTTTAAAGGCAAATTACTTGTTCGTATAGTTCCTATTTCCAGCTATACAAATATTGTGAATTTCAAATGAATGCCTACAACTGTTGAGGATAATCCGATAAATAACCCTGCTGTGCTCTTGTATGCTGTGTATTAGGTCAACAATAACTCTTAGAAAAATCCCCCTTAAAGAATCAGTAATGTATTAACCAGAGAAAACCCTCCATTCACATCAAATCGTTACAATACCCTTGCAGAAGGGTAAGGTTAAAAAAAACAACTGTTTTCAGGCGAAAGGAAGTCTGAGCGATAAGATATAGATAGAGGGGGGATAATCACACGGTTCTTCGACACGCCGGCAGCTCGTTTCAAATAAAACTGCAATTGCAGTGGCGAAAATCACTCAAAGCGATAAGAGCCGGCTGCCAAACCAGCTCCAAAATGAAACCAAAAAGAATAAATAAATAAAAGCCGAAAGCCAAGCTTCCATTTATGGCATGTCAACCGACTGTGGGTCAAATGCAGGGTGATTCGCACTTTGATTCTAATTCCAACCGATTCCCCCTGCCTTTCCAATCGATTCCAATCGCAATCTTTACGCAATCCCTGTGATAACTTAATCAAAGCCAAGAGAGTGTGGGTTTTCTGATAGTTCCAGCCATGCTCTCTGACATTCTGACGTCAGCCCCCAACCGCATTCGACCATGTTCATATATATGTATATATGTATATATGTATTTCGATTCCAATTCCAACTTACCTGGCCTCCCTCCGTTGCGTTGCAATCTTTAACTTTTAGCTTTTCTCGCCATTCGTCGCTGTTTTGTCATCGCCTAAAATGGACAAAAATGTGCTGGAATCGTTTGTTTTTATTGCCATTTTAGGATCTCGTATGCGGCGCCGCTGTAGCATGATAACCAAACAAAAAAAAGTCTTTAATATCTGTACAGGTCATCGAATGTCACACACTCTTTTTTTTGTGAGACTAAAAACATTGAAACCTTTATAAACTTTGTGTTTTTAAAGATTTTTGAAGTTATAAAGATTTTTTTTTGGGATGGAATCAGGATGTATTCGAGTAATTTATTAACTATAAGATCATTATAATTAATAAATCGGAACATAGTTGAGTAATTTTTAAATCATGAAGATGTAAAAAGTGTCATAGTTATCTGGAAACGTCATTAAAAGAACAGGAAACCACAATTTGTGAATATTTTAATATTAATTGAAAAACAGGAAATGAACCATAGTTAAACTGAAAACATAAACAACTTTTTTGTTATAATCCAGAGATTCTTCTTAAGGAACTCTTTTTGTATTTCATACTTTATATTTTTTATAATTATATCAAATATTAACCAACCTTTTCTTATGTATAACTCAAGCTTAAATCGGGTTTAAGGGAATCTGTTCACAAAAGTATATATACATCAAAAACATACCTATTTAGTCCTCTTGTATAATTAATATTTCACAAAAAACCCTCTTTGAGCTGTACTTTATAAATTGTAAGCTTTACTCTCTAGTTTTAGATCCCGAAAATCTGCCTACAACTTGTTCCTTCACTTGTTTATGAACGACTGTCGATAGCAATCTCTGGAAACTGAAGAAAAGGGCTCCCTTCTTTTCTTATTATTCCACAAACTGCAATGCAATTGCTCAGAAAGCGAAACCCTGGCTCTAAACAAACAACTTTTTCCGGCCGATCGGTCGGTGAAGCGTTTTGTTTATAGCAATTATAAACAAGATTGAGCTTTGGCGCCGGACTTTAGGGGAGTTTTGCCGGCTGGCTGTGGAGCACTTCTCTGGGGAAGTGAGGGTATCGCATGACCAAGGAGCAAGGCAGACAGGGGGAGGCAGGCAGGCAGGCACCAGATCTCCGACCTGAGCCGATGGCCAGCCAGTTAGTAGCTGGCAAGGCGGTCATCGGAGCAGTTCAAGATGTATTACTACACGGCACACGTGAAGCACACCTTTACCACCCTGGAAGGTGATCATAAAGGGGGGAAACTCGAGTTTTATATGTACACCTATCAATTCTTTATGGTAATAATTATATTTTTGTACTCCACAGAATTCCAGGAGGCCTTCAATCTGTTTGACAACCGTGGCGATGGCAAGATCCAGCTGAGCCAGGTGGGCGAATGTCTGAGGGCCTTGGGCCAGAACCCCACCGAGTCGGACGTGAAGAAGTGCACCCACCAGCTGAAGCCCGATGAGCGGATCTCGTTCGAGGTCTTCCTGCCCATTTATCAGGCGATTTCCAAGGCCCGGTCCGGTGACACGGCCGATGACTTCATCGAGGGACTGCGTCACTTTGACAAGGACGCCAGCGGCTACATTTCCTCCGCCGAGCTGCGCCATCTGCTCACCACGCTGGGCGAGAAGCTGACCGACGAGGAGGTGGAGCAGCTGCTGGCCAACATGGAGGATCAGCAGGGCAACATCAACTACGAGGAGTTTGTGCGCATGGTAATGAGCGGTTAAGCCAGCTGCCGCTTCCTCCTATTCCCAGCTCCTCCAGCACCAGGACACACAACACTAAACACACACACTCCGACCAACCTGCCAAGCTAGCTGAGCCGTTCATTCCGCCAGAAGTTCCAACAACTCCGTGATTCCCCACATCAATCCACTCGACAGCAACGAAGGACACCACAAATGGCACATCGAACCAAGGATTATTGGAGCTACTGCTATTCCCACTTCCAGACTAACCAATCAATCATATAGAGTCTTGATTAATCACTAATCGAAGCTGAAGCGTCTGTTGAAATGCGTATTATTCTAAAGCAAACACGAAAATATAGGCAAAAACCAAGATGAAGTAATCAGTAATTATATCCCGCATAGTCCAGGCGTTCTTTTGTACCAATATCAAATATCTGTATCTATATTTCAATGGGAGACAGCGAGAGTATCACGAAAAGTATTTCTAAACTATATTATATACCTTGATATACGAGCGTGTGTGTCGTATGTCTGAATTTAAAGGCGCATTTTGAAGTTTTACATGTTTATTTTTTTTTAATAATTTAATATTTGTATTTAATAAATAATTAAAAAGAAAACAAGTGAATGTGTAGGTCTTTTTACAAAAGAAACGTACTTAAATCTATTAAACCAATTGAAACCTAAGCCACTGGTGTTTTGTCTTGATTTTTGGGTGGGAAAATATTTATGTATATACTTATATATTTCGATTGAGCTGTAAAATATGTTATGGTTTCCTTAATTTAGGATAAATGGGTTAGTATCCCTTAATGTTAATTTAACCTTTCCAAATAATGGAAAATTTCTTCAATTTGTATTTATTTGTGAAAGGAAAACTATGCATTATATACTGATATTTTCCGAATCCAGCTTTTAAAAATCAATTCGTCCCTTTATTTTTGTAGAAGTTTGTTAAAATCTTAATGATATTTAGATTTTTTCACTTAAATGGTAATTTTATATTCCAATTCCAGCTGCAAATAGTTCGGTAACTCCCCAAGTGTAGTAAAAGATTGTTAGGTACCAAATGTTATCTTAACTATTTTATAGATTTTATTATTTACTTAAATCCCTTTTATTTAGATTTTATTATGTACTTAAATCCTAATTTGATATATTTTTAGATAATTTGTAGATTTCTTCCAGTTTGGCATCCATTTTTCAAATCTGTTTCTTAGCGGAAAAAGTTAATTATTTTGAAGTGTGACCATTGTTGTTCGGCATTTTTGAGGGCAAATGATGCGTTCATACTTTGTTGACAACCGGCAATATTTGAATAGATACGTTCATCTTTTGATGATTTGTTTTAGAATAATAACAGGCCCTAAGCTATTGGCATATGTTTTTTGTGACAGTATATTTAAATATAAATAAATAAATAATACTCTCTGCATACTGTACTTTT
Source organism: Drosophila jambulina (assembly GCA_018152175.1). Lineage (NCBI taxonomy): Eukaryota > Metazoa > Arthropoda > Insecta > Diptera > Drosophilidae > Drosophila > Drosophila jambulina. The sequence continues at coordinate 1,571,778 of JAECXH010000112.1, read as the reverse complement.
CCCCACGAAAAACCAATCCAACTCCTAACCAATCAAAAAAAATCCTCTTATTCCTCCCTCCATAAAACCAATCTCAAATGTAATCCATAAATTCAATGTAAATTTGTAACCACCCAATCCACCCACCATAGCAGCTAATGCTTTTAATTAATAAGTTAGCTCTTTGTTTATAACTATTTAGCTTTATATTAATGAACTTTTTTGCGCTTACCGATCGGTGCTTTCAGTTTAATATATAGGATATATGATAATAGTCTTGGTTCGGACTTACCCGCAGTTCAGGACACTCAGATACCTTTCATCGCCACACCGCAGACTTGGACGAGATTCATCGATGATTAAGTCCTTTCGAGTGCAGATGTTATAAGCACAGTTATTAACACAGGGTTATTATCACAGTTCGCGCGAAATGGGACATAGTCACTTGTTGGGTGAACGGGTGAAAAGCCGCGGCCAGACTGAGGCTGCTGCGGCGAGTCGCCTCTATTTATAGGTGTGAGAGGTGGATAGAGAGAGAGAGAGATGGCTAGAGAGAGAGAGAGTGGTGGATCGAGGTAGAGACACGTAGAGAGAGAGAGAGAGAGGGAAATATTTAGAAAGAGAGATAGCTAGAGAGACAGAGAGTAAGATGAGAGAGATGATCAAGAGACAGAAACCTAGGCAAAATTAGAGAGACATGAGTGAGAAAGAGGGATATATCTTTTATGCAACTTAATATAGTTGCCCAATTCCCAAAATACTGTATTTGCTCTTTAACTGCTGGATTCGTCATTTCCGCAGATAATTGTTCTTGGCGGGATCCATACTTTGAAATATGTGAAGGCCAGAGCGAGATCGAGAATTTTTAATTCTTGTTCGCTCCGCGCTCTGGAAATACTAAACACGCGCCATCAAATAATTTCCTAACGCCATGCAATTTTCTAGTATATTTAATGGGATCTAGGTTTATAATACTTTCCCGTACACATACTTATTTGGTATTTTAATCTAGGGTATTTTCCTTAGCTCCCCTCCATGGTATGATTTATTTACCAGACTTCGGTCACTCTTGTGTACAAAATTCAAATAAGCTTGAAAGTTAAAAGTTATCGCGGATATAAAAACACGAAAATAAAATGACAAGCAATAAGGAGTCTTACAAAGTGCTGAACGCTGAACTTATGGCCGAAGTGCAGAAGCTGCGCCTGATGATCGCCGCCTACAAGCGCCAGGTTACGAACCTGGTGCGTGAGAACATGGGGCTGAGGGAGGCGCAGATTCTGCAGAGCGCCGGTGGTCAGCGGGAGAACCAACCTAACGGCGTAAGGAACATGATGCGGCGCTGGAAACTTGACTCCAACTGTCTGGGATCGTCTTCAGTGTCTCGCCCCTCCAGAACTCTATCGACCAATTGTCGCCGCTTCGGCGGCATAGACATCGCCTTGGAGGTGTCCGAAGAAGCGACTGAAATCGGAAGACTAAAGGTACTTGTTGTATACAAATCAATTCGCCCGCCTGGGGTATCTATTTGATCCGTCTCTCGATCATTCTGGATAGGTAGCGACGCCGCCGGAAATACCAACTATTGAAGAGGATGTCAGCTCCAGCGAGGAGGACGAAAAATGGCAGCCGGATAACAAGGATAGTTTAATCCGCAAAATCGCCCGTTCCTGCTGGCGCAGGGCCAGAATTCTATGATTGGTAGAAGGAGATCTTGAAAGGTTACAAAAAGGATATAATCCCCATCTAGCTCTGGTCTAAGGAGCGTTCCCCAAAAACTAAAATGCACAAGAATATATAATACCCAAAATCCTAATTAAACATTTAAACTTTGCAAAAAATGATAAAAAAAATTGGATTTAAATTATTTAACATTATTAAAATAATAATTCCTTTCACTCTTGATAATAAAGAAAACAAAAACGGTTTTCACAATGTCTTATTAAATTTTGTATTTTAAATAAACTTTACATTTTCAAAATGATATTACACATTGACGTCTTTTTTAAAGACAAATTAAATCACCGCATAATTTTATTTCTGTATAATTAAGATAAAAATATATAGTATTTAAAAGTTTAAAATAAAACATAAAATGTAATCGATTCCAGTGCGTTTTAAAAGAAAAATGGGAGAAAGTAATTCTTTTCTTGAAAAGAAGTTTATATACATACATTTTTTGATTAATTTCACATAATTTAGTTTCATATATTTCGTAAAGTTGTTGTATTTTAATTTATTTAAGCAAAACTTTGTTTTTATTCTATCCAGTACGCAGTGAAGTTTAAAATAAAGGAAGTAATTTCCAGCTTAAATGATATTCATAATAGATTTTATCTAATTATATTTCAAAATTTAAATTAACAACATAAAACGTAATCGATTTGAATAAAAAGTATACGTTCTTATCGTTATCGATTGCATTCTCCTTTCGATTAACTTAAGCCAGGTGGCAACGCCGCTTGTTCCAAAACAAAAGCTTTGTAATTTAATTGCAACTGCAATTTCTGTATTAACTTCACCTTGTTACCCGCGTTTATTTGCCGCAAATTGTAGTCCAAGCAGCGGAGCATGCCCAGGAACACGGTGGCGGGCGCCGGGAGTGCAGCCGGCGGAGAAGGCGGTGCCCCGGAGCCAAGTTCGCCCGTGCAGAAGGTGTGGAAGCCGGAATGTGAGTCAAAGCGAAGTTGGCGAAGGAGGAGCAACTAATCTAATCTCTGTTGATTCACTCCCTCTTCCAGTGTACAAGCTGCAGCTGGAGGCACCGGCTCCCTGTCCCCTGCGCTGCCAGCGAACGCTGCCCCTGCCGCCGGCCAAGAGCACCGCGGAGGCCGTGGAGGCCAACAATGCGGCTGGTCGTCTGTATGGCTCCGAGTACCATGGCCTGATGGGCCACCTGGAGGCCGAGCAGCTGCTGGCCAACGCCCGCGATGGCAGCTACCTGGTGCGGCGCAGTCCCCAATCCGATGGCTATTACACGCTCAGTCTGCGCTTCAACAAGCAGGCCAAGCACTACAAGCTCCTGCACAAGCCGGGCGTGGGTCACTACCTGCGCGGCCAGGACAAGCGCTTCGACACGGTCCACGACATGGTGGCCGATGGCCTGATTAACTTCCACATGCAGCTCCACGCGAGTCCCATTATCCAGCAAATCAATCAGCAGACAAGGAATTGCTACCAGCAGTCGCCGTACATGACGTTGAATGGCCGCAAGCTGAGAGCTTTGTCCAACGAAATGGGAGGTAAGACTGGATCCGGAGCTGCTCCGGCTGCTACTGCTACCACCTCTGAGTCAAAGGAAGCTCCCAAGGGTGTAGAGGCAGCTGTAGAAAAGCAGAAGTTGGAGGAGGAGACACCCCTGCCAGCCCTGGATCCCATGCCGCTGGTGTACGAGAAGCTGCATCACTTCAAGGTAGGATTTGGCCTGGGAAAACCTATCTATATCTGTACCTGTATCCCCACCAGGTGCACACCTTCAAGGGCCTTAATTGGTGCGAATTCTGCGCCAACTTCCTGTGGGGCTTCACCGCCCAGGGTGTCAAGTGCGAGGCCTGCGGCTTTGTGGCGCACACCAAGTGCTCCGAACTGGTGCCGCCCAAGTGCGTGCCGGATCTGAAACGTATACGCGGTGTTTTTGGCACCGATCTGACCACCATGGTGCAGCTGGAGCCGCATCATCTCATACCCTTCGTGGTGCGTCGCTGCGTGGAGGAGGTGGAGGCGCGGGGCATGCTGCAGGAGGGCATCTACCGGGTGTCCGGCTTTGCAGATGAGATTGAGGCCCTGAAGCTGGCCCTGGACCGAGATGGCGAGAAGACGGACATGTCGGAGACGACGTATGGGAATGTGAACGTTATAGCGGGAACGTTGAAGTTGTATCTGCGCCTGCTCCCAGTGCCGCTCATCACGTTCCAGGCGTATCCCAGCTTTATGGCTGCAGGCCGTAAGCGTTCTTTGCTATGCTTGCCACTCCGGATTACTTGAGCTTATCTTTTTTTTTAAGGAAATGGCAAGCAGGCCGAGCAGCTGCAGCTGATGGCGGAGGCAGTGCGTCACCTGCCGCCAGCCCACTACACTTGCCTGCAATACATGCTGGAGCATCTGAAGCGGTAAGTGGGGGAACTCCCCAATCCATTTTAGCTTCCTGATTAATCGCCAAACCCCAAACACAGAGTGGCCTCTCACTATGCCGTGAACAAGATGAACGAGCACAACCTGGCCACCGTCTTTGCCCCCACGCTGATTGCCACGCCCCAGCACATGACCAACCTTACCGAGGAGATCTTCATGCTCTCCTCCCTCATTGCCCACTGCAAGACGATCTTTGCCAGAAACTGAAACGGAGAGCCAGCCGGCACCAAACAGACCGGAGCCGCAAGCGTCGGCATCTCTGTCTCTGTCGGATCCGGTTCGGGATGTCCTTAAAAGCACAGAAACCTTAATTACACTTTGCCAAGCATATTTACATATATATTTTACTCTTAACCCGATGATTCCACCAAAAATGTAGCCTAAGATCAAAGGAGAAGATTTTATAGCGTCTTTTTTTAAGAATTCCAAAAACATGAGAAAAACTAAGCAAAAAGTACACATTCAATGTTGTAATTTACGAATTTAACGAATCTCGAACTATTTTTAGATCAAGTATTTTACATATTTATCACAATAAATGTATTTATTTTATTTTTAAATTATTAAACGGTCTTTTTAGGGTTGTGGAAGAAATTTAAAGGTAAATGTCAGATTTTAAAGAAAAAACCATAAGCAGTTTGGCAAATTAGGAACTTTAATTAAAACTTAATGAATTTGAATTGCTTTTCTATGGAAATTAAGAAAATTTTGTAGAAAATTAAGGAATTTTGGAATTTTTGGAATGTGGAATTTGGAATTCAATGAGTATTTGGGTGAAATTTGATAATCTATTTGGTAAAAAAGGAATTCCCTTGGAAATAACTTTATAATTGAAATTTTTGCACACTTTTTTCCAAGTCTGATATAAAAATGTGTTAAAAGTAGCAATAAATCGATAAGTCTTATCGATAATTTCGTAAACTCAAGACTGCTTTTGAGAATTCTCCACCAGAATCTTAATTTGTAATATTTGCTTTTTATTTTCTTTCTCTTCTTTTTATATTTTCAGAACTTATGGAACGTACAAATCGATTATGAACTTATACCTGGAACAGATTAACAAGTAGGCTGTGACTGGCTTGCCTCCGGGTACCCTAAGGACTAAGGCCACATTTCCAGTCTGAAAACGAAGTCGAGCGGTTGAAAGTAATATTACTATTAATATATCTATATTCTTTTTCGTCTCGTTTCGATTTGTTGAGCCAGAAGACGCAATGAGTGACCATAAGGAGGTGATACAGATGGACGAGCAGAAACCGGTGCCTTCGTCGCCGGGCTTGGCCACCAAGATGCGCCCAAAGCGCCCCAAGGCGGAGGATCCCCTTGAACAGAAGCTCAAGGAGGTCAAAGAGCACAAGCCGCATTTTGACGAGATGACCAGCTACATGCGCACTCTGCTTAAGCCGGTGGATGGCACGACCATGACCAAAAGGACTGTCCCGGTTCAGCAGACCTCGCCGGGCAAGCCTGCCTCGCCGGGCAAGGCTTCTTCGCCGGGCAGGGGTTCATCACCAGCCAAGCCCACTTCGCCAGCGAAGCACTCTTCGCCAGCGAAGCCCACTTCGCCAGCTAAGCACTCCTCTCCAGCTGGGCCTTCTTCTGCAACTAGACGCTCTTCTCTAGTTGGACGCTATTCGCCACCTAGACGCTCTATGTCACCCGGCCACTCATCGCCAGCTGGGCCCTCTTCAGCTGGACACTCTTCGCCAGCTAGGCCTTCTTTCTCATCAGGACACTTTTCTCCACCAAGGCCTTCTTTTGCAGCTAGGCACTCCTCTCCACCTGGGCCTTCTTCTGCAGCTAGGCACTCTTCGACAGCTGGACACTCTTCTCCACCGGGGCCTTCTTCAGCAGCTAGACGCTCTTCGCCACCTGGAACTTCTTCTGCAGCTAGTCACTCGCCAGCTGGGCCCTCTTCAGCTGGATGCTCTTCGACAGCTAGGCCCTCTACTTCATCAGGACACGCTCCTCCACCTAGGCCTTCTTTTGCAGCTGGGCCCTCTTCTTCAGCTGGACACTCCTCTCCAGCTGGTCCCTCTTTTGCAGCTGGGCGCTGCTCTTCCGGCGAGCAGGATTCTACTCTGAAGCCATCTACCAGTGGTTATGCCAACGCGTGAGTTTCTTTCGGCGTGACTGTACCAAGAAGCAGTTAAAATCTTTAATTATTTATACTTAAATTGTTTCTAGAACCACTTTAAGCTATTAATGTTTACGTAATAACTTTTTGCACTCAAAACTTAGTATCAGAAAGTTCTTGGTGATTTTGAAGGTATTTATAGACCGTGTTAACGGAAGTAAAAGTGAGTGGCGTGACTGTACCCAGAAGACAGTGCAGTTGAGAGCTTTGTGCATTCTTTAAGGCTATTGCACTGTTAACTAATGTTTTTAAATACCCTTTTGCATTTTAAACTTTTGCAATATAAATGTATGTTTCTGAAATAAGTTTTTGCATTTTAAACTTAATATTAGAAAGCTTATTGTATTTAGTTTAGGGCAATTATAGGCTGTGTTTTGGATGGCGTGACTGTACCAAAACAATCAAGTAGTTTTTCTGTGTATTTTTTTTTAATTAATTTTTTTAGCAACTTATTGCTTTTGCAATATAAATATCTGTTTCTAAAATAAGGTTTCGATTTAAAAACCTAATATTAGAAAGCTCTTTGTGATTTTTTAAGATTTGAAAGTAAGACTTTAACACATATTATGAAAAACTAGTTTAAATCGATCATTTTATTTATTTATAAAGATAAATACTTTATGTATTTATTGTAAAGTTAGTTATTATGTTTTTGCATTTATTTGTTAAATAATTAATTTTTTATTCTGTTTTTTATATGTTTCAGTTTTTTTTCATTTATTAACTTAATTAAATTAAATTTCAGGGAATTAAACTGCGAATGCCGCCCGGCACCCTCCGCCCAGATCCCAGGCTCTTCCACAGCGCATCCAATAGAAGAACGGATCCGATTACCTGGATCTCCGATACCACCAGATGAGATCGCCCAGGAGGAGTTCGTGCCGGCGATAATAACGCCTCCACAGCCACCCATGGAGCTCGTGCAGATCGACTCCGATCTTGAGGTGGTAAATACCTGGGAATGCGCCCCGGTGGACACCACCTCCGAGGAGGTCATGGTGGTGGGCAACGACCTGACCATGTTCATCCGGAATCCCGATGGGACCTATGACCTGTACACCGGCCTGCAGCCGGCGGAGGCCGAAGTGGAGAATCCCAATTTCCGTGAGATAACCTTCAGCGACGGACCGCTGGTCATCCTCACGCGAGACGACGACGGCAAGCTCACATACGATCCCGACGACACGGTGGTCATCGACATTGCGGACAATAGCCTTTATGTCCTTAACATTGAAGAGTCTTCCGATACTTGAATTGAATTCTTGAACAGAACTTCAATAAAAAGGTTAACCTAAAAGTGTGTCTTTTTGATAAATACTTGAAAAAATTTGGAAATTGTAATTAAAAAAAAAAAAAACTGTTATACATTACAATCTGGCAGCCTTGATTTTTCTATAAATAGTTTTTCCTTGCCAGCGCCTTCTATTTGTCGAATTAGAACCATTATAGCAGGAAAATTTGCCCAAAAATCTGTTATACTCGATAGTACAGTTTTCTGGTATTTACATACACTTACATGTATATTACAAACGAAATTCCCGACAGATGGAGCCAATAGGCATCGTAGAATTTTTAAAAATTGTGTAAAATTTTTTTTTTGATATTTTTCAATATTTTATGTTTTATTAGTTAAGATTTTAATGGCAAAACGAAATTTATATGATAAATTGCTTTTCGGCCTTGATTTACCACTCAGAGGACCAAAAATATATTCACAATAAAAACTTTAAATCGGTATATTTTGGGAAAATTTGGTAAAAAAAAAGGTTTTTAAATATAAAAACCCAAAAAAGCATTAATTTTTTTTTTGTTTCATTAAAATTTTAATGGCGAATTGGAATACTTATATATGATTATTTAAAATCGCAGGATTTTTTACCATGATTTTCAACAAAGAAGACCTAGAATATTGAACCTTTTTAATTTAATATTTATTTTAATTTTTTTTACATAAATTAAAAAAAAAATTTATAAACATTTTTGTTCCAGCGGTAATGGCTAGATAGACTCGTCTGTTGATGCCGATCAAGAATATATATGATTTATGGGGTCCAAAAAGAATCTTTTACTGGGTTAGTAACCCCCAACTAATATTTTAATAGCTCGATATATCAAAATATATAACATCTATGTATATCCCGAATAAAAAAAAATAGTAAGGACACGCTTTATATTTTTTTAATATCATCCATTTTATTTCATCTAACTTTCATATATATAAGTATGCTTTGTATGGTATGTGGATTTGTTGTGTTTTGTTTTTCGTTTTGTATTTTTTTTAATTACACAATTTGTAGTTACTTTCTTTTATTAATCTGTGAATTATGCTTGACAAAAATAAAGGGAAAATAGAGAGAAAATAGCAGCAGAGGGCAGTGGAGTTGGGTGATTTTCGTTTTACTGTATATTCGTTTTATTCTCAATATTTGATTGCGTTAATTGATTGATTGCGATTGAACTGGGTTGCTTTTTTGCTTGCTTCTTTTTTTTTTTTGGTATGTACAATTTTTACAGCAAAAAAAAAAAAATACTTATTAAATTTAGGCAAAAAAAAATGGAGTCTTAAATAATAAAAAGCCTTCGTTCAGAGAAATGACAACTAAATTAAATCACATTTAGCATATATATTTTAAAAATTTTCCTTGCTTAAATGCTATTATTTCGTGTCTGTGTGTGTGTGTGCTATTTATAAATAATTTAATATTTACATTACGCCGACGACAAAAAAAATATATATATAAGACAATATTTAGAATATACTATCGAATATAATGCATAGATTTATGTAATTATTTTTAATTAATATTATGTGTGGGTGTGTGTGCGCCTTAGGTGTATGAAAAAAATTGTTTTCCTTTTTCCTTTTATGAATTTGCAGTAATTCATTAATTTGTTTTAATTAATTTTATGCTTAGAAAATGTTCATTGTGTTCATTGCATGGTTAGACCGGGAAAGGGTAGCTCTTGGGGGGAGGAACTTGCTGATCCAGGAGAGAGTCTGCCTGGAGATCGAGAAAATGCCATTAAAAACACAAAATTTATACGAAATCGGACTTGATTTAGGTTAGAATAATTTTACAGGACTTAGAAATTATAAAAAAAAAAAAACAGAAAACACAGAAATAAAACCTGAATCTGGCTAAGTTTAAAATTTGCATTTAAAAAGACAAGAAAATAGCTCAGTAAATATTTAAAATTGCAACTCAAGCCTGTGTTTTTTGAAATCTCAAATCTCTACAAAAAGTATTAAGGAGTTTTGAAATCTCCCAAGCTGAAATTAAACCTGAATCAAGCCCAAAAACTATAACAGAGTTAACAAATCGCTTATAAAACAAAGATCCTTCTCAGAAAATATGAAAAATCAAAAAGCAACTCTCTTAAAAAACCCCAAAGGAGTTTTAAAATCTCCCCGGCAGATCCTTCCCGCCTCAGCTACTGCGCCTCCTTCCCTCCCCTCCCGTTCCCGTGTATATTTTGCCTTGTGGCTGCTTCGTTGTCCTTAGAACAACACATCGATGTACATGTTTCATCTGGCCCCGCCGCTGTTGGCCTGCTCCTGCTTCACCTTGAGCAGCAGCTGCTCCTGGAGCCGCACCTCCTCGTCGTGATCGTCGCATATGTCTATGTCCCCCTCCCCATCCGCATCCGCATCCGGATCGGCCTCGTGGTGCCCATCGACCTCCTCCAGGTCCCCGTCCCCGTCCTTGTCCAGCTCCATGTCCTCCAGGTCATCCTGCTCCTCGTCCGGCTCCGACTCGGCTATGGTCACGGATACAGCGGCCGCTGCTGCTGCTGCGGCAGCCGCGTTGCGTGCGTTTGCTGCGGCCGCCACTGCAGCCGCTGCTGCGGCAGCAGCCACTGCTGCCTCGGCATAACCGGCGGCAGCACCATGATGGTGCATGTGCTGCAGTGCAGCCGCATGGTGATGATGGTGATGGTGGTGTTGCTGCTGCTGCTGCTGCTGCTGTGCCTGTTGCTGTGCCTGTTGCTGCGCCTGCTGTTGCGCTGCCGCCGCTGCCTGCTGCTGCTGCTGCTGCTGCTGGGCCTGCTGCAGTTGCTGCAGGTGATGCAGATGCTGCTGCTGGTTGTACGGATGATGTGGCTGCGGTCCGGCTGCTGCCGAGCCCGGTTGCTGCTGCTGCTGCTGCTGCTGTCCCTGTGCCTGGTGCTGCAAGGCGGAGGCATCAGCTGCTCCGCCAGCCTGGTGCAGGTGCTGCTGCTGCTGGTGATGATGGGCCGCTGCTGCCGCAGCTGCTATGTGGGCATGGGCCTGCGCCTGGGCCTGGGCATGGGCATGGGCATGGGCGTGGGCATGGCTGTGCTTGTGATGGTGATGATGGTGGTGGTGGTGGTGCGGCCCCTTCCCCGAGGCCGGCGGCGGGGCATCGAACAGGAGACGCGAGATCGAGAAGCTGGAGATGGGCGAGTTGTGGGTGCTGCCCGCCGAGTAGCTAGTGTTGGTGTCGTCCGACGTCGGCGTCTCCCTGTCGCTCTCGTCGCTCTTGAGCAGCTCGGCCGCCTCCAGGGACTTCTTGTGCATGCCCAGCAGCCAGGGGGCCACCGACTCGTCCTCCTTGGCCGACTTGATGATGGTCTCCGGCAACGGCAGCGAGTGCCTCACCATGGCCCCATAGAGGCCGTACTCGGCCATCTTGGTGCTGTGGCCCCAGCACTTTTCCGTCTTGCGCCACTTGGCCCGTCGGTTCTGGTACCACACCTGCAAGGGTCACAAGGTTAAAGCGAAATTAGTGGGGTTTGATTAATTACAATATTTATATATATATATATATATTTAATACTAATAGTGTTCATTTTTGTTAATTATTTGAGATATTTTTGCTTATCTGCGCTGTGCAACCCAATATGCAATTAAAAGGGCTTCTGAAAAGGGTTCCTGGGGGAGAGTCCTTATTTTTAGACAAGTTTTTGCCAAGTTCAAAAGCAGCTTAGAGTTCGCTGAACTAAATTGGTATTAGAAGGGGACTTGTTGTTATTTAAGGCTGACTTTAAGGCTGGCTCCTAGCTGAGTTTTTGCTACACCTTCCTGTTATTAATTTAATTAACAGCTTAAATTAAGTTTAAATGCAGAAATTGCTGCCGCTTTCAACCCTTAATCTAGTTCTAACAACCTAAATTCTAAATTAAATAAAAATAGATCAAATTAAATTCATACTAAACTCTTTATGTATTTATATAAAACATACTTTTATGTTACCTAATTCCAATTTATTACACAATTTCCTTGACAATAAACAAAACCCTTATGAAATAACACGTCTTAAGTAATTTTTTCCATAACAAATCGTTTGAGAAACCAAGTTATCAACTTCAAGTTGTAAAATTCGCTCATTATGATTAATAGTCTTTAAAAACAACCTGATAAATCGGTTTTCCTACAAGTTAAACAAAAATTAATTAAAAACTCAAGTGGGAAGGGAAACTGAGAGTTTATATATACATTTTTCAGGGATTAAGAGCGATTCTTCGAAGAAAGAGCGACCAGGACAATAACGATTACCAGCACAGCAGCCAAAACTAATTAAATTAAGGGAGAAAGGGGGCTTCCCCCTTTCCTTTTCCCTTTCAAATCTCACAACAGACAGACAACACTTGTCACGCATCCCCCGAATAAAATTGCAATTCAAACTCAAGTACTTATTAGTAACAACATTAACATTAACATTAAGGGAAATGCTGCCAGCCGACGCTCGACGCTCGACATTAAACGGTCAATTTTCAATTTTCGCAGACAAGTTTGCGGGCCGCCCTGTTTTCCCCGGGGACAACTTAATCTTCTGTTGTGAAAAGTTCAACTTTTCCCAGGGTTGCTGCTGCCGCTCCTGCTGCATGTGCCGCAATTCTCCAAGGACCATTGCCAGAGAGAGTCCCTTTTTTGCCACGCGGCCACGGCCTCGCCTCTGCTGTCTATTTTTTGTTGTGTATTTTTTAGAATTCTTAAATTGTATTCCTCGGTGTGATGTCAACATTTGCATTTACAGTTGTTTGCCTTGTTTATTGTTGCACTTGAGCGGCGGCCGAGACGAGCACGAAAAAAGCAAAGTGAAAACATGGCAAATTAAATCTGCTTGAGTTGACAACACTTAACACCCTCCGTCCTTCCTTCCGCTTCCTCCCCCCGGTGCTCGCTGGTGGTGTACAGTGCACGCCGTCCCGAGGGGTGTGGGGTGTGGGGCGGGGTGTGTTTTGGGCGGACAAACTCAATCAGTGTTGCTAATGCGCTGATTAATGACTTTTTAAAATGCGCCTAGCCCGGCGACCGTGTGCTGCTATTTATGAAATTGGCACATTATTTAAATATTTTGTAACATGCTTTGGCTGGGGTCAAGTGTTTATGCAAATTCCCTTCTAATATTTAAAAAGCAGCATTGTTTGCTGTCTTATTTGTTAAGTATTTAAGTATTATATCGGTATTTTTGCCTTTTAATGCCTTACTTTTAAATACTGCATTTTATTATTATTAATTTACTAAGGACTAACACTTGATGTAAATATAAATTAAAGATATATCTAGGATTTATATTTATAGTTTAATATTGGTTCATTGTTCTTTGCATTTAAATATAAAAATAATCTGCCTTTTTTGTTAAATAATTTTATATTTAAAGACAAATTAGTAAAGCTGAAAGCTTGCATGAAAAAGATCGATATTAAATCGATTAATGTCGATTAATTTTGAAGTATTCTAAACTTAACACAACAATGATGTTCTTTAAAAGCTTGGAAAATTTTAAAATATATTTAAATAAACGTATTCCTTTGATAAGATATTATTTATAACTTAATATTCCTAAAGTTCAAGAAAAATTCATTTAAATTTAAAGTTTCTCTTTTATTTAATAATTTATTATTTTCAAAGTTGAAACTTTGGGCATTTAAAAATTATAGTTTTAAAGTAAAATTGTATCCTAATCTAATTTAATATTCAAGAAATAAAAGCTCTTTGCAAAAAAAATAATTTTTAATGTTTTTAAGCCTTAATGCAAAGGGAAAAAATAATAATACCGCGGAAAAGGGAAGCCGGAGGGATAAAAAATGCAAATAGCAATTTGTTAAACGCTTTTGTTGCCAGCCATAACCTCTTTTGTTTAAATGTTAATTACATAATTATGCATAATCATTTTTAATTTCATTTTTTCCCCCTCTTTGTGTGTGTGTGTGCGTTGATATTAACAGCTCATTAAAAGCGCAGGAGAAAAGAAACAGCAGAAGTGTATAATTAATGCAAGCGTTACAAACAAGGAGCAACAAAATTATGCAAAAATAGAAAACAAAAAAATTACGTGCAGATGGCGCAAGCAATTTGTAATTCGCAATTTCAGTTGCAGTTTTTAGCTGTTACATTTAATTTTAATGCTTGGCAAATAGCAATGTAAAATGCATTGCAATTTATGTTAAAACCATATTTGATACTCTTGGAAAAACTCAAGGATAATCGGAAACTATTGAACGGATTGCTGGAAATAATTGATACTCCTTTGTTTCCTTTAATTGGGAGTTTTGGAACCTCGAGATTTATGTTCAAGGATGCTCGAGTCTCGAGAATATACAAATGCAACTCTGCGCCGCTCTCTTCCTCTTCCTTTGATGTGTGCAAGTGCAGCGATTTCCTTTGACAGTTTCTTTTGTGCTTGGAAAGTTGAGAACTTCGGTTGGAAGTGGCAATTTCCATGCAATTTTTAGGTAAATTCACACAATTTGAACATGCGGTGGAGTGCGATTTCTTTGCTCTTTTGCATTTAATGCATTTTGCGAAAAGCACACTTTTCATTGTTTTTCGCCTCGCGATTGTATCAAATGGTATTCGCTTTGTTTTCCCCTCTTTCGTGGGTAAATTAGCAGCGTAAGAGCAGCGAGGTGAACAGAACAGGAGAAGAAGCAGCAGATGCATAAGAAGGAGAAAGAAGAGGGGCAGAGCCAATTGCAAAAATGGCAAGACAAAAAACAGAAATGCAGCTCCTAGCTTCGTCCTTGTCCCACCTTTAAGCTAAGGCGACAAAAATGTCAAATCGAAGGTGGAATGTGTGTTAACCTTAAAAGGACAGTACAAATTGCATTGCCAGAAATACAATTTTATAACCTTTTCATAATGCAATTAGCTTATAAAATTTATTTTATGTTGTGTTAGTTTATATTTGGCCAACAGCAATGTTTCGATTGCGACGCCTTTGTCGCCTGGTCGTTGACTTTTGGCAGGCTACATTTTTGGCAACTTCCAATTTCCAAAAGCCGCTCCAAAAAATCAGCGAGAGCAAGGGAGAGGGAACGAAGGCACAGCTCTTTCCAGTGGCAAGTGTGCGAGGGAGAGAGAGAAAACATGTTTGGCCATGTTTCTTTTTCTTTTTTTCAACGGGTAAAAATAAGCAAAAAAAAAAAAATTAAAAAGAAAAAAACGGGGGAGAAATGCACAAAAAAATATATACAGAACAGAAACACACACACAATACGGGAAACGCACGCAAAATGGAATGCAATTAAAACGGCAGGCAAAAAACACAAAAACCCAAGAAGGCTGAAAGGAGGGAGAGCGAGAGCGAAAGAACTTTTAATGGTGGCTTCGATTTGCCGTTGTTCTTGCATTTGCATGGCTGCCGCTGCTACTCTCTGCCTTCCTTCTCTGCCCACTTCCCGTTTCCTCTTTTGGCTTCCCATCCTTGTAGTGCTGCTAATGATTGCCTCTACCCCTCTTCTCCACCTCCTCTCTTTGGCTCTTGCTCGCCTCCTCCTTCCCACCTTCTCTCCTCCAATTCCCGAGCGGCTTTTTTCAAGCTGTGCGCCATATTTGCACTTAATTGAAGTGTATTTGCATGTGTGTGTGCGTGTTTTGAGTTATTTGCGTGCGTTTTATATTTACTGCAGCTCTCCTCTTTTCCTCTCTCAGTTCCCACTCCTTTTGTTGCTGTTGTTGTTTTTGTTGTTGCCTTTCAGCCAATTGTGCTTGTTAATTTGATTTTCGCACACACACGCAGAGACACACACAAATAGGAGGATGCACTCAGAAAATGATTCATATGCACTCTCACACTCACATGCCTTCAGCGTGGCGCCATCTTGCGGCTTTTCAAGTGGTTAATGGAATAAAGGGAGTTACGAATAGAAAATAAGAAGAAAGGTGGGGGGGGGAGCACCTGCAAAATGGTCGATATCAGGGAAAGCATTATCATTAGCCCAATAATTGACAATAATGGAATTTCTTTAATATATAAATATAGTTATTATTATTATTTATTATTATTTTTTTCATTCATTTATTTTTTTACTTCACCCAATTAGGAAAATAAGATACAAGCTAGCGACTACCTATCGGATACAAATTCCAAATTGCCGTTACTTGGAAAGTGGATCCTGAGAGCGAGAGAACCTCTTAAGGAATACGATCCATTCCCTGTGGATGCCATTATTTTGGCAATTTGCGCGGCGCGAAACGAACGAAAAAAAAAACAAAAGAAGTTTGCGGCGGTGAAAAAAATCTAAATACGCGGAAAAATCGGTGGAAAATCGGAAAATCAGTGAGTCCGTGTAGTGAGAAGTGTTTGTGATGTGGGGGACAAGGCGTGGAGCAGCCTCAAATCGAAAGCCGGGCCGCCGTCGTGTATTTTTTGTTACATTTTTTTTGCAGTGGCCAAGATCAGTGCGCTTTTTGCAAGTGAATTTTGTTGCTTCTTTTATATGTGTGTTAGTGCAAGTGAAAAGGGAAAGAATGTGGAAGAAGCAGGTGAAATGTATACAGGTGTTCCCGTCAGTAAAAAGGTTGTTTATTTAATTTTGTTTATGTGTTTTCAACAAACTAACTCCAATTCGCCGTTGGTTCTGCAGCAACAACATATAAGAGTGAGTGAGACAAAACGATCCTTATTTTTCTCTTAGCCTCGTTCTTTTCCGCCTTCGCGCGCGCATTTTCTTCTTCTCTCATCCTAGGAAAGTGGAACCTAAGAGCGAGAGAGCGAATACGATCCACTCTTAAGGTTCTCAATTTTGGAAAGTTGCCTTTGTTTACCTTTCTTGGTATTTTGTAAATTTGAAATAAATACAAAAAAAGTAAATGCAGGCGGAACTTAATGAAAGTCAACTTATATAATTATTTACTTTAAGCCTTATTTTGGTATATACATATATCTAATACTAGTGTTATTATATTCTTCCGAGTTATTTACATTTAAAATATAATTTAAATTAATGTTTTAAATTTAATCAAAACCTAGGATATTACTATATTCCAGTATTCTCATATGATCCCAATTTAAAGCTCTTAAATCCCCTTAAACAAGTTAAGTCTTACTGTGGCCCTTATTGACGCCTTCAGCAAGCGAGCCGTTTGAAAAGTTTAATTTGCAATTTTGAGGCTCACACCTCCTCGCCTGCTCTTCTGCCCTTTGCTTTTCTTGTGAGTTTCGTTTTTTGAGTATTTTTTTGTTTCTGTATTTTTTGGAGTGTCGGCGAGTGCCGCTTGCCACGTTTTCTTACTTCTGTTTCCGTTTTTGTTTCGCTACTTGGACGTTGCAACTGCGATTGTGTGCACTCGTAATTATGTAATCAGCGGAGGCCTCATTACGTGTGGCAACACTTGCCGGGCCCAGCAGCGGCAGTGCCATTTTCACTCCCCATTTCCACGGTCGGGAAAGGGGGGGTGCCTTTGTGAGGACTCGGAACAGGGGGAAAGCGGCACAGACTCCCCTCGAATCGAAGACGAAAAAAGGTGGCCTTTGATTGCAATCTTTACGAGTGCGGCCATAAAAAATAAAGCCATAAAATGGCAGAAAGGCGAGAAAGGAGACCTGCGCATCCTCAGTGCGGTGCTGCATTGCTACGTGATGGACCCCCAGTTTTCCCACAAAAAATAAACCCCAATGTGGCATTCCAAAATGGAGAGCTTGATTTACACAGATGTCAATCAGGGACTAGGAGAAGCTCTTGGGGGTTCGGAAATCCTAAAACAATAAATTCGAAGGGGTGTTAAGGAGTTCTTTGGGGATATTTTCCAGCTAGAATCCTTAACATTTCACGTGGGTTTGGTAATCACCTGAATTCGATCCTCGGCCAGTCCGGTTTTCATCGACAACAGCTCCCGGGCGCTCACATCCGGATAGTGGGCCTCCTTGAAGGCCTTCTCCAGCTCCTCCAGCTGGCTGCTGGTGAAGATCGTCCTGCCATGTCGCCGCTTATTCTTCTTCTTGCCCCCGGGACCCGTTCCTCCAGGACCCACGAGGACATCACCTCCGTGGGCGCCCAACAGGCCACTGGGATTGCCACCAGCACCGCCGGCGGCGCCAAGGAAAGCCGCCGCCTCGGCATGATGGACATGGGCATGGGCGGCGTGGGCGGCATGGGCATGCACATGGGCATGTGCATGGGCATGAGCCTGGGCATGGGCGTGATGGGCGTGGTGGGCGGCGGCCGCAGCAGCGGCATGGTGATGAGCCGCGGCCGCGGCAGCCGCTGCATGCTGATGGGCAGCCAGAGCGGCCGAGTGATGCGGACCGGCGGGCGAAGAGCGATTGGCCGAGCTGCCGCTGCCGGAGGCGGAGGAGCTGCTGCCCCCCGAACCAGAGGCACTAGTAGCTGGCCCCGAGCCAGAGCCAGAGCCGGAGCCAGCGCCTCCAGATCCGCCAGCGCCACCGCCATTACTCGTCGTGGGTGAGCCCAAGTGGCTCAAGCCATTGCTAGCCACCTGGTTGGCTCCAGATCCGCCGGATCCTCCAGTGCCCGACCCAGAGCCATTGCCGTTGCCCGATGAGTTGCTATTCTTGCTGGGCGACTGCTCGTCGCCACTGGCATTGGCCAGGCTGCTGGCGTACTCCTGACCACGTGCGGCCGCTTGTTCTGTGGGGAATAAAAAAAGGGATAAGAATCAGAATGATGCTTGGCTGTACAGGGGCGTAGTTAAGACTTCTTTAGAAGGGGGCTTAATCATATGAGTTGTAATACTCTACATATTTAAAACTAATGTTAAAATATGTCTATGAAGACTGTTTCATTAACCCTAAGTTTTTATATTATAGTTTTTAAGAGGCCACTTTTTGCTATACTTTCTATATTGTACTGTAGATTGTGTATTTCTGAGAGCTCTATTTAAAATCTATATATTTTTACCGAATATATTTAGTCAGTGCAATGGCCTACAATTTTAGACTATTTGGAAAAGATATTACCCTTCTTTGGGTGCTACTTTCTCATACACTTCGTATATACTACACATGAATTAAAACTTACTTTCAGATATTGTTCTAATTATTACTATTATTAGACCATTTAGATAGATTTTAATATTTTCTTGGGCACCTTTTCCTGCTATAACTATACTATATATTCTTTCAACTTCCTTCCGTTTATCTCTCTAATTATTATAATTAGTTTGTCCACTTAACTGCCTGAAAAGCAATACAATTTACCACCGTTTTAACCCTTTTTTGGGCGCCTCTTTGTCCTAGAATTCCTGGCGCTCGCTGAACACATGTCGTAGGATGTGTTCTCCCCCCCCGATCCTTTCTCAAGTCCCGAACCTAATCCCTGTCTCAATCCTATTTCCTTTAAATGCCAGACAATGGCCCGGACAGAGGAGATATTCGAGCTGCCACCACCACCGACAACAGCATAAAAAGTTGATTTTTCGCACACGATAAAGCCGGCAGCTGGAAAATTGTTCCATGTTCCATGTTCCATCCTTCGGGCCCATTCAATTGAATGTCGCGCAGATTTTGACAAGTTGCCGGGATTCTTATTCAAATGTCAGCGAAGGGTTAACCCATGTTTCCATGTTTCCATGTTTGCACCTTCCCAGAAAATCGAGAAAATAGCAACACACTCACACACACGCACGCACACACAACAAATGTTTTCCTTTGGGCCCAGCAGCTCCTTGGAGAAAGGAGGCGAGCAGGACGAAAATAAAAAGGACGAATGTCGGTTTCGTGTGCCGGCTTTGTTTTGACAATTAGGGTGTTAGGGTGTTAAGTGGTTTAGCCCTTTTTTTGGTCTCAAATTAAACGGGAATCGGCTTAGGCGTGTTGGCACAGGGCGTTCTATTGTGAGTGCCGATCCTTGAGGATAATAACGATAATGAGGATAATTCCCCACGTTCGGTTGCTGGTTGGTTTCCGGCCACCTAATTTGACCAATATGTATCTATTAGACCACGATCCGATTACATTGTCTTATTAAGAGGAATATAATGAGGATTTTAGGAGGATTCCAAGCATAAATTCAGCGAACAACTTATGATTATTTTGGACAAAAACTATCAAGAATTGAATAATTATTTTGAATATTTATATTACTAAGAAAATGTATCTATTATTAATAAATAGAATATAAGAGGAAATTTAAGAAAACTCTTGAGTTCTTTCCCTAAAATTCCCAAGTATGAATTCAGTAACAGCTTAAGCTGCAAAAACTAGTGCTAATGAGTATCTATTCTTGTCAAAAACGATTAAAAATCGAATAATTATTTATAATATTCATATACCTAACATTTTAAATTAAAATATAATAGCTTTAGTTTTTATACTTATTTTTTTAAAGCCTCATCATTAGATGACTGACCACTTAAAGGCATTATTCATTCCCTCACACACCATCATCATCAAATGAAAATCTGCTCAACTTTCCAATAAATTAGGCACCTGCCATGGCAAACTAATTTGGCCCTACGCATCCTATTCAGATCTGTATATATACAATATCTATATATGTATGTATATATTTGTATGTAAAAGCCCCGAGCAGTGCTCGTTTGAGCGTTGCTTTTATTGCCTGGCTACTTTGGCGGCATAATTAGACACACATCAATTAACAATTAGCTGGTCAGCGAACGACAGCTGACCACTACCCCAACCCCCACAATACCGGACTATATATATGTACATATATATTTATACATATAGACTTGTATAGATTGACTCAGCCAGAGTCGGACCCTCGCAAAACTGCTTTAAAAGCACTCGCACACTTATAAATAGCCATTATATTGCTACACGGGTATATATATAAATATATATATGTATCATCGGAGAGCGGTGATTGAAGCGGGGGGCTGGTGAGTGGTCAGCCACTTTGGCCAGCTATCGATGTCGTCTGCACTGAAAAAAATAGGGTGTACTCTTTGGAGAGCAAAGATGAAGGAAAAGTACTTCTAAATTGGAAGTTATAAAGCAGCAATGGGGTTTAATTGGGAGATTATTAAATTAAATTAAAGATTATTCATTAAATATATTATTTAAATATGTATTTAAAATAAACATATTTTGTAATTAAGAAAGAAGATGTTACGTTTATTATGTATTATAAAATAAGAGGTAAAATGAGTAATGTAAGAACTTTAATAAATAAAAACAATAAATACTTACAAGTAAGATTTTAGAAATAGCATATATTCCATTTTCCTTATATTATTATTATATTAATTAATATTAGGTTAATTTTAACAACTTCAATTATTCTTTCAAACATAATTTACTCATAACCCACAGGCTTAACTTTGTTAGTTCAAACAATTTTTATTTGTTTAATTTCCTAATTACTAAACTAAGAGTTTTTGATGTTTTCTTCTATAAACTAAAGTTTGCCATATTTTTTTTGTGTAGAAAATTTCTCTCAGTGCTGGGCTCTCGTGCCTGGTCCAGCCTCGAGTTGAGTTCAGTTCTGAGTTCTGTTCGGTTCGTCAACTAATTTAATTTGCTGCTCGGGTAAGTCAATCGGGGCATGAGTTGCTTGATTTTCCGTCATGCGATATTTTGTGCCCCCTCCCGTCCGCATTTTGCCATTTTCCTCATCCATTTTCATTCCCATTTCGCTGAGTTTTCCTCTCTGGTTTTCCGCCTAAATTAATTTGATATGTACACTCGGTGTAGTAGTTCCCTCTGTCGGGGTGAAATGTATACGAGCGAGCCTTGGGCCCGAGTCCTTTGTGTGGGCAGGAGATCCTTGGACACTGGCCTGCCTGCCATTGTGGCTCGATTAATTGTTCAATTAAGCAATATTTTGATCGAATGGCTTTTGTTCTCAGGGAAGGGAGACCGCATTCCATGAATTTCATTAACTGCCCAGCGAAGCGGTCACGATAATATGCCAATTTGCTGGTTACTGCTGTGTGGGTTAGATTATTGCCATTTGTTACCTGTCAGGGGAATTTAATTGCCAATAATTGGAATAGAACTAAGGGGATTTCGTTAAAATTCGAAGTTTAAAAGGGAATTGAGTCCGAATAGATAAATATTTCGTTATAGATGTTGTATCTAATATCTATTAGGTCCTGACTCTGTCAGCATTAATGCTACTCCTTGGGACACCACATAGTATTTATTGTTTTAATTTCTGCCTGCCACTCCTGGGGGCTTTTTCCCTTAAATTTTACGAGTAACCTATCCCCATTGAGTGAGGTAAATTTATGATTCCGACTTCCTGCAAACACAACTCCTTCTGATAAATGGCAGCCGTCCAAGTAGCAGTAGCTGAACCCAACCCACAAAAAGGACCGGGGCCCGGGACTAGGACCCCCCGCCATCGTCCACAGACGAAATGTAAAATTACCAATAAAGTCAAATTGAAATTGCCAGACATATTAATAAAAGCCAACCAACCAACCACCGCCATTGCCAGGCACCACCACCATTTGGGCATTGGCATCAGGAGTAAAGTATTCCACGGGCACAGGGACAGGAGTTGGATCTATGCCTCGTCCTGGGCCTCTTCCTAGTGCGACTACACTGTTAGAAAACTGGATCTAATAGCACAAATTAATAATTTACATTAATGTTATCAGGGAAAGTCCTCTTCTTACATATTTCCAAGTCCTTGCCCTTTTAGGTATGCAACACTTTTTGCCTCAGAACTCCAAGTATTTCCCGCATAGTCGGGGCTCACTTTTTATTATTTTTTGCTGTATTTTCGCTGTTTTTTTTTCGATATATGTTATTTTTTCAAGTGCATTCCATTGCGTAGCCAAACGATTTAGTGGATGGGCCACGCGGGTGCCACCAACGAGCGAGCGGCGGCGGCAAGGAGCAGATGAAGCAAACGGAAACCGACGCCCCCTTAGGCAACCATTGCCGCCTCTTACCCCGTTCCCCCCTTATCCTCGATTTATTTTTCCCTCCTCTCAGCTTCTCTTTTTACGTGTTTCTTTTTTTGCCTCGCTTTTAATTTTATTTTCACCGCCGAGAGGGAAAAAGAAGAAAATTTCTGTTGACAGGAAATACACTCGAAATTGGCAATTTTGCATTTACGTTAATAATACTCAAGCGTATTTACTACTTACACTTACACAGGCCAATGGGTGGGGGATGGGGCGGTGGGCTGGGGCTGGTTGTCTAGGCGGAAAATGGGGACAACCGTTGGGTGGTTGTTGCTGTGGGTTTTTCTCGATTTTTCCCCTGGTTTTGGCTGTTTTTTCGCTTGTATTTTTTTCTTTGGGTGGTCCCGAAATGAAAAGCGTATTTATTCGCGCCAAGAAGGGGTGGTTGTGTGGGGCTCCTGGGGGTTGGCTCGGCGCAGAAAGACGAGGGCTAAGTATAGAGCTGAGCCAATATGACGCGCAATTATTTGTAATGGAGACGTAAATAAGTTGAAGAAGCAAAGTGGCAAAAGAAAAATGGCAAGGCGAGGCCTGGCAGGGAGGCAGGGCGGGGCAGGGCAAGGCTGTTCCCAGTGGGTGGTTCGGTGGGTGGTTTGCTGGGATCCCTTTGCCCAACTTGTTAGTTGTTACACAACGGAGCGCGCACGCTGCCTTTTGTTTTTGGGGTTGCTTTTCGGCTTGTCTCCCAATTTTCCTGGGTGGTTGAAAGACACCAAATTTTACGGTGGGGTTTCCACCAGTGGGTGGCTCGGAGGTGGGTGGTGTTAAGTGCGGGCGAGTGGACGTCCCGCAGTTAGCTCGTTAACTCGATTTGCGCTCCGTTGCTATTGCTATTGCTATTGCTTTTCCCTTTTCCCTTTTTCCCCATTGCCTTTTGCCTTTGCTGTTGTAATAAATACGAAAAGGCGTTGTTTTTCCAAGATGGCGGATGGTGCGTGTGAGTGTGTGTGTGTGGTGGAGTGGGAGCGGGACAGACAGACAAATGAAAGTTTTCACTTCCAAGACCAAAAAGAATTTAAAGAAGAAACTCAATTACTGCGGAAGTTTTTGCTAATAAATCCTATAATTTATGTTTTTACTTTTAAACAAAGAACTAAAATTGATTTAAGCATTTAATAAATGTATATACAAATTTTTATAATTTGTTGGAATATTTAAAAATTATTAATTATATGTACTATAAGCTGGAATAAATTTTTCAGAGTGAAAACTGAGCAGAATTATAAATTTCAAATGTTCTACTTTGCAATTTGAAATTTTGATCTATTATTTTAAATTTTTTGTGGCTTTATAAATATCCTTAAAAGACATTTATGCCATGCTCATTAAGATTTATTTATATTCTCTTCCCAATCTTAATATTTATAATATTAATTTGGTGTTTGGCAAGTTAAAATAAGTCCCTTATAATTCCCAATGTCTTCTTTCGCAACCAAATTAAAATAATTAGATTAAGAACAACTGTATCCTTAGATCTTATTCAGAGCAAAAAATATATTTTTTCGTTTGTTTATTTCCTTGTTTATTATTTATTTGCTAAGATTTTAAAATTCCTAATGTCTTCCCTTATAATTCCCAAGTATTCGTTCGCAATCACTTAATTTTAAAAAGGTTTTAAAAGGTTTTAAGTCAAGGCATCTTTAGAACTAGAAACCTCGAAGGAACATAGTTATGAGAATCCACCAAACTTCAATAGAAAGTTTATATATTTTTTAACTAAATTTAATAACAAATTTAAAGCCTTCTTAGCTTCAATTTAATTGATTGAATTGATTACAAAAACTCCTGGATAAATCTATTATTCCAGCTTATCTTGAGAATTAACATACTCCGACTGCATTTGCTGTTTTCCTTTCAGAGGCAACAATCAGGCGATGACAATTGAAAAGGAAAAGCGCTGCGACTGGTGGAAAAGGGGGGTGTTGTGGAGCCGCGGGCTTTTCCCCGGTTACGGTTTTGTGTTACGCTTATTTTCCAATTTCGCCGCTGCTTCTTTTTTGTTTTTCTCTCTTTTTTTTTAGCTTTGCAGCCATTGATTTTCTGTACTGTGCTTAAATTTGCTTACTCGCCTTGAAAACCCCCGACGACGACGACGACGTCGACGACGAATTTCCCTACATTTTCCCCCCACACCGGCCAACCACTTGACGCATTGTTGTTGTGTATTGTATTTCGATTTTCAAGCTGATTTTCTTCTGCCCCTTTCCCCTCCCTAAGCCCCAGCTGTGTGTACTGTGTGTGTTGTGTGTGTGTGTGTTGTGCTGTTTGAAAGCTTTCCGTTTCTGGCGAGGAGAGCGCAGTGAAGCCTGAATGAAATAATTGGGTAGTTAGTGCGATTTTTCCTTTCCTTTCGCAGTTTTTCCCTCTCGAAAAGCGCTTCTTCTGCCGTCTCGCTTTGCATTCTTCCGCTTTTAATTTATTTATACGCCCGACACTTGAGGCAGGTGCTTTTCCCCTCTTTTCCCAGCGATTTCCTCCTCTGCCGCCGCCGCCGCCGCTGCTGCGCACAAACGCTTTTCCTCAGCCTCCTCGGGCTTTCCTTATAATTAGACATTATTTCGCGTTCAGTTGGCCTCTGTTGTTGTCGACAAAGTGGGCGTGGCCCGACTAGAGGTGGCTATTAGCTAATGAAAATCAGGCAGCATCGGTACATAGTCTGAGGTACATAAACAGCAGTCGAGTCGAGTCGAGACTGGATAGTCGATGGTTGCGAAAATTGTGCTACTTATCTCTCAAGATTTTGGGTTTAAAAAAGGCTTAATATTTAATATTAATATCAATTGTTAATTGTGATACGAATTTTATAAAAACAAGTTTGAATTCAGTGAAACGCTGGTACATATGTCAGTAATTAATTCAGATGAGAACAGAAGCAATACAAAATCATTGAATAATATCTCAAATAATATATATAATTTTTAATATAATAAGTGTATTGGGTACAAAAGCATTTATTAATATATAAAATATATAATATTTAATGTCAGAGGATCATTGAATCTAAGGATAACATATTTCGTATGGTATTTGTTAGAAATTCGTATTAGTTTAAGTTGTATTTGTATCTTAGCTGCACTGTATAATGTATAATTAAAGGTATTTTGTCTTACAAATTTATTTAATATTATTTTAACTTCATTGCTTTAGAAAAATGAAACAAAACTCTTTATAATAGGGAGTTTAAACAATTTAATTAATAATAATTTCTGTATGATATTATGATTATTTTAAACTACTTATCAACCCTGATTTCATAATAAAAACTAGACTTCAAAATATAGTTTTCTTGGCATATTTTTCGATTTTTCCAAGTAATCAATACCAATAATCGTAACTCCCTTAGCCAAATTGTGGTTAACATATCAGCAGGCCATTTTCCCCAGGTTTTCTATTTTTTGTTTTTGGTTTTTAGATGCTACTGGCTTTGGAGGGAGTGGAAACAATTTTGCGGAATCAGAAACCAAGCCAAATTGTATGTTTCACTTTTGTAAAATTCATTTGGCCATAAAACAGGACAGGCCAGGACGGGGGTCTGGGCTGGGCTGGGGGGCCGTTAGCCTTTAGGAGATGGCTGGAACGTTGTTCCATTTAAATGGGCAACTAAACCCAACACACAAACGGCAAAACAGCCGAAAAAGAGCCCAAACGACCGAGGAAAGCAACCCTTTTGTGGTCTGTCCATTTCGGCGGCTGGCAACGTTTTACAACACTGTAAATGCTGTGCGGAAATAGCGGTAAATATAAAAATACACACAAACACACCAACACACACCGTGTAGAAGGGTGTTAAAGGGTGTGCTCAAATATTTATTAACCCATCAACACATGCGGAAGTTTTTCCGGCCGTTTCAGTGCCGAAAACTTCGAAGGGAACAGGAACAGGAGCAGGACACCCCGTCCCACCAATCCCACCCCCCTCACACACACACACACACATGTGCTGTATGTGGCATGTTTTTGGTGGTAACGAATTCGTGTAGCGTTGCAAATTGCTGTCAACAGGGAAATTAATAAAAAGTCAAACGCCTTTTAAAGGCAACAAAACACACACACGCAACGCAGTGAACACCCTCGCCTCGGTTAAGATCGGCAAATAAAAGAAGGACCCAGCTCGAAGGACCAAGGACCTCCCCGGCTGGGCAATAAAATGGATTAACACGTTTAATATTCAATTTGCGTTGCACACAGCGCCCTGTAAAAATGCCGCAAGTGCGTATTTGCGTACTTTGAGTGCGAGTCCTAGAGGCCAGGACTCTATTATAAATTTTATTTTTGGGATTTCAAGTGGGCAAAACTGTGAGCCGAGGGTAATTGCTAATAGAAGATGAGGAAATGGAATCGAAAGTTCGATATTTTACCCTTTCTACCGAGTAAATACTCAGTAGATAGCCAAGCTACAAAGCCTGGTCCTTCGAGCTGGATCTTCTTCTCTTTGTGCCAAGTACAAAGCTCGAAATAATTTCAAATATACTCTATTAATAACTTCCCTAAGTACAGATACTCCAATTGAAGGGAGTTTTCTCTCTCCATTTCCTCTTGCATTCATCAAATACTTTCCCATGGTGGCAAACATTCTAATGAATCAGTTTTCCATTCTCAGGACCATCCTTATTGGCTCTACTCTTTCATTTTCTGTGTGGATTTCGGACTTCGACTGACTCCAAGTATAAAAGTTGTCCATCATGTTGTCCGTCGCCAATCCAATGCACTTTTTCCCGAATGCCACTTGGCCCCAAATGCTGAAAGCTGCAAGCTGCAAGCCGAGATGGAGAGGGATGGACACGGGGGCTTAACTGCAAAATCATGCAGAAAACGCTCGAAACTAGGAGGGGGAGACGGGGTCAGGAGGACTTCGGAGTTTAACTGGCGAACAAAGCCACTTAACGGGCCAAGGGCTGCGCCTGATGCGCTGACTAGCCTTGTAGGTTTTATGGCTTAGCTCCAATCTACCTTCTTCCATTATCTGAGGAGAGGACAGTGACTAGTCTCGGACTCGAACTCTTCGAGCAGCCTGGCTGGAAAATCTGTGTGCGCGTTGTGTTGTGTTTACCCGCCGCCCTCGAGTGCTTCCTAGGAAAATGACGACGATTGCAACTGCAGGGCCAAAGCAAGAGCCAAAGCCACAGCAAGAGCCAGAGCAAGAGCCACAGCCAGAGCCGCCTGAAGTGGTTCAGCAGAGATAGAGATGAGGTGCATTTGGCTGATCATGCAGCTGGCAGGGAGAAGGAGGTCCAAACTCTACTCCGGACTCCTTTCAATGCCTGCCACTTGTTGTCATCAATTTTTTCGGGCCCTCTGTTTATCCAGCGGGGCCACTTGCAGTTCGGTTGCACTTCGCTGGAAGTTGCTTATTTTTAGGGGAAAACCACGACAAGTATCATCATTGTCCATATTTGTTTTCGTTCCGTCGTGGCCTTTTTCCCATTTCGTTTCGTTGAAACCCAAACTTGTAGTTTTCTAATTAAAAAATTATTTGGAAAATAATAGCTTCTCGTGGGCTGCCCCTTCCCTCCGTTTCATTTTCATTTCTCTTCTTTTTTTTATGTACTTTTGACCGACTCATTGTCACATAATTAACACTTGATATAGCAATTACCGGTTTTTTCTCTCAAGTTTTTCCCTCCAGATTTTCTCTTTTTGTTTGGGGGAAAATGTGCGAAAAACTATCGAATTTCCATTGTGGTTTTTGGTGGGCAGGAAATGTGCAAGGATTTGTATCGGAAGTGCGTCCTGGCTGCCATACAATAATATCGCAAATATCTCAGGCATCTCCTGCGCCTGCTTCGTCCTTTTCTTTCTTTCTTTTTTTTTGAGGAAATCTTGAGATTTTTATCAAGACCGCTGCTATTTTTTGAGGCTTTCTTTTCTTTCTTTTCCTAATTCCCTTTTTGTGGTAATTATGGGAGGCATTGCCGAAATTGGTGGGATTGATTTTCAGTCGGAAAAGGACACGCGCGACAAGGCAACATTTTTTGAGAAAGGTTTATGTGGAAAATATTTATACTAAACTAAAAATATCCCAAAAATAATGTTTCATATTTATTTAGTATAAAAACCAGCATTAACTTAGCTTGATTAATTGTTGTTGTAGGGAAATAAATACAGGACACTTGAAAATATTTTTTAAAAAAGAAAGAAGCTGAAATAAATCAACTACAAAAGTGTTTTGATAATATTCTTCTATAAACAAGAGTTAACAAAATAAATTAAATTAATAAATATATTAAAAAGAGGCTTAAGAGGGGGAAAAATCTAATTTCTTCAAAAGGTTCTTAATTTTCTTCATAATTAAATAAGTTCAAAGTAGTAGATTATAAAATAAATAGATTTAAGTACTTTTTGATATTATTCCTCATTGAACCAAGTTCTAAAAATGTATTATTATAAAGTGAGTCACTAAAAAAAAGTCCAAGAAATCTTTTTAAAGTTTATAATTAAACCCCAAACGACTCACTTTAATTCCAAGAGTTCTTAATCAATGGTAAATGAGGCTAAACACTCATTCACACATTCATGGCTCATCCGCGGTAATCTTCCCCTAGTTCTTTTTGAAGGGAAACCCAATTAGGGAAACCAATTTGTCTGCAATTATTTGCCATTAAGACAAAATCCACTTTGCAGAGCACAGGGGACGGGGACTCTAACCATGACTAACACAATGGCCAAGAAAAAGAGGCGCTGACAACGAAATGGCCCACAAGAACACGGCTCACCCGGGCCCAGATGTGTGAAGAAAAATAATAACAAAAAAAAAGATACAACAAGTTAGAGAGTAAAAAAAGAAAGCAAAATAGTTGGCGGGCATTTTACACGAAGACAGCGATACGGACAAAAGGACACAACATACGCCAAGGATCTGAAGAGAGTCCCGGGTAAATATTTATTAGAGCCGAGGTGAAAGGACGACGACGACGACGCTGACGCTCTGCTCAATGGCCACTCAAATTAAGGCTAACAACGTGCAGCATCAGCAGCAGCAGCAGGAGAAAAGTAGCAATTTTCCTGGAGAAAAAGAAAATTGAAAGGATGCTGCTCCTGTCCCAGCTGCGGTTAACCACTCGAGTCGATTTATTTTGTACACAATTTGCCTCGAAAACTAACGCCCCGTGTCCCCGAGATCCAGGATCATCCAAGGAGCTCAACAACAAAAAAAAAAGGACACGATGCGCCGTTTGTTGCCTTTTTTACAGCTCACAGGAGCTGCCCCGAAGAGCCCCGGGCTGCTGCTCCTGCTGCTCCTTGTGCTCCTGCTGTTGTTGTGCAAACAAAGTGCGAACGGACCTTCGGCAAATAGACCAGGGATAAGCAGGGACCTGGACCTGGACCTGCTCATGGGCATGACTAACAAGAACACGCTCTTGGAATAGGAGTAGCACAAGATGCACAAGTGTGCAGGGAGAGAAAAAGCGATGGAAAAATCAAGGAAAATATATTTTAAAGTCTGGTAATTAAGCGGGAGTATAAGGATTGTATAAGATACAAGATGCTTAATAAGTAATTATAAATATATCAGAAAATATCCTTTAAAAACTTCTTCATTTAATATTTTTAGTACATTTTCATTACTAGATACTTTCTACAGATACATTTCTCGCTGTGTACCTCCCAGATAAAGACCAAGTGGCTGGCAACAGCTCCCGGAAAGGTCAACAGTGACAATGACAATGGCGGAATGACTGAATGACTGAATGACAAACCAAGAAACCGAACCGAAACGAAGAACCAAAACCACACAACGGAATGACGACAAATAAACAGATGTAAAGTGTGAAAATTTAACAAATTAAGTGCGTGTAACTCTCGGATACAATTGTATCTGCGCCGTTGTCGTGTGGAAAATGTGCGGAAAAGAGATGGGCAATTCAGGTGAAAATATCTGAGTGTGTGGGGGCGTGGCCATTTTGGCTGGGAAATTGAGAACTAAGGCAGGCGGAGGAGTGTGAGAACAACACCTCAGGAATAATATTGCCATAAAATAAACACAATTGTAGATGTGGCTTAGGAAATGTGGCTTAAAGGGGCTCATCAAATAATAATAACAAAGGCATTTTTAAGATGCATTTTACTTAAAATTAAAAATATAGAGAAGGGGAAGTATATATTTATATATATACTATAATATTTACTTGCTAAATTTTAAATGTTTTGAAACAAATACTAAAAAAAGTTACTCTACTTTAAGAAGATAATTTTATTTTATATCAATGGGTTGATTTAATATATATTTTAAGTGGAAAATTTATACGAATTTGTATATTTTAAATGATACTTTATCCCATAATTGCGATATCTTTGAATCTTTTTCCCTGAAGCTCCACTGGCTATCGTATTTATTTTTTAATGGATGCTCCTGCCAAGTGGAGTTTGCTAATTTCACAGAAAATTATGCGCTTAATTAGCGATACACACACACAGACACAGCGACACTAAAATCGTGCCCCGAGTGAAGTGTGTGCGAGATTTCACACTTTGCTGACAGGACGGCTGCCGCCGCGCCCCTTTATTCATGCCTCCCGACTCCTCCGCATCCGTCTTCTCCTGCTTAAAAGCTCACTGAGCGAAAAAGAATTACTTCACATTTATAATTATTTGTCTAAAATATGAATACTTGAATTTTTTACTAGTAATCTCAGACAAAGTGCTGTAACTCAGACAAAGTAAAGTAACTAAATTTGAATTTAATAACGGAGTTCTAGGCAATTTTAAGATATTAAGTGACCTGAATAACCTTAAAAAAAATTGGTCTTACATTACTTAGAAAAATATTTAGTTATGAAATCAACTAACAACTAATATAGTAATAAAAAACATGTCATTTCTGAAGTTTAAAAATGAGAGAAACTCAACAATAAGTAAGCTTTTGATATAAAACATATCTTGGGTAAAAAGTACACGATTTTTCCCCCAGAATTGAGACTCTTCTCAAAAATCAATGAATATAAATATCTTGAGAGCTAGTTTCTGCCAGTGTACGAGTTTTATTAATAAGCTCGGACCGCCAACCCTCTCTTTGGCCGTGTGCTTAATCGTGTCGTTTCATTGTTTTAACTCCGATGAGAGGACGCAACTCAATTGCTCAGCTCAACCCCTTTGAGCTTATTAGTTGCGCCTACGGGTGGGCACAGGACACAGGACACAGGACACAGGGACACAGGACACAGGGAAGCTGGATGCGAAGGAATCGCTGTACAGAGTATAGAATACGGAATATGAATATATGCGGAGAATACGGAGACAGATGCGGTTGCCACTTGGCTGCACCCGTTCAGATGCAGGATGCAAAACAGAGGCAGAGGGAGGGTCCTTTACACCGCTCTCCCCTCCCGTGTGTAATTAGCCTCCTGTTTTTTTATCTTTGTCTTTGTGATGCCCCATTCGAAGCAACTCACTTGCAAAGTGCACGTGGAATATGCTTTCGAAAAGCCACAGATTTTGTAAAAGACAATGGCAGTTGAGAGAACTAAGGAGTGAATGTATAGGTATATAAGTTAGCATTAAAGAACAGGTGAAGGATTCTAAAAGGACAAATCAAGCAATTAAACTAAATAATAAATAAAAGGAATAAGAATCGGAATAAGTTATTGGAAGGTAAACAATTTAAAATGAAATCTTTTGAATCTCTCAATAATATCATTTATATATTTATCTCGATTTAGGTTTAAGTAACTTTATCTCCTGGTACTTCAAAGTAATATTTCTGATTAGTACTTAATTAATTTCCCATATATTTAAAAAATATTGCTTTCCAAGATAAACAATTTTAAAAATCAAAATATTTAACAGGTCTAAATATTTTTTAATAAGTCAACAATATGCATACATCGATCTTTTATTTTAATAAGCTATGAAAATCAACTAACAATTACAATTATACCATACGATAAGTAACTAAATCTATATAAGATATATGAGATATACACATGATATATATATTTTAAATATATTAGGTAAAATCCTATGCCAATTTGTATGCAAAAATTGCTTTTTCTTGCTTTATAAGCACTATACACATGTGTTTGCTCTTTTATTTTTGCCTAATTAAGCACTATAAATATGATGATATAATTTAAAGTGTAATTAAATAATTGAAAGAGTTATCTGGTTAATACAAATATAATTAGATTGTTTAAGGGTTATAATGTGGGAAATACTGTTTCAAATTTATAATAAGGTATATAATCTATCCATTATTTTCACAACGAGCTATAGCATTTTCGGAAATCGAAGCCATCAAAAAATACCAATAGTTTGTATATTTCTAAAATATTTTTTTAAATTGTAAGAAAATACCCTATGAACATATATTTTTCACTTCACTGCTATAAAGTATCTCCTTAATCTTAGATATTTTAAATTCGTTTAAAATGTAGATACTTTACTAAAGGTTTTTATTATATATGAAACTGTTTTCTGTATAAAATATAAAAGGCTTATGTGGGTATAAGCTTTTCTATATTTAAAATCTTTGAAAACAAACTTGGATTGAAAATTCTGAAAGGTTAATAAACCTTTCTCAATATTTATTCATCTGTTTAGTAAATATCTTTAAGATACAGATACCCAATTTTATTTTAGGGAAAATGCTAACTAACTGACTTGAAGTTTAGTAACTAATTTTCAGGCTAATCCTTGGCCAAGTGACTGCCTTCTTTGAGATACTTTTTACTAACACGATCACGGGTCACCGGTCACTGTTCACTCACGACTCACCTGCAAACTGGGCGCCAAAGTGCTGCTGAAAGTGTCCCCGGAACTCGTGCGGCGTGCTGAAGCCGGGCGGCAGGAAGCCCCTCAGATAGGCGGCCGCCGCCAGCGTGGTCATGTGATGGTGATGGGCGGCAGCGGCATTGCCCGGATCCGCGGCGGCCGCATAGCCGGCGGCGGCATAGAAGTTGGCCGGATTGAAGACGGGCAGCTGGCAGTGGGCGGCGGCTGCAGCTGCAGCGGCTGCTGCGGCCGAGAGTCTGGTCACGTCGGGCGACAAGGATCGCGAGTCGCGCAGGCCTTCCAACTGCTCACGTTCCCGTTCCCGCTCCCGCTGCTCCCTCTGCTGTTGCTGTCCGGCGGCAACGGCTGCGGCGGCGGCGATCGTGGAGTTTAGCTGGAGGGGCGTACTGGCCGGCGGCGGTGGGGTGGCCGCCGGCGAGGGTGGCGCCTCCGAGGGAGTGGCATTGCCGCTGGCGGCGCTTTGCTGCTGGTAGGCGCCCAGGCCGAGGATTTCCTGGATGGCGAACGGCGTTCGCATTTTGGTGGCCTGCATTTTTTGCCGACGGCTTTCTTCGGTCACACTAAAGGTCGGGAGAGTTCTTCCAGTGTTCCAAGTTCCTAGTTAACTTATTGCACTTTCATTGCACAGCTGGCAGCAGCTATCGCACCCATGCATACATACGCACACAATCACGCGAACGCACACTGGAAAAAAACGGTCACTTCACGCACTTTTGGGGGCTTTCGGTTTTCGGTTTTCGGTTATCGGTTTGCCTTTGCTATTGCTCTTTGCCTTCTTTGCGTGTTTCTGTTGTTGTTATTGCTGGTTAATGTTATTAGTTGTGGTTTCGTGTGAGTTTCTGGTTCTGGCAATTTTTCAAAATTTTTTAACCGAACGCTGCGGCGTTCGAAAACTGACTGAAATTGAAAAGCGAATTGCACGCCAGCAAAAGCGTCGCGTCGGCGTCGACGGTGGCGTTGGCGTTGCCCGTCGCGTCGCTGCCGGCGTCGCGGTTAGCTCCCACACATGCGGCTGTAGCAACAAAAACTCTGCCAGCGCCGCTGTCGCAGCGGCCGCAGCGCCATCTTTGTGAGCGCAAGGGGGATGGCAAGGCGCGAAAGGCCGCTGCAGTTGTCTCGCTCTCGCCGTACGAACTTCCAATGGAGAGGGGTAACGTGCAGGCCATTTCGCTCTCTCTCACTGCCGGCCCATAGCGTTTTCTCTTTCCTCACTGGAAGGCCGCTCACGGACAGTGTAAACGCTATGCGTGAGAGAGGTGTATGTGTGTGTGTGTGTTAATTAAACGCCGTTTGCATTTCGCTTCGAGATTTTCGGTTTTTCGATTTCAGTTTGTTTTGCCACGCCAAGCTGCTATATGTCCATATGTGTGTGTGAGTGTGTGTGTTTGCGGGTTGTTTTTTTTGTGTGCTTAAGTTACCATATTTTTGTTTGGTTTTTAATGTTTATTTAGTGGGTTAATAAATAAATATAAGCTGGGAAATGGTTCGGAGTTGGAAAGTTCCACAGGGAGGAAATCCTTGGGAAGCT
Organism: Drosophila jambulina; assembly: GCA_018152175.1. Classification (NCBI taxonomy): domain Eukaryota; kingdom Metazoa; phylum Arthropoda; class Insecta; order Diptera; family Drosophilidae; genus Drosophila; species Drosophila jambulina. The sequence goes on along the minus strand of JAECXH010000112.1, from coordinate 1,537,188 downwards.
GAAATATTTCCCGCCAAAATGTTTCCATTTAGCTCTGAAATGTTGTTGATTCAAAAAGGTTTATTAATGTTCTTATTAATTTAATTTATTAAGTCATGTATTTATAAAGAAATTATGTCAGATTTGTAATTGTTTAGAATAATTGCACTATTAATGTATCAATATAGGTATTTTTTAAGGGTATTTCCTTTTTATTTTAAGATTATTAATAATTCCTTTCGTTAATTTCCAAATTGTTCAACTTACCTTAAGATTTGGAATTTCTTGTATAGTTTACAATTGCCTCCCAAAATTAAAGACTCCAAAATAAAGTTGAAAAACTAATTTTACCAGAAACACCACACACAAATTGTTCTTAACTAATTAAACTTGTAAAAGACGGGCTATAACACACAGGTTGAAAATGGAAGTCACTCTCTATCCCTCGCTCTTCCTCTCTCTCTTGGCTTTCTTCCTCTCTGAAAGTTAAGTTTTTCCAGGCATTCGTTCGGTTCTCCCCACTTTTCCGCCGTTTCCGTTTTCCGCTTTCCACGTTTGTCCCCAAATTGCGAGCATTGTTCAGGCCAAAGTTGGTCATGTTAATTAAGCCTCGCTCTCGCCCTCTCTCTTTCCCTCGGCGCTATGTACGTCTCACTCTTATCGATTAGCTCGCTCTACTCTGCCTCTCTCTCTGTCTCACTGCTGCTTTCTCTCTCCATTTCCCTCTCTCTGAGCTGCACTTGCAAACATTAATTAGTCGCATTGCATAACAATTGCATAATCAATATGCCATTTCAATTAACTGCTTGGTTAGCAATTAGTCAATCCAAAGAACCACCCAAAAACCCCATCCAAAATGAAGCCAAAATCCGCCCATTAGGCCTCCTCTTAGGCCTCCCCTTAAGCCTCCCCTTAGGCCTCCCACTATTGCATACTATTTTCCAGTTGGCCTGGCAACTCTGTTGACTTCTTTAAAGTAATTAGCACTCTGTAAATAAAACTACACAGGGAAAATTGGAGAAAAGACTTGAAATATAACTTGTAACTTTATTTATTTTTTACTTGTTTAATATTTACATTATAATAGTATTAAAGTATTTATAATTAAATCGGTACAGTACTTTTTAAAAACAAGAGCTTAAATTTCGCAGAACTATTTCCAGGCTAAACAGTATAAGTTTATAGAATTAATATTTAATCATCATATTTTTTAAAGCTATCGTGGTTTTTATATTATTAATACATTGCTTGTATTATAATAAAAATATAGGGCTTGTAATATTTTATATTTATAATATATTTATTACGTTCTTACGTTAGTACGTTAGTATTTATTACGTTCTTACATTATACTTGATACTATGCTTTGTGTTTGCCTTAACATCTTTCTAAAAACCCTTTTTTCTTGCTCCCTTTTATAAATATATATCATATTTTATATTTGTATATATTCTTCAACTCTTTTTTTGTAATATTAATCTCCTCTTTCATCTTCACAAGAACATTATTGAAACACATTAAAACTGACAATTTTGAAAGAGTGTTGGTGTCCCCATCTGCCTGACTTGAGAATCCGCTTTAATCTCCACACTCGCCGTCTCGAGTGGCTTTTCTCTTTATTTTCAGAGTGGATCTGGAATGAAATAAATCTAATTGAGGGATTGTGGGATGTAGTTACTAAATATGTATATTAAATATATATATAATATAAAAGGAATATATGTAAAAATATTAAGAACCCGATTTTAATCTGTTTTTACTAACTTAAGAATGAAATATTCACTTAAAAATGTAACAAGGACCCCAATTCTTTTAGTTCTTCCCTGACTTGCCTTATGATTCCCAACTATTTCTAGACACAAACCAGTTACTTTGCTATTTAAAATTACTTAAGTATTATAATTTTAACCTGCCAAAAAGGATATTACCTTAGAATAATTCCCCTATAAAAATGCAAAATCACGTTCTACTTAAAATTGTTCCTGATTCTTCTTGTATATACTTTCAAAAACAATAATCTCTCCAGGTGATTTTTGGGTCCCACTCTCCGTAGTTAATTGGTCCTGCCATTCTCACACACACAGGATGCCGGGGCAAAGTGGTCAGGACACAAAAAAGTTCGATAAAAGGAATTTCCGTCCCGCATTGTCCTCGAGGAGCTGCGTCGCACATTATATCCCATTTCCCATTTCCCATTTCATATTTATAATGTAATCTGCACTTGAGCCTCAAAGAGACCTCGCATAAATCACGAATATATGCGAATGGAGGCTTACTATTCGGATTCTGATTCCAAATGCAGCCGCGCCGAGTCCACTTCTTGGGCTAAAAGCCTTTGTAATACTTGGAGTCCTTACTTATATGTATGAATATATTTTTTCATTTCTGGCGCTGCCTTTTTGTTTGATGTTCGACGGCCACTTGAGATGCATTTGGTGGAACTCGGCTTCTCCTGGTTCCTCCCGAGCTCTCTGGCGAGGTGTGAGCCTTCCTTTGAATTCATTTCGATTATTGGTTGATTGATCCTTTGATCCCTGATACCCCGTATACACTCATTAGGCTAAAAGCCTATTATTGTGGCCCAACTAATTAACCCGAACGCCAGATGGCATCTGCCATCGATTGCAGCGGTTTTCCCATTTTGATTTCTCGTTTCTCTTTTTTGTCTTTGCTCACTTCGGTTTCCCTTGGGGAATCGCTCAGGCTTATTGTCCTTTCGGCCGCATATTAGCCGTGGCCATTGTTGTTGCTTAGCCAGCAAGGAGCAGGCAAGGAGGAGGTGCCAGGTTGCACTGCCATTTGACTAATTAGAAAATCTATATTTTCCCGAGAGACAGGTATATTTTTGGGTACATTTTTCATACATTTTTGAAACATTTGTGAACAAGAATCCAAGTAGAGTAAGAGTTTGACTTGCAAAAATAGATTTAGTAAAGAATTTTCAACTATTTAATAGATATAGAACAAAAAAAAATAACTCTAGGATCATTTTTTCAGGGTATTATATTCTTTTTACCAAAGATTTTTCTTAAAAAATTACTTTGAAGTTATTTAAAAATCAGTTCAAGCTTTTTTGAAGTTGTTAAATTATATAAAATAAATTAATAAATGCAAAATTAACAAATTTTGATAGAATTTTTAATGGTTTCTGGGATAAAAGCAAATATATTGTATGACTTGGTTAGAATTTTCTATTTCTATTATATTTTTAATTTTTCAGAGAGATTTCTCCCAATACCATTTAAAATTGTTTAATAATCCGTTTAAGCTTCTAAATAAATGACAATAAATCAATCAATTCAAAAGGAACTAATTAAGATACATTTGCAATGCTTTTTGGGATAAAAAAAATATATCTTATCTCTGGAATAATATTTTCTTGCTATATCTATTTATTTGTCTGTTTTCTGAAATACTAAAAAAAATCATTAACATCAGCTTAAAATTGTATACTTAGTAATTATTTATATAAATAATACTAATTATAATTATAATTATAGTTATAAATAAATATGTTAAACAAGAATACATCATGAAAAAAGTTTAATAAGTTTTGCAATTAAATCTTAATGTTTAGAGAATTTAATGCTATATATTTCATTAAGGAGAATTTATTATTTTAAAGATTTCAAAGTAAATATGAGAAAACCTTATTGTACGGTATATATATATATATGTATTTAGTATCATCATTTTAATTTACAACTCTGAACAGGTAATACACTATTTAATAAAATATATTTAACAATTATTTAATCAGAAAAGTCTCCCTCAATTCGAAAGCTAATCAACGGTTGGTCCTTGGAGAAGTTTGTTATGTCTGGACTGTACCCGCAACGAAAACCCAACCAAACCATTCACCATTGCCACATGGCCATTGTTCCTTCGTTCCCTCGTCCCCTCGTCCCCCGTTCCTCCGTCCCCCCGTTCCTCCGTTCCCCCGTCGTTATCCTGCGCTCCTCTGACACGCTCCCAAATGGTCGACGTCGCTTTGAGCCACTTGGAAATCGTTAATTTCATAATTACATGTTTCATGCACACGCTCCGTGCTCCGACTCGAGACTCCAAAATGGGGTTTATGTATGTTGTGTCCTGTGTGTATATATATGCGTGTATTTCGGGGCGTGTGTGAGTGGCACATAAGTGGCAGCCAGCCAGAAAGCCAACACCATTTTGGCCATAATTTAGTTTTGCCCGTCCATTAGCAGTTCAGGCCACACGATGGCGTGGTATGGGGGGGGGAGGTTTTCGGTGCGGGGTTTCCTTTGTTGCAATGCCACTCAGCGGGAAATCAGCACCCAGGGAGGGGGGCTGGTGGGAGGGCAGGATTGGGACGAGGACGAAGTGGCCTCGAAGGAGCCACAACAACACAAGGCAGGGCACACAGGCAGAAAGTTATGGGGGGTATTCTAGGGTTTAAAATAATATAAAAAAAGATTTTAAATTCAAGTTAATTAGGTTATTATTGGATATTTTAAAATCTATTTATATATATATATTTTTTAAGCTTTATTATAGATTTTGTTTATATTTATTAAAATTTAATAAGAAACATATATTTTCCGCTAATCCCTCTAAAGAGTCTATGTTTTTTTTACTTCTATAAAAATTTTAATCAATAATTAGCTTCAGTTTTTATATTTTATGTATTCTAGATATATTATATATATTTTATTTTATTTTTTTTCGGTGCATCAAGAAACAGGGGGGGGAGCGGCAGGCCACAGAAGAAGCAAAAGAAGGACGAGTGGATAATTATTAATAATTATCGCATTGACGTGTTTTCGTTTACATTTTTTTTCTACATTTTTTTCTCTTTTTTATTTTTTGTTTTTTGCTCTGCAGGGGTGTGTGTGTATGCGTAGGGGAGTGTGCATGTGCGCATATGTAACACTGTATAAGTGGTTTATATAATTGGTCAACTTCTTGGCTTCTCCTCTGGCTGCTTGCTTGGCCACTTGGCTTATTCTGGGATTTTTAAGATTTCTTTGAAATTTATAAATAAAACAAATAACTAAAGACAAAAGGTAACAAAAGGAAATTAAGTGTTTTTCAACTTCAAATATAAAGTAAATCATTTTACTACAAATAAAATACAAAAATTCTGTTTTGTTTTCTTATTATATATTTAAATCCTTTTAAAAATTAATAAGAAAAAGTTGTTATAGATAAAAGGCAATAAAGGAAAAGGCAATTTATTAATTTTTAAGTTAAAGTTTTTACTTTTAAATTTCAAAATTGAAATAAATAATTAAACTACAAATTTAACACAACAATTGTGTTTTTTCGTATTTTTTATTCAATGATTCAACTAATAATAGTAGTAAAAACAAATTAAATTATATATAATAGTCAAAAAAGGGACAGGGAATTTAATGATTTTTAACTTTATGTTTTCATACACAATTTCAAAATAGTTTTCTCATTTTATTTAAGTTTTTTTTTATATACATATGTACATAAACATATTATTATTTTTGTATATTCCCTTTTAGCTATTGGTTTCAATTATTTATTATTTAGTAGGGAGCCTTGCTTTGTTCATAAACATTTTAAATTATGTTAAAAAATACTTTCATTTATTTGTTATATTTTGTACCGCCTTATTTTTATTAAATTTAAATTGCTTAGCCAGGCTCTGGCTTTGTTGTTCCCTTTGATGAGATAATCTTTACTGGCTTAAAGGCATTAATTCTGTGTTTATGCCCCTCTCACTGACTCACCCACTCCCCCGGCCTAATCAGCAGCTGTCTCGCTTTTCAGCGCGAGTTCTGACAGGAAGGATATATGTATATATCCTTCAATGGTGGACGTGGGAGACCTTCACCCCTTGGCGAAAGCCGGAGAGCTCATTAAGCTTTAGGCGTATTAAGCGAATTCCGTCTTCTCTTTTTTCAATTATTTCAGCAGAAACAACATTTAAATGGAATTCAAAAACGCTCATAATTCAAAATTAATCCCCGAGTTGGTCGCCGAATGAAAGGAAGACGCGCCAGCGGCGGGGGTCCCGTCCTTTGGTCCTTTGTGGACATTGCGCCTAAATGAGCACCGCTCTCTCTCTCTGCTCATCAGCGATTCAAATGAATCAGAATCAGGATCTGAGGCTGAATCTGAATCTGAATCCGATTCAGACACAGAATCATCAACTTCAAAAAGGCGCAGAACGTGGGGGCTGCTTTCTGTTGACGTGGCTTTTTCCCTTTGACCATTTAAGGGATTTAGGAGCCATATAGCAAAGAAAACAAATTAAAAGTAAACGCAGCTTCTGTCCATTCAAATTGCTGGCGAGGGGTTCGGGTGGGGGTTATTTTCTTAATTAACGCAAAAAACCCAACGCGTCTGCAAATTATGTGATTTCAGAATTTTTCAATTAAAAAAAAATATAAAACGTTGAAAGAAAAATGCCAGTGGACGCTGTCAGTTGAGTTGGCCTTTGTTTACAACTTTTCCTCAGCAGATGATGCTCTAGAAAAAAAACAAAATAAAATTCAACTCAAAACTTGTATGGTTTTTCAATATTTTTTTTAGAGAAGAAAAAAGTGTAATCAAAAGCAGGAAAAAATAGTTTAGAGTTCATCATCTTCCTTCTCACATTCTCTCATTCAGATTTTATGGCATCCCCACTTTTTTTATGGCAAAGTAGCTGGCTTGCAATAGATGGCGCCACCTGGTAAGGACACGAGTCCTTGCAAGCTTATGGTAATTCTGCGGGGTGCGTGTGCCGACTGAAGGCCACCGAAAGCTAAAAGAAAAGCTTGGCCAAACTTGAGGCAAAGTTGGCGATTTTTAATTTTTCTTTTGAAATATGCTAATTATTTTACTTATTTATTTATTAGTTGATAGTTAAGTTAATATACTTATTAGCCATATTTGTTTAAAATGTGTTTTTAGAGACAATAAATGTACTCAAAATTTGGAAACTTTATATTGAATTTCTTAAATTTTTGCAGCATACTCTCGGGCATTTTTCGAGAGGATTCAAATCTCTATGTATTAAATAAATTATTTTCCAGGGAATTCAAATCCCTTTGCTTAATTAGCTTTAATGATCTTATTTCTGTTTAAGTTTTCAAATATTTTTTATTCTCTTTAAAATGTGCTTTAATATAAACATTAATTTATCTACCGTTTGCTTAGACTTCACAGCATATTTTTGGGCATTTTTTCGAGAGAATTAATTTCCTTGTAAATTAAATGTATATTTTAAGGTCCTTTCTAAAGATGTTATGTTCTAGTAATTAAATGCCACTTTAAAATGTACCTACAGCTAGGCAAAAATGTAACCCCTTGCAAAAAGCTAACTAATAGTTATCATAGCCTACTTTTGGGCTTATTTTTGAGTGAATTGAAATCCTTTTGGGCCTCAGAAACACACTTAAACTTAATATAGTGAATCTATACCGAGCTAAATTTAAATTGGTTAATTTGCAGAGGCGTGCTCGCAAGGGGGGATCGGGTATGGGTGTGTGCGAACCTGATATCCTGATGCCTGACGGAGGACTGCCAACATTGGATGGATGCGTGACAGATGACACAGCACTACACACACAAACACACACACAAACACACACACAATGCACACACATCGCCAGCCAAGCTCGTCTGTATCTGAATTGAATCAACTTTATTTCGAAATGATGCCACTTAAGGACTCTCTCCCCCCTCCCCTCTATCTGTCGCAGTTACAGTTTTGCATGCGGCACACACACACACAGGCACACATAGAGCCGCAGCCGAATCCGTAGCATACTTTTTGGCATGTGCAACGTGCCAACCGAAATAAACTTGATAACAAGCAATTTCTCACGTCTCTCGAGCGTGGCAGTTGCCATTTTCGGTCGCCTCCGTTGCCTTCAATCGCCTCGGTTGCCATTTCCGACTAACAATCACACATGCAGGAGCCAGCAAAAGCTGGAATAATTACACTGCGCACAAAGAATAGAGGTTTTCAAAGGGGGGAAATAATATTAATTACGAGAAGGAATAGCATTACAAAACAAGTTATCTTAAGATGATCGAAAGAGAGAGCTGATATTCTGATTGCTTAATTTTTTCTTGTATAAAAATGCTAAAATCTATATTTAAGACAGAATTTGCATTAAACTTTATTTTGAAAATATATTGTTTTTTTAAGGGAATTATACCCTTACATCACAAATTGCTTAAAACTATTGGTCTAATTAAGAAATATAACTTTTTATATAATATTTGTATTAACAAAATAACAATTTACCAGAAAGGAAGCCAACTTTGGGAAGCCAAAGTTTGTATACCCTTGCAGGTCGTAATTTATTATTAAAATCGTTCATTACTTTGCCAAAAATGCATTAATTTCATTGTGGACAGCTTTCCAGTGCTAGATTTTATTAGGTTAATAAATCTACATTTTATATTTTACAATGAAAAATTTTAAATTTTTATCAATTTTTGACAATTTAAATTTTAACTACAAAGTTAAAAAAAAATTAAAAAATTTTTTTTTCCTTCGGACATGGCTAAATCAACTCGGCTGTTGATGCTGATCAAGAATATATATGATTTATGGGGTCGGAAATAACTCCTTCCCTATTTTTTAGGCTTCTGACTAAAATTATAATACCCTGCAAGGGTATAAATGAATTATTAATAATTAATTTTTATGCATTATTAATTAAGATTAAATTCTATATTTTTCGATGATTTACAATATTTTTAATATTGAGCCTGACATATATGATTATATTTTTCTCTTTTCCATTTTTTTTTTTACTGTGTAGAACTGCTTTGGCTTTCGACTGTGGGCCTCCATGTTTTGACTTTCGACGCGTTCCATTCCGATCCGATGCTCGTTTTGCTTATCATTAGTTTAATTGGTGGCATGACGACATCATTGACATCTATTTACCCGTCGTCGGCGCCCCTTTGATCCGCTGTCTTTTGCCATTTAATTGGATGTTGGCCGTGGCAGGCGCAGCAGGTGGGAAAGGGGGCGAGAACAAGGACGAAGGACGAGCGGGGATGGGCTTCTGTTTTGACATTTGACACAATTTGGACAGAGGGCGGGGCCGGAGGCATCAACAAACCTCCCCCTTTGTTGGACTTTTAATTTGTCACTAATTTTTCACGTCTCGTCGAATTTCAGTTTGTGCTTCATTAACGCCTTCGAAGGCCAGAAAAAAACATGGTTCCAATTTCGCCAACTTAATGAAAGTGTCAACTTTAACGAGCCTCAAATTGTTTTCATTTTCACTTACCAGCAATAACGGCCATATAATAATGATAATAATAATAATAATAACGATGTGCCGGCAGCGGATTTCCTGCCCCCTCAACGATATTGATTGCTTCATCAGTTTTTCTTCTCTCTCTTCGTATTTTTCCTGGGTATTTTCCTACATTTTCTTGCGAACTGCGAACTGGAGCTTTGTCCCTTGATTGATTGGAAAAATTATTCAATCTGGTCTCGTTATTTATTTGTGACAAAGAAGGGGAAATTATCAGTAATATTTGGGGAGGAAATTGGGGAAAAATATAAGTGTCCTTAAAAAAGATATTTTTATTGGATTTGGTAGAATTTTTTAATCAATTTCTGTACCCATATACCATAGTTTTTGATTTCTCATTGATACTCACTTAATTTACGCTTTGAAACGAGTTCCCAGAAGGACCTTTCAGGAGGAGGAAGCTGAGAAAAAGCAGAAGCAGGACCAGGGGCAGGAGAACTGGTGGCCGAAAAGCTGCCTATTTAGACAATTGCTGTCAAAACATTTGGTAATGGATACCAGGCAGCCAGCCAGGATGCCGGAGGATGAGTGAAGCCCAACTAGGACACAATGCCAGTCACACACAAATACAAATAACCACAAAAAATATAAGTGGAAGGAAACGCGGCAAGTTGATTAAATTGCGTGAAGAGCTAAACGACAAACAGCCAGGATAATGGCAGAAAGGATTAAGGATTGCCCGTGTCATGACGATCGGGTTTCGATTACACAAAAGGGAAATGCCCTGTACCTCCTCCTAAGTGTGTTTTACTTGTATTTCATTTGTTGTTGTGGCCTCGGCTCCAATTCAATTGCCGCTTCCGCTGGCGCAAATGTCATTCGTCCCGGGCCAGGACAAAGGTGATCCTGGTTGGTTTTAATTACGCCAAGTGATTCGCAATAAGCAAAATGGAAATCAAATGCGCCATCTTGCACATCCGCATCTCGAGTGACATTTATCGCGTGTTTTGACAGCATTCTGAATTCGATTCCCAATTCCAAATCCAACCCTAAGCCATTTCCCATGGAGCTATCCGTAAAAAAAGGGGGAACTCTCAGGCAACACCAGGGTAAAATGGCGCTTTATTATCCAAATTAATGTCTTTAAAAGGAGGTAAACCCCAGACCACTGGCAGAAGGGTTTAATTTCAATCAATCAAATGTATTAAATGAAACTAAGAAACTAAAGAGAGATTTGAAATAGCCTAGAAATCATGCCTGAAAGTATGCAACAGTTTATTTCAGTGGAAATAACTGAAATTTAACTGAAGAAATGTGTTTTAAAGTCAGTAGTTATTTTTTAGCAAAGATTTTTAATTATTAAATTTCGAAATCGCCTAAAAATGCCTTAAAATATTTACCTTTATTTTACTGAACAAGAATCTTTAAAATTCATGATTTTCCCATTCATTGAACTCCCAAAATAATTTAACATTTTTAGTTTTATTCTATATTAAAATAAAGAAGGAAAATGCCCAGAGAAATAAAATCTCCCAAGGACCTTGTCTGAGAGCATGCAAAGTTTTCAGGCAAAGTTTTTTAAAAAATAATTTAGATTATTTATATTATTTTGTAGTTTTTTTTTTATTTTAAAAATCACAAAGACAATCACCAGAGGATAAAAATCACATAATAACCGATTCTGAGAGTCTGCAATAAAATATATAACTGCTCAAACAGAAACCTTTACTTAAAGAAAACCTTTTAAAAATCAAAATACTTATATTTTTGCAAGCATTAAAATTCTTAAATTTTTTATCAATACCAAAGTATTCTTCTCAGTGAGCCCAACACCCCCGCTAAACACAACGAAGGGACACAAAGGACAGCCTCGTTTTCCACTCGAATTGAGCCGCCTGGCCGTGGGTTGCTTTCCCCCTGCCACACGTTTTCCCACGTTTATGCAATCATTATATTTTCATGCCTATTAACAAATAAATAAATCTAAAGAAATTTGCATAAATATTGCGCAGGTGATTTGATCACCGGAGTGTGCAGCGATGATTGCGATTACCATTACGATTATGGCCACGATTACTCCTGAATGAATTTGATCATTGTTTACTCAATTGGAACGGGTAGAGGAAAAGTATGAGAAAAAGTAAATACATACATTTTTTATAGATTTTTTTAGTCTAAAAATAGTGTGAAATAATTATAGTGATTTTGTAAGAGCACTTTTCTGCTTTAAAAATTATTAAATTAATACATTGCAGAATTCTCAGAAGTCTTTAATGAAACTTAATTATTATATACATAAAATGTATTTTTTAAATACAATACATATTATATATGTATATAATTATTTAATTAAACTTTTTAGAGGATTTTAAAATTGCAATATTATTTATTTTGTGATTGAGAGTCAAAATAAATGCTTAAATAATCAAAAAAAAGGCTCTTACAATAAATTACGAATTTTACATTAAATCCAATTCCCCGAAGGCCATTACAATACCAATTTTGCTCACTTCCTTTGGGTTGGCATGAACAGATCCCCTTTCCTGGCACTATTCTTATTTTTTGAAGTGGTTCAACCAATTGAATAGACAAAACCAATCACACATCCCTTGAATTTGACAATAAGTGTCCGAGAAATGGGCGAATAAATGATCATCTGGGCGGCAAATCGAGTTGGCACTCACTTGGCCGTAAAGACTCACTTTTCCGGATTTTCACACACCAGCTGGGGCGAGGCGAGGCACCTTCCTGTCCGCTTCCGTTTCCTCACTCCCCTTTGTTGCTCAATTTGTGTCTCAATTTGCTCATTTATTCCCATACACTTGGCTTGCCATTTTCACACTTGCCAAAGGACAAATTGAGTTGGACACACAGGAAACAGGATGCGGACAGAGAAAATGTGTTGCAAAATATTAAATAAAAAAATTAAGAATTTTGAAATTATAGAAATGGACTAAGGTTAGTAAAATGATGGTTTTCCACGTATTTAAAAACTGATATAAATGATGGAACATAATTTATAAAGCATTTCTTTTAATATAAAATTGTTGAAAAAATATTAGGCACAATGTTAAAGTCTAAAATCTTTAATTAATGATGGAAAATAATTTTAAAAACACTTATTTTAATATTAAAATGTTTAACAAATATGCTCCAGCATATTTAAGACTGTTTAATGTCTGAAAACTGAATTTAAAATAAAACTAAAACAAAAACACTTTATTAATAACATATTCTCATGAAAAACCTTAATTATTTATTCCGAAAAACCGTATTTACCCAATAATTATCACATTTTTCGCCGTGTCCTTTGGGAAAACTCAATTGCAGTTCACATGACAGGACAATGGGAGTGCTGGCCGCAGCTGGGAAATGCGGGGGATGAGTCGGATATCGTTATCATTATCATTATCGTTATCCTTGCACCTTGCAACCGATGCCGCCGACACTCGCATTGAATTGCTGACTAATTGCTGCCTGCTCTTTGGCGCCCGCCTTTCCGCGGAAAAGCGGGAAAGTCAGCCGTGAAATTTTAATGATTCGTAAGCTGATACGCCTTGTGAAGGCTGCCGGGTCCGGGGATGCAAATTAAGCGAGTTTCTCTCTCTCTAATCTGGCGAAGGACGACACTTTCTTATTGAGTATCAAAGGCGAGTGGAAAATGACAGTGGAAAACCCGCTGAGGCAGAAAATAAAAAAACAAAAACGGGTGACAACAAAAAATTCTACCGGAAAATCTCGAACCTGGGCCGGGGTGGGGGTCACGTCAAAAGATTATGACAATTTTCCCACCACAAATGAACACGAAAATCCGACAGGCGACAGGCGACAGGCGACGACAGCCAAAGGAGCAATCGGCCCAGGACCAGGCAGGGCTCTGGGCCATTGTTAGCTGCCGTTGACGAGGATTAAGGACATTAGTGCCGTGGAAAATAAGAAAGTGACAAGAAAACGAGAGAAAATCCGCACTACGGAGAATAAATGTAATCAATGTGGCAGGAAAACAGCGAAAATTATGATTGATTTCGATTGTTTGATTGGTTCGAGAGAGAAATCGGTAAAGGGAGTATATCGAATGTCCTTCCAGCAAAAAAAGGTTACCCCTTCCAACCGGAAAATGGGCTTAACCGCAAAAGAAACAAAATATTTAATTTTACTTTTCCTTAGAAAAAATATGCTTAAATTTATTGGTTTTGCAATTGTAAATTATGTATTTAAAATTATTTAGAGATGGGTTCAAAAGTATGAAATAAATAATTTACTTTCTGATAATAAATGGTTTTTATATCCATTTAAAAAGTGTCTAAAAGTATGCTGTAAATTTGTATCAAATATTTATCTCATTTTTAAGTAAATGAGATATGAGTAAAAAATTACGTTTTAAGTTTTTAATTATAGTTAAAAATCTGCATTAAATTTAAGTCAATTAACAGGGTGTCTAAAAGTATGCAGTGATTTTTGTGACAATCTTAAATTCAGTGTAATTTTTTTTTCTGTAAGTTGAAACATTTTGTAGCATACTTTTTGGCTCCAAATAAATTGATTTCAATACTACAGCATCTATATAAACAATAATAACTTGTTATTCATTTGGTTATCTAAGAAAATAGTTTTAATTTAATATATTACAGGAGTGAAAACATATATATATATATATATTATAGGAAAATTAGATTTAAAAGATCTTAAAAATTTACTAAATATATTATACATACATTATTCTCAGAGGTTCATGGCACTCAAACTTGCCAAGTAAAGCTTAACATATATTCCCCCTCCGCTGGAAACCCTTTTTCCAAGTTGATTATAAAGACTTGGCCACTCGAATTGCAACTGAGACGAAGTGGAGTGCCAGGGTTGCCACCCGGGAGGCGTTGCCACTTGAGATGCGGCGGCGCCGGCAACCCTGGCTCTCATTAAAAATCATTTAGGAAACCCTTTATCAGCACAAGGCTAGGATAAGTTCAACAGGACTCCTCAAGGGTGACACGACGGGGGGCGTGAACCCAAAGCGCCAGTCGAAGGGGGGTTGCAAAAAGTCCGGCATATAAAAAAATATATATATATCTATATATATATATATATATATATCTGTAGGGGTTTTTGAGTGCAGCATGCAAGGAGCTCAGAGAGCTCCTTTTGATCGAATTAAGGCGCCCAGCATGGCGTCCAAATATGGCCAACTTGGGCGCGCGAGAAAACCACCCACTTTTCGTGCCACCTTCTGCACCTTCCACCTTCCGCCTTCCGCCTTCCACCTGCCTCGTGCTCGAGTGCAGTTTATTGTTTGATTTCGCTCTTTTGTGCATTTGCTCGCCCTTTGAAATTCAAATTGAGATTCAAATTAAAATCAAGAGCGGGCAAAACGGTTCGCCATCGTCGGCGGCCATCATGGCTTTCGTTACCTTTTCCTATCCTCTTTTTTTTTTGCTTTGTTTTTCGATTTTTGCTTGGGTATCCGCCCAATTCGTGGAGATCAAAGTGGAGCTTCTCCCATGTGAAATGTGGAAATGTGGAAAGCGCTGCCTCCTTTGTGATTGTGCAGCTCGCCTTGCAGTCGCCCCCAAAAAGCACAAAAAAGCTGGGAAAAAATGAAAAGAAAATGCAAATAAAGTTGAAATAAAGACATCAAGATGTCTGAAAGGCTTCACGCTCTGATGCGATGGACAAATGAAACTTTTCCCCTGCCTCCGAAGGGAGACGGGCTTTGGGGGCTAAGGGCTATATCAAAAGGCCATTTTAAAAAATGGCCAACACACTTTGAAGTTAAAAAAAGCAATGGGAGCGAGTATGCAGCTGGTTTAAGGTGGTTTTTCTAACAATTTTCATACATTTTTAATAATCTAGTTAAACCTTTATTTATATTTTAAACTTTTGGGTATTTATTTGTGGGGTTTATAAATAGGGCTTATAAATGGGGCTTATAAATAGGCAGAAACTTCATTATTCATATTGCTTTAAAATTGTACAAATTAGTAAGGGTTTTTCTTTATTATAATTTTTAAAATTTTTAAATTTTCTTTTCTTTTAAATAAGTAAAACTGTTTAAGATTTTTTTTTTGAATAAGAACTAAGCTTAGATAAATTGAAATTATACATTTGTATACAAATTATTTTAATAAGAATATTGAAATTTTTTTTTAAATTCTGTTAAATTTTAATAATATTAATGGTGTTTTAACTGAAACATTATTTTAATGTTAAGCTTTAAAAATGCCTTAAATTGCCGATAATTTCTAATAATTTTCATGATGTTTAGTGAAATGTGTATAACTCTAATATTTTTAGCAACATTTTGTAATATAATCTTAAGAAAAAAAATGTCAATAATATTATGAGTCCCTCTTAATTTGGAGATTTAATTTTTTAAGGCAATTCTGGGGTAATCTGCTCCATAACATTTCAATAAATTCTTTGAAAATGTGTCTAAAAGTATTTAAATTATATTTTTGTGTCACCAAACTCAATGGTAATATGTTTTCCATACGATCAAATTATAAAAAATTAATAACAAAATATAATAAAATAAAAACTTTTATACAATGTACAAGATTTAGCATACTCTTTGTTTTTTTTATTTTTTTATTTTTTTTGTTATTTAAAAATTTTCTGATTTACGTGGAAGCTTCAAATGTATTATTATGCTCCCTGAGCTTAATATATATTTTATCCCGGTTCCTTTTCAAGTTCTCCTCCCCCGCCTCACCGTAAAAGCCTTTGGGCAGATGAAATGAATTGGTAAAACAGGCAAGAACGTCGCAAAAAGTGCAATAAGATGCACTCCTGTTTCGGTCCTTTGTCACAATCACACGTGGCAGGCCGCCAAACATACTTGCATATACTTGCATATGTCCCCGAAGGACGTCCGTCCGTCCGTCCGTCCGTTTGTCAAAGGCATATCGCACCTCAAAGCGTTATGCAAAATAATTGTTTATGGTGTTTTAACAATTTGCACGCGAGTCCTTCTTAATCCTCAATCCCCATTGGAGGAGGCAGCCCGAGTCGGGGAAATGCAGGCGTATATAACAATTATGTGTGTGTGGGTGTGTGTGGGGGGGGAGCATTATGCCAAGGATATCCGCGGGGATATGGAAAATGCGTCTCATTACAGGATGATGCGAGCATACATATCCTTGCACCCACCCACTCACACACACGCACTACAAATCCGCACTCGAGGACGACGTCGTTATCCTTAATTTATAAAAGTGTGCGTTGCCGCCTGTCGCCGTCATCTTGTGAATATGCATAAAACTGGAAGGAATTAAATTTCCGACTCACCAAAGGGCTGCACTGTGAAAAATAAGGTGGAAAAGACTTTAAACTAAATTTGTTTTATGGGAAAACCTTAAAATAGGCGAAGTTTCTGACTCCTTTGGGTAAAAAACTGGCTGAAAACACAATATGGATTTCTGTAAAGAATGTTTTAAAAACTTTTAACAAATTATTTTCCTTATTTATTTTATATATTATCTTAATTGTTTTATAATTTATATATATATTTTAAGGCTCTTTTTATTTTAATTTATTCAATAAAATGTTTTGTTTAAGTTTATTTTAAGTTTGAATAATGAGAATAAGGTTGTTAACACGAAGTTATACCGACATAAGTCCGCTGATCAATTTCTTTAAAAATTTATGGTTTTTGTGTGGTTTTTAATATTGTTATAAAATAAAATGGGAAGAAAATATTTAAGCTTGAATGGATTTTGTACTAATCGAGTTTATGCCGCTTTGTTAAAGGTTATAAGGTATTAGGTATATTAACAAATTTTTTTATTTGAACTTTTTGATTAATTGAAAATATTTCTTAAAAAAGTAAGCCTTTCTTTGTATTTTTTGTGCTGAGAATAAATAGAAAATCTACAAACAATCCCTTGTTATAATTACTGAAATAGCTACAATTTGACCAACTTTTCGTTGCGTGTACTTTTGCTACCGTTGCCATAATGAAATGTAATGCAATGTAACCGAATAACGAACCAACCAAGCGCAGCCGTTGTGCCCCCCAGGCCGCCAAGAACCACCCAACCAGCCAGAAATACCACCCATAAATCCCCCTAGAAATTCCCCGTTAGAAATCCCTTCACCCCCCCCCAAAATCTATGTAGAGGTACAGGAGGACTTGCACCACATTTACCACCTGCAGGCTGCAGTTTTTTTTTCTTCCTTTGTGCCTCAGTAATTTGCATATGCATTAATATGCTTCAAGTGTCCCGTGTCCGTATTCGCATATCCTTATCCGGCCATATCCTTGAGTATGAATAACTGCTTTTGGTCCTTTGGCTTTTGTGCACTTGTGTGGAATCGCTGCAAGAAGCGGAAGGTCCCCAGCATCAGAATGATGAGGCGGCAGAAATCGGCGGCGGCAGGAGGTGTCCTTTTAATGGTCCTCGTTAAGCGATTCAGCGGGGGGGCAACTTCCACTAACTAAGTTGCAAAAAGGATACTTGTATTCATAATAATAACCAGCCATAGGAGATTACTGCAGTTTTATCAAGGATTAAGGTATATTTGTGAAGCTGCGACAGATGTGTATATTGATCGAAACTGATTTATTCCTCGCAAAATTTATTTAAATTTAAAATGAACTCTTAAAAGAAACAATCGAAATATTCAAAAACTCTATTTTGGGAGTGGTTTTAGGTAAGGAATTATATTAAAATTTAATATTAATGGCTGCTGGTGTGCTTCAATGTTTCTTAGTGCCTTTGTTTACATGATTTGTTTCTTTTCTCTAAGCTTTCTATATTGTTTTTCATTTTATAGTAAGATTTCTTTAATCTTTAAATATTTATAACTGTACTTATAAAGATAGTATAACATAACATACCTGATTGTAATTATTTATTAAACAAATGTTAAATAAAATGTATGCTGAATACAGCTCAACATTCAGGGCGTGATAATAAATATATACATATAAATAAATATACTAGATTTGTTTAATTTACATTTATAATTCATTAATTATTGTTTTAGTATGTTAAAAATACGTTAATATAGTCTTAGTATGTTTTTTTTAAGTAAGAATTAACTCAAAGTTATAAGTGAACGTTACCGCTAATCTGGGCGTCAATTATTTAATTTTATATTGATAACTTTTATAAAAGAATATAATATACGAAATTATAAAAGACGCGTAGAGTCAAATATAATTATGTAACTTATTTGTTAATTTAATTTTATTTTAATTAAGCGATTTAAGTAATTAGCATTTTTAGCCACGTTTAGCGCCAACAGTTAACCGTTAACCGCTAACAGTTCACCGTTAACCATTAACTGTTTACCATTTCCCAACCCCTCTTCTCGCCCGAAATGAAAATTTATAATGGCTTCCAGAAAGAGAAGGAGCGAGTGGCAGCTGCTCAGCCAGCAAGAGAGGGAAGCAGAGCGAAAGAGAGGGCCAGCGAGAGAGCGAGAGAGGAATAGCGACAGGGGCGAGTGAGTGCGCAGGTCGCAGCGAGTGCGAGCGAGAGGGCGCGAGGGCGGCAGCGCAAATGCAATTCATAAAATGAAAATGAATGAACCAGGTCGGCCAGCGAGAGCGAGCGAGAGGCCGCTACCCGGAGCGAAAGAGAGGCAACGAGCAAAATTAACTGGGAGGGGCGAGCAACAAAAAAAAAAAAAAAAGGAAGCGAAAAGAAACCTCCTGTCAAGGATGATTGCAAAAATCAGCAAGCCAAGAAGTGCCAGGGGTTGTTGTCGTCCTCGCTCGTCGGCCACTCTATATGGTAACTCCCCCTCCCCCCCTGAAAGGCGCACCCCACAGCCGGCACGCAGGGGGTGGCAGCAGGTGGGAAACAACCACCAGAAGGTCGCCACCTTTGGTTAAACAGAGACAGCAACCAGCGCGTCCGGCAACAGGACCTGGACCTTGGCGCCAGTTAGGGTCCTGGTTGGCTGTTGGCCCGTCCAGCTTTCTGCTCCCCCCGCTCGGCCCGTTTCGATATTAACATCGATGATTGCGGTTATGACGATCCAGAGATGCCACTACCAATCCCCATCCGAGCGGTAAACACTCGTTGGATTCAATTTGCAATGCAGCGCAGGACATCCAGGAGAGGGGAAACCCTCTCCCCGCGTTCCTAATGGGGCATATCGCAGGCCGTTTTTAATGAGGGGATTCTTCCATCGACTGCCTGCAATTAGACTGATTGCGGTTAAGTGCAGTCAATTAATCGGAGGAGGAGGCTTAATGCATCATCGCATTTCAGGACAAGTGCTTACCTCGTGTCTGTGCAAGTGAAAAATGATTGAGAATTAAGGATTGTCCTGAAAATGCCTTTTAGGGGAAGAAGAAACTAAAATACTAAAATCTCATAATCCTTATGTATCGCAAGCTGTTGCCTAATTTGTCATAATATCGATATTATAATGTATTATCGATAATATCGATATGATATATATGTCTTCGCTTTTTTGGACTTAAACATTAAGATTTATAACGAAAGCACTGATATTGTGAATTAATTGAATTTATAATATTTATATGCAGATAAAGGACACATTTTCGATAATGTCGATATGCTAACGATAACATTTGAACAACTTGTTTAAGCTAGAATTTAATTTTGTAAATATAAATATTTTTCTCATATTTAAAGTTCAAAAATAATGAAGTCTAAATGTTTTTATAGCTAAACTTATTTATTTTTTAAATATAATATAACCATCGACAATGATTTATTGATTTCTTTTCTACTTTGAAAATAATTGTTAATTTTACCAAAATAATGGGAATTTTGACATAAAAACATCTAGTTCTAAGCATAATTAGCTAAAAAATAGAACTAAAGTTCCAATCCAGTTTCTTATCAAGACCATTCCTGTTCGATTTCGATGATAAACCTATCGAGTAATCCCTGTAATGAGGAATCGAACTTATCCAATCTTGAGTCCCCAGTCACTTCATTTGGTCTGCTGATTTCAAAGTTTTCCCCACACATATTTCCATGCAATTTTCGCTCTTAATTTCGGAAAGAATCCCCGAGTTCGTCTTCGGTGCCGTCGTCGTCGTCGTCGTCGGTTGATTATGGCGTTTGGGGAATTGAGTTTGGGGAATTATGATGCGTGAAATATGTGAGGAGGAGCAGGGGCGGGAGGAGTTGGAGTCCATATGCAAATCTCGTTAGTGGAGTCGCAGTCCCATCCTTATTTCCGAATAGCAAATCGTTAGCGAAAAAAGGTGGAAATTGAATTTGCAACTTTTTCTTTATTTTGTGCCCCACAATGGCATATTAATTTCAGATTTCAGATGTGGAATCATCATCGTCGGCCGTGTCCTGTAAGCCATATCGCCGAGAGTCCTTCAGCGGCCCCTACACACCGCCTCCTTTATGTTTTATGGCCTAACGAGTTGCAGCATCTCATTCATTATACGACGATTTGCAGTATTATGGCCTCGTTTGCAGCCACCATCCCCTAGCCCCATCCCTTTGGGGGTTTCTTTTATTTTCCACTGAGATAAACATCGAGGTAAATATTTTAGAAGGATGTAATATTACTGTGGCATTGTTGTAAATGCATGAAAAATATGGTGCTCAAATTATAAGGCCTGGAAATAGGGTTAGTAACTCTTTGAAGATCCTTATTTTTGAAGTAAAAGATTTACTGATTTTGTTGTATAAAAAATGTATTTAAAGCTTATTTTTTACAATTTAAAGGTATTTATTTTATTATAGGAAATAAATACTAATAAAATATTTTAATTTTAATTGACAATTTTAATTCTATTATTATTTTTTTAGTTCTTTTCTGTTAAGTAGTTCAAAAGAAGCATTAAAGATTAAAACAAGTCAAAGTAAAATGCTAAATTTAATGCACTTCGATTAATTTTAATGTTAATCTTTAAATATAACAAGTGTTTTTTTTGTAGAAATTTGTGTCTAATTATTAATAATATAATAACGTGTTCTTAATTGCATATACTTTCTTAAGACAGAAAATATTTTGAGTTTTTTCTGTACATAAAATGAACAATAAGAGCAATAACTATAGATTAATGGTTGTTTTATAAAGACATAAGTGTCTAAAATGTTAATAATTTTGATATTGATCATATAGTAACTATAACTATAAATTGAAAAATATTTTAAAATATTTCTAGGGATCTTAGTCTATATTTTATCACTGCATACTGAACACATTTCAAAGATTTTTTAATTTTGAAAAACGTAAAATAGAGTTTAGAATATTTTTATATATTTTGTATACGATTTGTATTTGATTTTTTTCTCCGTGTGGCCGCACTCATCAAATCTAACATTTTTGCCTCCGGCCAAATGAAAATTTGCATTAAGTGAAGTAGTCATCAGTTATCGGCATTAACATCGACGAACATCCAGCGTCATGATGATAGCAACGCAGCAAATTTTTGAATTCAATAGGAAAGCCTTGGGTTCATCTTGTTTTTTTTTTATTTTTGGTTGGTGGGATTGGGCATCGGGGGTTAAGGTGGTGCACGGTGGCGCGGCATTGTTTGCTCAAAACTCAACCTCATTTGGAGCAGAAATATGCCAACAGCACTCGGAATAATAGAGCGAACTTCAGAGACGGCAAAGAGTGGAAAAAGGGGTGCCATTACCATTCAGAAAAAGGTAAAAAATGGGGGACCTGTGCCTCCTCAGTTGCCTGTTAGTTTGAACGCAAAATCAGCGACATTATAATCGTCCTCATTAACGGTCGTCCTCATCCTTGTGCCCATGCTTGTTCCCCTCCTTGTGCCCATGCTTGTCCCCATCCTCCTCCTCGTTGTCGTTGTCGTTAATATCCTGGAAAACCTACCTCGTCAACTCATCAGCGTCATTAGCGAAGAGCAGCGGAAGGAAGGAAAAAAATCGCACTAAAAATGGAAAAATTTATGCGGGCCAAAAGGAAATATGTGATGCTCTAACGATACTACCAGCTAGGATGTAATAAAAATATATTAAAAAAAAATATAGACATATAGAAGATTATTATCAAGTCAAAAGTATTGAAATTTTGATGGGTAAAGTTTAAAAATGATATTTTAAAGGAGTAAATGCATTCTGTTTGGATTTGCTTAATTTTTTATTTTACGTGCTTCAGATATTACAAAATATTTTCTTCCACTTGGAGGCTTTTTTAAATATATTAAATTAATATTATTTTTAATAAGAACTTTACTATTTATTTATACAAAATTTGATATAAGTGTTTTCAGGATTATTTTATAGGTAAAAAAATAAAGATTAAAAGATATACATAAAAAGATTATGTTTCAGATATAAAAAAAAGGTTTTGAGCATTACAAAAATTAATAATAAAAGAATTTAATTAAAGCTAGATTTTAAACAGTATAATTTTTATACATTTAATAGTCATAAATATTGTACAAAATAATAACACTAATAAGGAATGCCATACAACATTTTAATAACAATAAACATGATAATATTATTTAGAAAAAATCCTTCAGGTTTATTTGTCTTAAATATATTTTATGAATCGGACATTAAGTTAAGTTTGAAAGGTTACAATGTCCAAGGATAGTATCTTACAGACCTTTAGTTGCATGCTGGGAACTTAACCGACCTCGCCAAATCAATCCATTTTCAATCCAATCCAATTCCCGGCTACCTGGCAAGTTCGTTGAGTTTTCAATTGATAATACACTTGACTGAGTCCAGAGCCAGGATGGGCGCCACACCCCCGCCAGGGTCCTTTCAGTGCTCATTCAGACAATTGCACCAGCACTGTTACAAGAAAGGGGTTCCTTTAGATCACTAAATAATTTAGGGAAATCGAAAATATAAGTTGATAAATAAGAGGAATTTTTAGAAATTTTTAAAGAATTTGTAAGGAAATTTTAAAGAATATTTAAAGAATTTATAAAGAATTCTTAAAGAATTTGAACGAATTTTTTACAAAATTAAAAAAGAATTTTAAGAATTTTTCAAGAATTTTTAACGAATTTTTAAAGAATTTTTAAAGAATTTTTCAAGAATTTTTCAAAAATTGTTCAAGAATTTTTCAAACATTTTTCAAGAATTTTTCAAAAATTTTTCAAAAATTTTTAATCAATTTTTCAAGAAGTTTTCAAAAATTTTTCAAGATTTTTTCAAAAATTTTTCAAGAATTTTTCAAAATTTTTTTCAAAAATTTTCCAAGAATTTTTAAAAAAATTTTCAAGAGTTTTTCAAAAACATTTTCAAAAATTTTTCAAAAATTTTTTCAAGAATTTTTCAAATTTTTTTTTTCAAAAATTTTTCAAGAATTTTTCACATTTCTTTCAAGAATTTTTTAAAGCAAATTTCATCAAAGAAAATTGATGAAAAAATCTATGTTTAATTATATTTCAATTTATTTTTTATATTTTGTTATTTTTTTTTTCGTGCACAAATTCGTCCGTTTGACAGTCAGTCGATTTGTCAATCAGTCAGCCAGTCAGTCAGTCAATTTGGGGAACGCAATTTTCTATTGGCAGTCAGCGGCAGGAAGCCGGGATTCCAGGGATTCAGGAGCTCAGGACTTCAGGGCTCCCAGGATGCCGCGTCGATAATGGTCGTGGGGGTGGAGGGAATCGAAGAGGAAAATATTATTCCAGCATTTTTTCAGCGCTTCTATTTATTATTATATTGTTGCTCTTAAGTGCACTTTCAAGGGGTTGTGTAAATTATTCAGCTTAATTCGGATTCGGATTCGGATTCGGATTCGAAGCGGCAACCACCCGCCGAAAAGGGGGAACCACCCTTCGGGCGTATCCTTCATATTTCCCTTTGACTCGCTGCGATTCGCTTTGGGTGCTGCTGCTCTCTCTCGTGTTTGTTTTCGCTTCTTCTCCGTTTTTTCCTATAATTTTGTCCTTGTTGTTGGTGCTCTCATATTTCGCTAATGGCTGCCAGGACTCTGTATATATATATACATTTTTTGTTGCTGCTGCATTGCATTGCGCACAGGAAGTCATTATGGCGCACAACTGCAATGGGGAATTATATTGACTGTTGTCCTCGAGCTCGGGCTCGGGCTCGGGCGGGTTCTTCCTCCTCCTGGCCTTTCTTTCCGCCAAATTGAATGATATCGAATTTGGAATTTCGCAATTTGTGCCCGGTCCAAGTTAATGGATTGCCGGAAAGTCGAGGCGTGGCGGAGGGAACCAATTATTTGGCCTACGGGAGGAGGGAGTCGAGAGCTTCGAGAAGCTAAGGAGTTTTGAGAGAATTTCTAAGATTTTCTCTATTGAAAAATTCAAGAAGTGGTTTCTTTTATGTTGTAGATAAAATATTTAATGTTTTTTAATTTATTTTCTTAAATTTTACAATTTTATAATAAACATGAATATGATCTTTAAGAGGCTGAGAGTTTGGAAAGATTTTTAAAGTTTAAATTAATATTACATTTTAGCTTACTATTTTTGATTGAGTTTTAGATTTTTGTAAATTTTATAATGGCGTTTTATAATATTGAAGAATATTTAAAAATGTTATAGAAACATAAATAATTTTTAAATCGGAGCTGGAAGGTCTAAAGATTTTGCAACTATTTAAGGATTCAATTTATTACACAAAATGGATTTGTTTTATGTTAATGGCATTCTTTAATATTTTAGAATTTTATAATATGGTTTTAATTCTATTTAGGTGGTGTTTAAAGGAATTATTTGTATGTATTGTTATTTAAATAATTTTTTTGCTCTTTAATCTTTGATAAAAATAATTTAAATATTATTTGAAATATTACCTATATTATTAATATATTTTTCACCCCTTAAGGCAGCTTAGGTATTTATATTTTAACACGGAAAAATCCCTGTGAATCTCAACAGGTTTTCCCGACTAAATTGCAGACTTTTCAGCTTTGACATTTGCAATTTTCCACTTGCAGTTGACGCAAAGCTATTTCCTCCTGTATCGTCGACACAAACAAGTTGCTGTCTGGCAAATATTGGCAGCTTCAAAGCAGGCCAAAAAGGGGTGAAAATACGGCTAAAATAGAGTGTGAAAAGTTGGCCAAAAAGGGGTGAAAAGGGGGCAGGTTTAAGATGTCAAATGCAGCGAACGGAAAAGCGTTCCGAGTGACAGAAGTTATTAAATCGAATCAAGTCGCAGGTGCTGTGCAATCATCATAACAATATATTTCCTTCAGGAGTCAGGAGCCGGGAGTCGGGACTCTGGGGAGTTCCTACAGCAGCAGTCCTTCGTCCTGCCACTGACAGTCGCCGGGATTGGGGAATAAAATGCTTCAAGGATTTTAACTAAACGCATTCCTATTACTATTTCCATTTGGCACTTTGTTGACTCTTCAACTGTTGGCACTGCACTTGCCACCGAGAATTACTTTTCTGGCTTCATTTTCCGCCAAAAGCCAAGTACAGTGCACAGTCGAAAGAGTCAACGCAAGGGAAAATGGTTTAAAAAAATGAAAAGTAATTTTTTAGAGAGGTGTTGAACTGATAAAATATATTTTGGTGTTTGTAAGGGCTTACTTGTAAAATCTATACTTAAAGATACTTACAATATGCTTGGTATATCTTGGAGTTTCCAACTTTTGAGTAAAGTAAAACAAGTAAATTATTAGGTAAAAAAATTATAATAACTAAATAAACAAACTAACAAAAAAATTTAAGTAAAATAAATATGTTTGAATTTGTTTAAGCCAACTTTTCAAATTCCGTTTACTTGAGTCTGCTTTTCATTTATTACTCATATATAAAAAAACTTTGTTTTAGTAAAGATTTTCGAATAATTTATTTAAAACAAGTTGTTAATTTTATTATTTATTTATACACAAATTTATGTATAACATTTAAAAAGCTCAACGTTTATTTAATTTAATTAAATAGAAACCCAACTTGTTACCAATTTTTAGGCAGCTGAAAAGCCACCTGAAACCCTGCTTTTTTAATGGCGAGAAAACCCATAACAGGCCGCAGCTACCCCCGTACCGCCTCAGTTTTTCCGGCGGTTTTCCCCCTCCCCGCCCGGTGGCACTTCAGGGGCGACGTGTCAGAATTGGTTGACATGTTTGTGACGTGAACTGTTTGCACTTCATCCTTTTGTCAGCCGATGTGTGTGCGATGATAAAAAAGAGAAAATAAAGGAGCGGGCCATTGTGCGCGGCATCTGTATCTGTATCTGTATCTATTGCTGTATCCATCAGATACGCTCGAGTATCCGCTGTCGCTGCCGCTTCTTTATTTCTATTTCCATTTCTATCTATTTATTTGCTCAGGCCAACAGATGTTGTTGCATTCACACTTTTCTGGGAAATCGTCTCGCAAATTGCTTAATTTCTATTTATTATTTATTCTCGATTATGGAACAGTTTCAGCTGCCCCAACCGCAGGAAATACTCAAGAAAGAATTAATAACAAAGATGCGTGTGTAGGAGAAATTCTCATTTGCATGGCAAAGGCAAAGAAATTGGAAAATCTAAAGAAGTATGAAGGGAAATCCGCTTCAAAAGAATTATTTCTTAGCTTTTCCGCTGGGGAGAGGGGAGTCAAATCCGGAATTAATTCATTTACAAATTTCCATTTGTGCAGCGGTGTGAGAAAATTGCCGTTAAGCAATTTCTTTAATTTCTTTTCCTTTCATATGCTGAAAAGACAATTTTTCTTTTGCTTCATTTTGGGTGGGGCGGAGCTTGGTCAAGATTTATGGGGGATAATTGCAGTGCAAAGTGAAATAAATAAATATTTTATGGTGTATATATGTTAGAATAATTAAAAAATATTGAAGGGAACTTAATATTAAAAAGATTTACTACGAACTACTAGTAAAGCAAGTTCCACATTAATTTTTAAAAATGTTTTGCCTAGTTTTAAGCTTCTGTTTCTACCTATTTTATGGCAATTAATGTTTTTAATTATTTAATAAATTAAAAACCATTTATTTATGTGATTATGACCCCCTTTTTTATATTAAATATTTTGTTTACGGTTTTTTGAAATATTAAACTAATATTAAATAAAACTTGTAAATAACGGAATCAAGGCCAAAACAGACTGTAAAATATTTTTTTTGCTCTTCTAAGCTTTTATTTATAATATTTTCAAAATAAATTATATTTTCCATTAATAATATTATTTAATACATTTTTATTTTCAGCTGGAAACACTCTTAAACTGAGAAACTAATTGAATTTGGTGAGTGCTTTGAATGAGTATCATAAAGTTTACCCTAAAAGCACTAAGACTTTTGACCACAGCCACATAAGAAATGTACTTCCTTACCACAAAAAAAAAAAAAAAAATAGAAAAATCCCCCAAAAATATATCTTCTATATGTCTGAGCTTCTAGCTCCCCCCAAAGATACATTCTGGCCAGACTTGTTGACTGTGTGTTTGACTGGACCGCAACGAGTGTAAATAAATCGAAGGGAAAATGGTTTGGCAAGAGGTTTACACTGCAATTATAGAAGGGAAATTGCTTAGGAAATAAATTTAATTTTATATATATGTTTAGAGCCTAAAAGAATTGTTTTTAAATGGTTTTCAACATAAATTTGTCTAATTTTGGATTTTAAATAATACATACATTTATTTAAATAAATAAATCATGTTTTCATGAGTTACTACATAAGCTACATAAAAAGACACTTCCTCTGATATATATTAAATTATTTCCTTACCTATGAATTAAATAATAAAACAAAATATTATTAAAATATGTTAAAAAGCTTTAAAAATAATATTTCGAAAACAGTATTTTGTTTAATTTGTTTAATTTTGGGCTTCAAATTAGGAAATTAATTTATTTAAATTATTTTCCTATGGCTTAGAGTGTCAATTTCATATTTTTTCAAAAGTTAATCCGGTCTTTATTTGTCTTATTTAGATACATTGCTTCCAGGGACTCTTACTCTTGCATATATCATATTTACCACCCATAATCCTTGATTATTACTCCCAGTGTGCCGGCACAAGGATAACACCCACATAGTCCTTTGCTACGCAACTTGGCCCATTGTCAAGGGGCTCTGAAGCTTTTAGCTTAAACACACTTTGGGCCAACTACTTGGCGGGGGAGGGTTGCTGCCACTGCCACTGCCATTGACATATTTGGCTCGTCTCTCGTTTAATTTAATTTATCGTTTTGATTGTGCCAAAGTGGATTGGCGAGGCGCCCCTCGGACCCAAATTGAGCAGAAATTAAATGCAACTTAACGAAATTGCCAACAAATCACTGGGCATCCTGGGAGGAGAGCTCAGAAATGGGAAAGAAAGGAAATTAAATATGGGCCTCAGGTTACGCATACGCAGCGTGGGCCCACGCCAAGGGGCAGGCGCAATGGCCACACACACTCTCACTCATTAGCACACAGTCAGACAGTAGGAAATATATATGTATTCAAAAATTAAAACAACAACCCTTTGAGTCCTGCGCCGAAAGCTCCCCCTACCCTCTGCCTCCTGCTCCTGTTTCCGTGTTGACACTCGAAAGCTGCGTTTGTTTGCAAACTTTTCAGCGCTCGCAATCAGCAATCGTCCTGTTAGCCAATGCACGAACCCAATGCTAGCTGGCAGCATCCTTTGGAATCTGTGCTGCATATAAGCAATAAAATCTTGGGTCTCAGTATTATCCTTCGGAGGGGACAGAAGCTAGCCTGCCTTTCTCGGGGGAATTCTGACAGAGACTTGAGCGTAAACTAAGGTTTAGCTTTTACTTTATTGTTTAGGGAATGCTGCATATTATTATTATTTAATATAATTCGTTTGTATATTTAAGGCTTAATCTTTAAAAGTTCATCACAACATATGTTTACAATAATGTTATTTTATGAATTATGAAACCTGCAAGGTAAATGCACTTTGACTTTGTGTCCTTTCAAATTCCTTAAATGAAATTGGTATTTTTTTTTAAATATTTATTTTAAGCTTTTAAGGAATATAAATAGGGAAATTAAAACATTAACACCTTGCCTTGATTTATTATTATTAAAGAGAAAAGTTTATGGTACTTTTCTTCAATTTGTTTCCTAAAGCAGAGGAATATTTCATTGAAAATGCATTTCCCATTCAAAATGGATATTTGTTTTAACATTTTTTAACATTTAATTAAAATAAACGAAACAAACTTAATACTAATATAAGCATACATACATTTAAAAACGTTATATATTCAATAATAACTTTTATTTATTTAAACGCTTAATTCAGTTATTAAAGCATTTCTAAAACTATAATTAATATTTTTACTAAGCCTTTTACAAGCTTTATACCTAAGCATATTTTTAATAATGAATATTGATAATTTCTTAAAAGAAAAAATAGAAATTTGGGTTTATGACTAAATTACAAAAAAGTAACGAATATGTGCTAAGTGCAAAGAATTCATTTTGGGTGAATGATAAAATATATATATATAAAAAAAAAAATTCTTAAAAAAAATTCAGAAAATGTTGTGAAGAAATTGATTATAGATATTAAAAACTTATGTAAAATGCTTTATAGCCATTTATTTATACAAAATTCAATCCGTATTTATTAAGAAGCTATATGAAATTTATGTAAAGAATTTATTTTAACAAATTTGTTGATTTCGAGTTAAAAACCTTCCAAAAAGAAATTTATTACAGCAAGCTTATGTTAGTTATAATTAAAGAACCATATGTAAATGTAAATATAAATGATTTAAGAAATGTTTTTAAGCCATATATTTATAGTTTTCATTAACTTACTCTATAAAGTTAAGATTAAAGGACTTTATTTTACCAGAATTCTTAAATTTTAGATTGAAAAACTGCTCTCAAATTCACTGAAGTGTTGCATGTAAGTCAAATCCTATAGCTTTTAAAAGAACTTCACAAATAAATTAAAAATTCTCATTTAAAGCAAACTCCATAATTTCAAAGTGAATAGCGACAAGTTCTTAAAACCCAAAAATGTTCGTTGAATTTTTTGTAGAATTTCCAAGCCCACCTTAAAGTCCCAATTGGAGTTATTCCTGCAGCGAAGAGGCTCTGCTGAGACAATCAGCCAGAGTGGGATTACCTTGATTGTCGCGTTCAATCTAGATTTTCTGTTTATTTCCGCCTTTATTTTATTCCTGGCTGGCGTGGGAGTGGGTCGCGTTTTTGTCGAGTGCTCAACCACTTCAAAGTGCAAATGCCAAATGCACTTGAGGGCACCGAATCATCATCGCTTGATTACTTATTTAGCATTTAGCATTTAGCATTTGGCATTTAGGACTGGCACCCATTAGCAGCGGCGCACCTTCCCCGACAATTGTCTAATTGCAATCTGCAAATGCCTATTATGCAATCAAGGATGGATTCTGCATCCTGGGTCCCGAATCAGAATCCGAATCTGAATCTGAATACGATTTTCCTGCTGTTCACGCCACTTGCGCATTATTCAAATTTTGCAATTTTCAAATGAAAAACAAAAGCCAAGGCTGGCTCTATTCAAAAAAAGAAAAGAAAAGAAAAGAAAAGAGGAGGAAAAAGGAAAAAAACACGAGGCGAGGAGTGAATTGGAATGGAGAGAGCACAGTCGCCGTTGCCGCAAATCCTTTTATGATAATTTCTCAAGAGTGTCGTCCTTTGATCAAGCAAGTGCCTGGCCTGGCCTGGCCCAGCCTGGCCCGCCGTGAAAAAAAACTCATTCAAGCATGAATGTGAATATATGATTTCCAACCACACACACTCGTCGTCCTCATGAGGATTTAATAATTCGTTAAGCGAGATTAAAATTGCCAACTGCATCGTCCTCGAAGGCGGAACGAACCCGGGGTCCTGGCACCTTCGAAATTCTTGAGTTCCTTGAATTTATTAATTTTAATTGGGGATTTTTCGATGGGGTTTTTTAGTAGATATATAAAGTTTTCTAAATATAATGAAATAACTTATATGATTTTACAAAAGATTTCTATTTTATAAAGTAGTTTATATTATTTGTTGATTTCTTATGTTCAAGAATTCTTTAGAAAAATTGTTTAGTTCCTAAAGGATTATTTAATATTATTTTCAAATTATGTATGTATTATTTCAACTATTTTGGTTTTAGTAATATTATTAATAAC
This sequence comes from Drosophila jambulina, assembly GCA_018152175.1. Lineage (NCBI taxonomy): Eukaryota > Metazoa > Arthropoda > Insecta > Diptera > Drosophilidae > Drosophila > Drosophila jambulina. The sequence goes on along the minus strand of JAECXH010000112.1, from coordinate 1,506,020 downwards.
AAAATAATGATTATTTTAAGGTATTTTAGGGTACTTTCTTCTCCTTAATTTTTAGCGGAAAATATTTGTTTATTTTACTACATTAGACTTATTGTTTTTCCCATATCCTGCCTATTATTTTTACCATTTAGTGTCAGATTTTTATTTTTTTAGCTCCCTAAAGTTATCTCAATTTTCCTGGACTCTGTTTACTTGACTCGCTTCCTGGGAAATTATTGAAATCAAAGTAATTAAATTGTTTTTAGGTATAAATTTATAAATTTTTTTAGTTTTCCACTTGAGTTAAGGTTTCAAAAGTTACACATGAGTAAATATATATATAAATTTAAAATAAAATAACATATAATTAACTAATATAAATAAAGACCATGGCATACCCTTTAAGCCGCAGGAGCAAAAATTGTTGCATACCCAAAGGCGCACAGAAAACATTTTCTTTGATTAAGCATTCACAGAAAACCTTAAAAACTGTTTGTGTTTGCCCAATTCTTGGTGATTTTATTAGGTATTTATATATTCTATACTATACTACATATATTCCTCAATGCCATGTACCCTCTTTTTGGCCAGAAATTAATTTACAACATTCATAATGCACCGCCTGCGCTTAATTTTCGCGCATTTGGTGGGAGTGGCGCTGAAGGACTCAGGACTCAAGCCTGAGGACTGAGCACTGCGGACACGGTCGCAATTTCCACGGCGAATACAAACACACGAATTCATTTGCATAATTTTTTAATACTCCATTTCGCTGGCTGCAGGTGCAGGTGTAGGTGTAGGTGTCGGTGTAGGTGCAGGTGTAGGTGTAGGTGCAGGTGCGTCAACGTCATCGTTAGCTAACGAGGTGAGGATGTGGATGTCCTGATGTCCTGGTGGGTGTCCTCATTATTATATTTCGCTGCACACATATACGGTTCTCCTTCACTTTATTCGTTTATAATTCCCATCTCTCTCAGGATCTCTCTCTCTGTCTTTGTCTTCTTCTGGCGGTGCAAAAATTTTTAACTCAGCTTTGAAAAAAAGGAAATAAGAAGCCAAGCCTCAGACAAATTAATGTTAAAATATGTGGATTTCCTTAGAGAGAATATCTAATTTTGTAGGCTTTTTAATTATTTTTCTTCTCAACTTTTAAGGTATCTTTACTTTATTTTTATCATAATTTTTACCTATATTTTACCTCTGTAATCCCTATATTTATATTTCTTTATTAAGCTAACTCAAATATAGACAACTCTTGGCCACTAATTATTACTTAGTGAGCTTTGCCTTTCAAGGACTTTATGTAAATTAAAAACAAACTTAAATTAATTTCAAAATATTAAATTTTAATCACTGTTAAACCCTTAATAAAATACTTAAATATTTTAATTTACAATTATATTCAAAACCAATTCAAAGGGCTACCTTTCCCACTGTAAGCCCAGCAATTGGCCAGCAATTAAGCCCAATCGATCAGTTTAGACACCGACCTGCCCTCCAGTGAGTGCACTCACTCGCTAGTTATTCATTATCCATTATTCATTAGAGAGCCCTGTCCCGCCAATTATCCAATCAAAGAGGCGTCTGCGAATTGCTTTCTAAAAAAAAAGGGAAAAGAAAATAAAACCCAGGGAAAACCGAATTAATTCGATTCGAATTCACACCTTTCGGAGCGGGGGCGGATCTATGCATCCACGGCGAGTACAGGGGCACATACATATATGTGTGGCAAAGGAGGAAAAAGAATTTAATTGGTTCCAACGAAAAGGTGGCAGGCCCTCCTCGGAAGGCAAAGCATTTTCGCGCCGTCGGCTGCCTCGTTAAAAAAGGTGAAAAACTGTTGTAATTGTTTTTTCAGCCAGCAAAAGCAGAAGCAGAAGCAAAAGCAGAAGCGCTGCCAAAGAGCCGTCCTCGAGAGGTTGTGTAATTGGTTCTGACTGCTAAATGAACCATTTACCAATTAAACCCGAGACCTGAGAGCCATGAGTGCCCATGTGTGGTGCTGCCACCTGGCCTAGAGAGGAGCGATAGTCGTGTGTTGGCCAGGCTAAAGACAATACAATATGATTGATTTTCTTAGAAATTAGTTATGCTTCTTTGAAATATTTTCGAATTTGTTGGATTTTTCTTACAGTTTTGGGTCATAACGTTTAATATCTTCACAAAAAGGTCAAAGAATTGGTCAGAAATTGTACAAAACTAGTTTTTATTTCTTTAGTAACATTTTAAAACATTATTTTTATTGAAATCCTTAAATCATTGCATACATCTAGGCACTTTCTTAATGGATTTTAAATCTGGATCGATTTAAATATGTATACCTACATAATTCTTTTAATTCTTGTATTAAAACCGATAAAAATCGATTAATAATTCTTTAGGAACCGTTTTTGATACCAATTTGATAGAAATTTCTACCTAAATAAGTCATTGCATACTTTTAGGCAGTCTGCCAAGGAATTTCGAATCTCTTATAATTTTGGCAAATTTTCTGTATGAAATTTAATTATTTCCCATATTTTAGAGACAACTTTTAGACGATGTTGATGCCATTTAGATTTTAGCACTAACTTTTGTTTTGAATTGTAACAAATAAAAACACTTGCATACTTTCAGACACCTTTAAAAGAGATTTGCAATTTCCAACCAGTTCTTGTTTAATTCTCTTGTAAAAATTGGTTTTAAACACATAAAAGATATATTTTCCCACTGCTGTCTCTAGGAACTCCGCTCGTTAGCATCCCATAGGAGAAACGCTTCAGTCACGCCTGAGAGCCAAGAACAGAAAGCGGAGAATTGAAAAGGGGCAGGGCTCGTAGCCCGGAGTTGGGTAAACGCTGGCAGTTTGCTGGGAAATTGTTGGAAAAAATATATCGAGTCGGAAAATGCTGGCAAAAGTTGCTGAGCCATCCACCCGACCATATTCCACCTGTGCCAAGGAGCCGCTGCTCACCGAAAAAAGGGGAAGAGGTTCTCAAGTGGTTAAGAGAAAACGCTGGCGAGGATCCCTTTGCACGAGGGTAATTGGGGGCCGATTGGCGTTAATCATGCAATTAATTGGGCTGTAATTCAGGCTGCTGGAGAAGTCACCCATGGAAAATCACCTGCGAAGTCACCAGAAATTAGGGTAGAGTGTCGGATATTTTCCCATCATGTTCCCCGCATTTAAGCAAAGAGTTTTCTTGATTTTCCAAGGACCGTTACCACGGGAAATCTCTGTGTTCAGCTGGCCAAAAACTCAAGGGTCATGGCCTTTGTTTGTTCTCGACCAACTGTTGCCCATCAGGATTTTGTGTGTTATTCTTCTGCCACTTGAGGACCGTATCACACCTTCGTGCAGGGGAAAGGTCAATGCCTAATCCTAATCCTTCGCACCTACCGGCTTATTTACATTTGCCACTTTTCTGGCCCGGCCAGGATTACGATTATTATTATATATCCAGCGTATCCTGCCTATCCTGCCCGTGTTTGTTCTCCAAATAATATAATTACAAGTAATTGGAGGCAGGACAACGGACAATGGCGGGCACTGGAACTGGAATGTCCTGCCAAAGGACAAGCGACCTGACAGCCTGACAACCGTTGTGTCAATATTTTGACAGAAGAATGCCAAAAGCGAAGAGAGTTCCCTTTGCTTATTCTCTTTCTTTCTTTTTTTGCACAAAGCAGGAAGAGCCGCAGGAAGAAGAGCAGCAGCAGCAGGATCCCAAGGATCGCAGGAATCGCATGGCCGATGAGTCAGCCTGCAAATATGCAGACAGGATAATGCCCAAAAGTTTCAAGGCACTGAGGGAAAAATATACACATTTAAATATGATTTATTTGTTCAGGAATGTTTCTTAAATATTTTCAAAATATTAAATTTCAAGCTTTCTATGCTTGATTTAATTAAGGAAATTACAAGTTTAAAAGTTGCTTAAAAACTATTTTGGTTTATATATTTTACCTTATAAAACGAAATATTTTTTACCAGAAAATCTTGAAGATGTTGAGAAAAGACCCTCAAAACACAGTTGCTTATGGCCATAATACATCTTAAATTTATATATATACATATATAGATATAGCACTCTTTCACTTAACAACAATTGGAGCACACACACACACACACACTTGCCAAGTGTCCACACCTACACACACTGGCAAACATTTGCATGAAAAGACGTTATAAACAGCAAACTAAAATAGAAAAAACAAAATAGAAATTAAGAGAAATGCAGGCTAGGATGGGAAGGAAAAAAATAAAAATAAAAACATAAACACAAAGTGCAACTCAGATGGCGGAAATGAAAAGAAATTGCATATACATAAGTATGGCTACACTGAGAATAAAATAGGGTTTATCAAGGAAAATTTGAACAGGAAAAGTTATGAGAAGATATACAAAAATAAATAAATATAAAAAAAAAATAATAAAAATCTGATAAAAATTAATAAAAAACTTTAATAAGCAGTTGTTTCCGACCTTGCCAGGGCTGTCATCTGCATCTGTGAACTATTGGAAATTGTAGTTAAATTGAGGTAAATATTTAATAAAGATGGTATTTTATATCCATTAAATATTTTACAGAAAGATATCATAACAAACGAGTCGCAGGCTTCCGAAAACATATATCCTGCCAGGGTTGTCATCTGTATTTCTGAGGCGAATGTTGTCTAAAAACAGTTGGGAATCGTAATAATACTAGGGAAGCTATTAAGCTATTTTTGTACAAAAAATCAAATAAATGAATTAAGAAAATATTAAAAAATATATATTTTTTTATAATTCCCCTCTAGTTTCTTTCCGTTCACCCTTTCTCTGTGTGTGTGTGTGTTTGCTGTGTGTGAGAGTGTACATAATGAAAAAGTACTTCATTAAAAATCAACAACAACGCCTCGCCCAAGTGTGTGTTGATTTCCATATGAAAAACAACAAGGAAAACAACAAGAAGAGAAGCTCAAAATAAAAAAAAAACAAGAAATCCCACCGAGGAAATGCTAAGTACACGTACCATGTAAGTGGGCCGTGGGCGGGCCCCTAGGTGGGGGCGTGGCAGCTCACTCGCGCCATTGTCACAGGAAATGAGTTGAGCCATAATGCCGAGGAGAAATGGAGAAAGCCCCTAGACTTTGGCTCAGAATTGAAATTAAAAATGTGTAAATGAAAAAATGAATAAATATGCATGATAGAAGGGAGGGCGGGCTGGTGGGGGGAGGGTGGGGGCTGCAAGAATATAATTGCTACATTTCGCATTAAGCAGTTTGCATTTCCATCTGTCCCCCGCCCCACCCGTAGGAAATGCCACCCCACTTCCGCTGCTGGGCAAATGGCAACAATTGAAAACTTTCTTTGATCTTTCGCATGGAAATTAATTTTCTAGCGCCTTTTTGTTCGCCGCCCAGCTCTCAGCCCCGCTCAGCCCAGCAATTATTATTCGCATTTGGATTTATTTCCCGATAATGGAGGCTGTAAAGTGAGCAGAGATTGGAGCACTCGATGGGGGGCAGGTCGTCCTTTGGACAATAAAAGTTTGCATAAAAGGTTGCAGGGTTTGTGAAAGCAAATATATTATGGTGGGAGGTGTGGGGAAAGCGAATTCTTTGTTTTTTTATTTATCTGACAATGGCTTAAAGGGAGCTTAACTTAATTAACTATCAATGCATAATATCATATATTACAAATCTAAAGCCTTTGATTGTTGGTCTTTAAGTCTTATAAATATTTAAGCAGAGAATACTTAAAATAAGTATAAATAATTGAATAAGAATAATAATACCAAATAAGTACAAAAGTCACATTATATTACGATATTGTGTGTTATAATTAATTTAATAAAGCCATATAAGGTTAATAACCAATTAAGCCATGAATAAGTATTGAACAAGAGAGGTACTTGATACGGATTGTCATTTTATAAACACCTAAACTTATATTTAAGAATTATATTATCTAAACTTTTTAATATTTAAACTATATTAAACCTGAAAAAAATGAGAAATATAACAAACAAGCTTCAAGTTACAAAAATTGAATTACAAGATATTTTAACGAGATTTTGTTCGCTGTTATAATTAATAAATTATTAAAAGGTTGAAACCTTAAATAAATATACATTAATATTTATATTAATAAAAAAGGTAATGCGTAGTTTTATTATTTCTATCCTTTAACTAAAATAATAATAATACTTAAAAAATTACTAATAATAATTAAAACATTTTAAGCCTTGAAATATAAGAAATATTTAAAAAATACCCAATAAGTGAAAAGTTGTAATAACAATAACTATATTTAAATATAAACTGACTTTGTGGCTTATAGTTTAATTGGAAAAATGCTTAAAAGGAGAATACTTTATTTAATTAGTAATATATATTCTTAAAAGTAAATACTTGTCAACAGTTTATTAAACTAATATATTGGAACACTTTGCCAAAGGTTTAAGTCTTAAGTTGTCCTTATATTATTCCTTATATTAAAAAGATTAAGATTTAGTGACCAAAAATAATATACAAAAAATAAGATTGAATTTAAAAGGTTTAAAATATTATTTATTATACCTTTTTATTCTTATTTATGTATTTAATAAAGGCATGAATGGTTAAATATGAAATAAAAACCTTTATTGAAGAAGAATTATTTTAATTGAGTCACAAATAAATTCCACAAGTCCTTTAGGTTTTTAATTATAGAACTTAAATATTGCAAACATTAGAAAACAATGATTTTTAATAACCAAATCTAATTAAAACCATATCTCGGATCTAAAAACTAACTAGTTGTGGGAAACTCAAGCAGAATTTTTGATGACAAGCAAAAATTCCCTCCTCTTGGCAGAGTCCTGTGTCATGCAAAAATCACGTTTATATATATATAATATATCTGTCTCTCTCTCACTGGCTTTATCCTTGGCCACAGCCCCCATCCTGGCAGGGGCTTTGAGCTCCTCCTTCTCAGTGTTTTTTTCCTCCTTTTTTCACAGTTGCATAATCAGACCATTGCATAATTTTAGACCCACACACACACACACTCAGGCAGGACGAAGGATGCAGCCCCCACACTACGCCTTACATTAATTATAATTTGCAGCCTGTGAGTGAGAATCGCAGCTTATAATTATGCGAAAAGTCTGCAGTGACACGCCCACCTCTTCACATTATTTTTTCCCCAAGAAATAATTGAAAATTGCGCAATTCTCACAAGTGGGAAACAGAGCAGAGAAACCCCCTGCCCGTTCCCCTTCCTCTGGCATTTCCACCACAATTAACCCACACACATGCCACGCCCCCATTAGAATTATTTCTCTCTTTTTTTTTTTTCTATTCCCCGGACTTACTCGGTTTTTTCCGCCGTATATATTTCCTTTCCACTTTTTTTTTTTTTTTTGTGGAATTCCTCCAACAAGCGCCAACGCCCTGGCCCGAGGTAGGAAAAAAATATATAGTATGTATGCACATATATGTAGATCCCCCCTGCATACTCCATGTGTGTGGGCCGTCGCCGCGATTATTATTATCATGATTATTATGCGCAAATTGCAAAATTTCGCGGCGGCCTAAGTAGAAGCAGCAGAAGGAGTATGCGAACACTCGGCAAAAAATACCAGGAACTTGCCACAATAATATTATTAATTTTCCCAGGGGAAGCGGGGTAGGAGTTACCACATAAGTGGACTTAAAAAACTATGAGTGATCGGGGTATTGGGTATTTTTATGTGGCTTATTTTGATTATAATTTTAGTTTTTATTTAAACAATTTCGAAGAGGGGGCACCGTATAGCTGACATCTTGATAGAGCTGAAATTTATATAAAAATCTAAAATTTCAACAATGCCTGATATGTCTTAGCTAGTATAAGCGGAAAAAGATAAAACTATATTCAAATTGGAACCTTAAAAACGATTCGTTTATTACAAATATGAAATTTAATTATTAAGTAACATTTTTCGGGTCTTTATCAAAAATATTAATATTTTAATTCTTGCGATACATCAATCTTATTAAAATATCGTATAAGCAGAAATATATTAACGTAAATCTATTATACTCTTCAATTTTTCTATATTGTTCTATAATATTGATAGTTCAACATTTAATGCAGTGCCGTTTAAAATTGTTTAATTCGTTATGTTAAAATTTATTAAATTATTATGATTTTTAATGTTATTTATTTATTTAAATATAATATCCCACTTTAGGTTATTTGGCAAAAGTTAAACAAATTTTTAATAATTAAAGCTGCAATAAATAAATTAAGACATTTTGAGGCAAAGTTTCATTAGGATGGCGTTTTGTTTTCCCCAAAGATATTTGACTTGTCTTAATAGTCCCGATTTACAATAAGAAAATTAGCAGAGAGCTTAAATAAATAAAAATCGAACAATACATAAAATATATTAACTTTTGAATATATTTATTTCTTTAATTTAAATAATCCAACTGAGTTTTTATAATTTTAAGTAGATTAATGTATTGTATTCCCATTGCCAAATCCTGTTTAGTCTCTATTTTCTTTTCTTTTTTTTTTAATCTTCCAATTTTTCCTTGAATCCCCCCATTTGGGGCAGTGTAGCAAGTCCCCCGTATCGTTGGCTTTGGTTCAGGCCACAAATTGCTGCGGTTTCTGGCTGCATTTTCCATTGTTTCACAAAATGGCGTGGTTTAGGCCATGGAGACGAAGTGAGAAAAACAAGGCCCAACTGCGGCGCAGGTGGCCTTTGTTCCACTCACTTGTTGTATTTTTCTTTCTTTTTTTTTTGCATAATTGTAATGAAAATTCACACCCAACGAACTTGTGGCCAAATCAGCCTCATCATTATCAGGATTATTGTCAGGCAAGTGGAAACTGAGCAGCCTTTCTGTCTTCGGAAAATAGAGGATGTTTACCCTTGCCAAAAATAATAATATGGGGAAGAAAAGTAGGAAAAAGGATAATTGTTTCACAGGAAATTGAAGGGAATTTAATACTTCACCTAAATAATAATATTTCTTTCCAAATTCAACTCGTTTCTGTAATAGTTATTGTTTTATCTCAAGAGTATAAACTGCAGAGGCAGCATTTCGGCAGATTGATATTCATTGTCCTTTTGGGGTATCTCCGGTAAAAGCCTCATAAATTCCAAGGCCCAGTGGAGGAGGTCCTTTTGCCATTGAATCCTGCCACAAAATCCGATTCGGGTCGAAGTGGTAATCTCTCACTCTCCGTTCGGCGGGGATTTGCTTTGATTGCGATTGCGTGAATGCATATTCCCCGGCAAACGGAGAACAAAAAAATGTGGAACGGAGAGAAGAGCGTCACAAAAACAGGAAATTAATCAAAATTCGTGTCGAAAATTGTGGGATTTTTTTTTTAGAGGAGGATTCGTGTAGGCAGGTTGATTGGAACGCCTCCTTGTGGGTGGTTTTTAATCCTGGCCTTCGAGCACTTTCCGGCACAAAGAATCCCAAATGCAGTTGAATTTTTTCTTCACGTTTTTTTTTTGCTTGCATTTATTTAGAAGAAAGGCTTGTATTTATTTATATTTCTATTCTTTATTTCCCGAGGGCAGCAGATGTCAAAACAAAGGTCAAAGTTGGAGTTAATTGAGGAGGCACAAAAATGCAGCTTTGTCTTAAGGTTTTTAGAGGGTTTTTTTGTGAGAAATTCTTGTAAACGATTGTAGAAAATGTAAAATTAAATTATTTGCCTTACTTATGGCTTAAATTTAATTTGAAATAATATAACCTCAGCCTTAACTCTTGCTAATTTATTTTTTTATGAAAATATTTAGCTTTCTGACTCTTGAACATTTTTAAGATATACTTAAGATATGTGAATTATTTAAACAACTAAATAATTTCATCTCAAAACTGTAGAAATTATTTAAAAAAATATTTTACCAAAGGTTTGCAGCTTTTTTCTTCTAATTTTTCTGGAAATTTTAAAGCTCTTCAAACACTTACTTTGAATAATTTATATGTAGTTTAACAGCCTTTAATTTATATTTAAAATAATTTGTCTGGAAACCTATTGAAAAAGTACAAATATCTGAAGCTAAAAATCAATTACTGGACCCAGGACATTCCCAGGACATCACCATCATCATCATCATCTCTTCACACAATACTTCAATTCCTGAATATTTTATAATTTTCATATGCAAATCCTGGAGAGCTGTGGCCCCTTGAATGGCTCATTAGCAGCCACCTCCTAACAAAGGACGTTTCTCAAAAAAAGAAATATATATATATTCATAAATGTATATAAAGCCAGGCAGGACATCTCGTTGGCAACTCTTGCGAGCGCCATGGGTCACAGCTTGAAGGCGAAATAATCAAATTTGCGTCACGGGACTCCTGGCTTTTTTATTATACTTTCTGCACGCGACTCTGATTTGAAAATTAACAAATAAAATGCCAGTGAGGAGCCGGAGAGGAAGGTGGGGAGTGTGGGGTGAGGGGCGAGGGGTGTGGGAGAACTCGAATAATAAGTAATGATGGCAGCGGCGGAAACGCCTGCAATTTGCCACAATTGAAAGTGGCTGCCTTCCCCTTTTCTGTCGCCCAGCAAGCTGCCATGTTTTCGGTTCACTTTTTTTTGTATTTCATTCTTTGGTTTTGTTTTCAGCTCTCTGTGTTTTTTTTTTCATTATAGTACACTGTGTGTACTCCCATTTTTGCCGGGCAAAGTGTGTGCGCCCCTTTTGGTTGGCTGCCAAGTACCCGCCACCATTGAAAACATCAAAAACTCGGGCGTCTAATTGAAGTCATTCCCAGTTCCCATTCCCATTCCCAGTTACCAGTTACCAGTTACCAGTTCCCCTTCCCCTTCCCCGCCTCCCCGTCCCAGTCCACTCCCATTTAACACTCCCTTGCCCCTGGCTGGCTGCTTTGCATAACCGAAATCCCGCTCATACAATTTGATTAACCCATAAACGAGGCGCGGGACCTTCCATCATCATTAGCGAGCCGTCAACAGGGCGATGCACTGAGCGGAATCTAGGGGGGCTTTGGAGGGATTTTAAAGGGGGATTGTTCAAGGATTTTATAGGTTTTAAGGGGTAATTTCTGGGATATTTTTCTGACTCGAATTTATTAATTATTAATTTTGTTTAATATATATCTTTTGAATTTATAAGTTTAGGCCTTCAGTTTGTGTCCTTTTTTGTTACCATAAAAATATGAGGATACTATATTAACATTTTTCTTATATCTAATATTTACATCATTAAGGTATTTTAATTGTTTTTATTTTTTTTATTTTATGAATGATGTAATCTTAATTTTAATATTTTATCTGACAATTTAGCCCTATTATTTACTGATAGAAAGTAGATTCATATATCCATTCAATTTATTTTAAAACTGTACTGTTTTTGGAATTTGTTTAGTTTTTTTTCTTGATTTATTTTTGTAAATATTTCTAATAAAGAATTTTATATACATTTTGTAATTTCTTCTGCACTTTATTGGTATATATTTATATTTTATAAAATTTATGGTTTTTCAAATTAAATGTTATACACAAAAATAATAAGAAGTTCACAAACTCTTCAAAGTACAAATAAATTGGTAAAATAACCATAAATTCTATTATATTTGTTTGTATGCAAAACCTATTATTTATATTTAAAGGAAACCTATTAATAAATTAGACTTTAAATATATATATATAAATAAAATAAATATATCACACAAAACTTCACTCTGAAACACTCTGTAAATAACAAATCAATTTGTTCCACTTTTAGGTTTCCATTATTTACATTTGTTAAGTAACCTATATAGCAATTATTTAGCTTCGGAATTCACCTAATTTTCTCGCAGTGCATCGGCCATCGGTGGCATGCAGCTGTGCTAGTGCTTGTGCGCCCCGCCACTGTAAACTCGGCGGCTGGCCACTTCTTCTGTTACACTTCAATGGAAATTCAAGAGTTCGCCGTTCGTCGTAGTTGCGGCCATTTTGGAATTCGCACCCCTCGTCCTTATTCGTTATTATTATTACTGTTTTTTCCCCCTCTTTTTCTTTTTTTTTTGTTGCCACTAATTTGTTTTGGCTCTGCATCTTTTTGTTGCCTATTTTCTAATTTTCGAGGCTGCTGCAGCAACCACCCCTAATCACACTCTCCTCCCCCTTTTAGTGTTGTGTGTGTGCAGTGTGTGTGCTGTGTGTGCTGTGCCTAGTGTTTGCCTTTCGGTTTAGTCGAGTGTCTCGAACTCGAAGGCCTGTCCCATAAATTGGTTCGTCGTCATTGTTGAGCACACACTTCGGCCACTTCGGTAGCTCACACATCTAGATACGGTAGATATAGTGGCGTGCACTGAGGGAAAAAATGATGGGATAATGGGGCTACAGGAAAATGGGTGCCACGAAGGCTTAAAAATATTTATATATTAATTTTTCTATATATGAAAAATTTCTACAACTTCAATTAGGGAGGTATTATGCATATTTTTTATACAATTCTCAACCTGACCTGTCAGCACAGGGATACTGTTTCGTAATTCCTAAAGCACCTCACAACCTGCTGTATAATTTGTTTTTAGCTCGAAATATATAAAATCTAAGTATTTATATTTTTGCCCTAAAAAAAGAATAAAAAAATCCTAATAGACGAAAGTTTTTAAATACCCAAGCAAGTATATAATAATATAGATTTATTTAATAATTTTTATATAACAAAGAGAAGTACAAACTTGTATTTTAAATGATGTAATTTTATAGCCGTAATTTTTAAGATGTGTTTTAATAATATTACTTTGTTTTATATATAAATATATATATTTGTATATATATTATTTTTGATGTTTGATGTTTTTGAGCGATCTTACTGTTTCCATTTCCCTTTTTAAATATTTATATTTTTTTTTCATATATCTTAAATTATATTGTATGTTATATATTAAGTAAAATCCTCCATATATTTTCTGAGTGCATATTTTAGTCGAAAAACCCAACTCAGTCCCTGTCAGCGAGCATCCTCGTGGTCGAGTGTTCTCCAATGATAAATCATTTTTGCCGTCGCTCTCACAAAAGCAATGATCGAGTTGTTTCAACGGCTGCCCAGCACATTTTTCCCTTTTTTTTTGCTGTTGTGGAAATTAGTGCAGATAATCCCATTAAATGGTACACGCCTATATATAGCCGTTGATCTGGGGTATCGTCTGTGTATATAGGATGCGATTAGCGGCGGGGATTTCAATGGTTATAAAACTGAAAAGCAGTTATGAAATTATTAGATTTATAAATTGGCAGAAAATATGTATATGTTAGTTTTCCTTTGGAATAATTATAAAAGAAACTTGGAAAATTATTAAGTACTTAAACTAAGGAGAAAAAAGCTACAAAAATTATTATTCAATGAAAATTATGTTTCCTGATATTGTCTCTAATAAACTAAGGCTAACAATCAAAATAAAAAAGGAGAAATATATTAAAATATTATTATAAAAAGGTTTTAAATTAAAAAATATGTTACTAAGATAAATGTAATCCATGAAATCTATTTCCCTTATTCATGGACTTTTAAATTAAACCTAGAAATAAAAAAACAACAAGGGAATATATAATTTTTTGATTTAAATTATAAATAATTAGATTCTTTTTCTTAAATCATTTGCTGTTTATTTACTAAATGAATTATTAAATACAAAATTCCTCAATAATAAAAATAATATAAGCACTTGCCCCTTCTATTTGCCAATTATTTGTTTACTGACATATATTAAAGTCAATTATATTAATCCATGAGCAACTAATTTACTACATTAATTTAGTATAATTTCAATTAAAGCTAGTAAATAAATACAGCAATTCTTGAATAACAAAAAAATTAAATATTTGGCCCCTTCCTCGTAAATATGCAGAGATATATTTTTTATATATAAATAAAACTTAAATATAAATTAAGCCACAAGCTATTAATTTGCAGTATTCCCTGCCTCCTTTGGCACTAAAATCTCGGCGAAAACTTTCCCTAATTAACTTTGTTTCTGTGACTGCCTTAGCTGGGACACAAACCCTTGGCAGGACGCAGGACTCGCCCGTTCGTGTTGATTGCCTGCCCCGAAATTAGCCATAAAACGCGCTCCGCACACTGTCGCCATCTGTGGGCTTTCGTTATCATTTTTTCTTTTTCCCAAAAGGCAGAAATTAAATTCTGTGCCAGAAATTAATTTTCTCACGTTACCCAAGCGGCGCAAGACAATGCGCGTAGCCGAAATAAACAATTAAATAATTGAAAACTAAACTCGAAATCAGCGGCACAAACAACAATGGACAATGGACAATGCCAGCAGCAGCAGCATTAGCAGCAACAACAACAATAACAATAACACGAACATTAGTAGTAATAGTAATATGATAATGACGATTATAATTCGCGGCTAATACAAAATGCCCCCTTCTCTCCCTCTTGTACGGTAAATGCAATTTAGGGTACCCTTTAATGCGGAGATAGATGGATTTTTCAGGTTTTTTAGACACTCTTTAAGGTCTAAACCTTATTTATTTAATATTACAAATTTTATAATGATTACATTAACTTTTAAGGCTGAACATGGAGTTATTTGAAAGGGTTTTTAGAGGTTTTACCTAGTTTTTACGTATATAAGCTCCTAAATTCTCCTTTTTAAAAATTATATTTTAAATATCAAGATCAACAGGTGACTCAATTTAGCCTTGTCCGTCTGTCCGTCAATATGCAAAAAGAATATTCGATCAAGGATTTTTAAGAGTTTATTTCTTTTTGAAAATATTCATAACAGTCGATAGAATAGTCATTATACTCGTTCGATAAGAATCACCAGCCGCCGCGATTTAGTCTTGTCCGTTTGTCCGCTTGTCCGTCAATTTGTTTAAACTCTGTAGAACTCCAAGACTATTAGAGCTAGAACTAACATACTTGGAGACAATTCTCATGGGTAAAACACAATAATTATAGTTCCTAACCATTTTCAACCTGTAAAATCATTAAAAATAATTAAAATATCTAGCGAAAGATTAAATTTTACAAGCAAAATAATTTAAATAATAAGTTCTAAGTAAAATCCAACTATAAATAAGCAAAGTACTAATTTCTACATTTAAATTTCCCCCAAAAATCGAAGGGTATTCAAGTTTCGCATCCGTCCGTCCCGTCGTATTTCTTTATTTTATTATTACTATTTTTTTGGAGCCCATTATCGCCCGCTGCCATTATGCCATTGTGTCGCAATTAAAGTTTCAACTAATCACACGGCAACAATTGTGTGACAATAATATTTTTAACAAGATTTGTTCGGTGCCCGCTTGGGCACTTGGGGCCGACAGCGAAACAACTTAATTACACAACAATAACCGGCTGCCTGTTTGTTGTTATTTATGCCATTTGATTTACTATTATTTATTACTGATTTTTTCGTGCGATCTTCGTTTGGCAAGCAAGCCTTGTCCGTCACTCATCTCCGAAGCCATTGCCCAAAAATAATAATAATAATAATAATAATCGGCGAGGGAAGCCCACACAAAAAGTAACTGAACTTTAATTGTTCATAATTAAGTTTGTCCAATTGTGATGGCGATTGTATTGTACATTGTCCATCTCCCGAGACAATAATAGTTAAGTAAATAAATCTCGACACATAATTGACAGGCGATTTTGGTCAACTTTCGCACTCGAGCGGTAATTGAATCATTCAACTACCAGAAGTGTGGAGAGCAGCTCGAGACGGGGCACCCGGTATCCCCCGAATATCCCCGAACATATGTACATATATCTGTCTTAGAGTATATACCTGTATTATGTTCCCAGGTAGTCGGTCGGGCTGTGTGAGAATCGCACGTCAAAATATTTGCAAAACAAAAGCTTAAAGGTCCGAGCTTCTCGGAACTCGCAGGACATGAACAAATAAATTAAATAAGAAAAACTGAGACTGAGACTGAGACTGAGACTGAACTGTAGCCAATGGCTGCCAGGTGGAATCTAGTCCTTCACAAAAACATATAGAAAGCAGAGCCTTAAATGAATATCTCGATATCCGATTTCGCTCGAATCAAACTGTTCACGAAATTCAATATTTATTTTGACAGCAGGATCCTCCTTCGGTGATTGTAATTGCAAGTTAATTAAAAATCAAAAATATCCCAAATTCCTGTAAGTAAACGAATTCGCTTTAAAAACAGGCCTCGCAGGATGAATCATCTTGTGTTCCTCGACGGGAGCAGGTTGCCCCCGAAAGAAATAAAATATCGAATTACCCCGCGAAATTCCTCAACTACGCACTCCGTCTCTTTCTCGAACCGATATTGTTGTCTCTCTCTTCGCTGGCAGACTGCGTGGGTCCGAGAGCCAGAAGAATTCGATCCGTTTCAAAGCGATTCGCTTCGATTCTCCATGAGTGCTGAGTGCTGGCATCTCAAATTGCTTAATTGCCGCGTGGGCTAGCCGCTGGAGCGAGAGTTCACTGTGCTGGGGGCGTGAGAAAAGCCACAAGAGATGCTTTCCATTTGCATTTTTTAGTTTTTGAGCTCAAACAATTAATATATAAGTATTTAAGAGCCTATAGAGTGAGCATTAGTTGAGGGGCTTTAACAGTTTTATCAAAGTTTCTCCTAATAAAATAATAAAGAAAACGTTTAACCATTTTTGTTAGTTATACTATTTACATAAACTGTATTTCAAGCAAATTAATTATTAAGATTTTCCATAGAGTACAGTAATATTTTATATCCTATTTTGTTTTAGGCCCTCAAATTCCCATACCAAATTTCAGAACAATTGGAACTGATCTTGTTGAAATTATACATTTTATTTCCAGTGCCTCCCAAGTTCTAGTTTACATTATTTACTTTATATAGCAATAAATATCTCTATCTCTAGTTTAAGTTTATAAAAGGCACCTAATAATATTTAAGACAATTAATAATATAACATGAAAGAAAGCTAACTTCGGGAAACTGAAGTTTGTATAACCTTGCAATTTGATCATGAAAACCATCATAACTCAGCCAAATATTAATTAATTTTAATTCGGAAAGTTGTACTATGCTAGTTTTTGTTAGATTAACAAATCTGTTCAATGTTTTTAAATTATAAAAAATTGAAATTTTTTATTATTTTTTTTTTTTAAATTTTAACCTAAAAAAATTTTGAAAATTTTGAAAAAACTAAATTTGTGCCGAACATAGCTAGTTCGACTCGGCTGTCAATGCTGATCAATAATATATATGATTTATAGGGTCGGAAATGCCTCCTTCACTGCGTTGTGAGCTTCTAACTGAAATGTTAAGGGTATAAAAAGCACTATTAACCAGCTTTATATAGACCATTAGACCTACAAATTTCCAACATATAACCTATTTCTAAGCTTGGAATTCTCCGAAAACTCTTTCCTGTGACCTCGCCAAGGACTCTCAAAGCTAAGTCCCAAATTTCAGGACAATTGCCCCACGGGAAGCCGAGTTCCTTGAGATGAGGACAATATAAAGTTCACATATCTAACTCTCCTGCCGCTGCTTTTTGCTTCTCCACAGCAATCCCAAGGGCTCAATAAATTTGCCAACTGCGCCGGGAAGGGAAGGGGAAGGGAGGGAAGGCTGCCTTCAAAAATTCCAAAAACACACGCATACACAACACATGCTCACACAACGCACACTACTCTCTGCAAAATGCTAATTTACGCATTTTAATAGTAAAAGTTTTTGGCGAAAATTTTAATTAGACTGCTTTTTTGTTGTGTGTGTGAGTGTGTGTGTGTGTGTGCGAGTGTGGAAGCCATTGTTAGGCGGGCGACAAGTGTCACAGCAGCAGGACCTGCACGGGGAGCAGGGGCAACAAAAACAATTGCAACAACTGCATGTAGTTTTTACAACCGAAAAACCCGAAACGGCGGCACTCGTTTTTTGGCCATAAATTGGCGTCCTTCATTGAAACGAAAGAGAATCCCCCGAATCCTTCGATCCTGCCGGCCTCTCTCTCCCTCTCCCACTCTCCCCCTGCCGCGGAACAACCCTGCCCAAGCACTCTCTCACTCGCTCACTCACACAAAATGGGTGCCGCACACACTCTCACATTGCGGCACGCACACCACGAAACCCAGCCTCGCCACTGGAAGTGCTTTGGAAGCATTGGAAGTGGGTAAGGGAGTGCGAGCAGTGCGACTAGCCAGTCCCTGGAAGGGTAGTGCCGCTCTGCTCACTCCCAGGCACTGACCCACGTCGCACATGCGCCATGTTGCCGAGGGGAAGTGCCTGCTATAGCCGGACTGCTCGCACCCGCGGCCGCCGGAGCAGTGCAGATAGCTGTGCGACCGAGACCGCCCCTGAATATTTACCGTTGCCGGGCAGAGCAGTCGACGCCGGCGACGCAGTCAGCGTCGCTAGCGCTGCGGCTGCTGGTGCTGCAGATGCTGTTGCTGCGATTGCTGCTGCTGCTGCTGCTACTGCGGCTGCTGCTGCGTTTGCCATGATTTGAGGTCCTCGCAAAAACGCGGCTCTCGCCTTAGCCGCTTTGCCGCTTGCCGCTTTTACCGTTCACCGTTTTGTTAACTGAATGCGAATGCGAATTGCGTACTGCGAATGCTTTTCCTGGGCCAAAGCCAACCACCAGCAACAGCAACAGCAGCACCATCACGCCGCTTTCTCGTTGCTGCGACGACAAAACTCCTGGTGCACATTAAGTCAGGCAACAGTTTAACGTGGAAATTATTGCGAATTTGTTGTGTGTTTTTGCGCGTGCCAAGCTTCACAAAAAAAATAATAATAAAAAAGGCTCGTCATAAAAACGAAGCCGGGCAGTGCTTTAATTTTTTTTCTGGTTGTAATGCGGGGCGGGAATATGTCGTAAATATTAAAATATTAAATTATAAAATAACAAATAATTAAAAATAAACAAAGGAAGGCTCCGAAAATGCCGCAACGTTCGCCGTTTGCCATTCAGGAGCTGCTGGGCCTGGCTGTGGCGGCAGCTACCACAACAACAACAGCGCCAACGGTCACACCAACAGAAACACCAACAGATTTAACAACAACAACAACGCCGTCAACAACGGCGGGAGCAGCAATAACGGCGAAAGAGCGGCAAACGCCAACGCCGCCAAAGATAACAACGGCAGCAGCGGCAACAGAGGCAACAATAACGGGCACAACAACAGCTGTTATGGAGCCGCAGCAGCACCTCCAGCAACAACAACAACAGTCACAACAACAACAACAACACCACTACAGGGATCACCATCAAATGACCATGGCAGCCGCCTCGCGTATGGCCTACTTCAATGCCCATGCAGCAGTGGCAGCGGCCTTTATGCCCCACCAACTGGCCGCTGCCGTGCACCACCATCATCACCACCAGCATCCGCATCCGCATCAGCATCCGCATCCGCATCCACACCATCCGCATCCGCATCCGCATCCGCATCACCCAGTCGCTGGAGTCGGAGGAGCAGGAGTGCCGCCACCGCCGACCCTGCAGCACCACCATTCGCATCATCCGCACCACCCGCTGCTGCATGCGCAGGGTAAGTCACCACAAACACCACAAAATATATACAAAATATGAAGAACACATAAAAAACAGTATTAAAATGCTAGGGTTAAATTTTAAAATAAATTTTTTTTTATTAAAACAACATTTTAAACCGGAAATTTTAACAAGCAAGCCTTTAGTTTTGAGGTGTTTTTATTTATGAAGATGAACATGTCTTTTTTTTAATGTTTAAAATAATAAAAGCAAATTTTCTGTTTTATTTTGAGTTATAAAAATACTTGTTAAATAGTTGGGTTTATTAATAATTTTATTAATAAGTTTTACTCGAGAAAAGTACCCTTCAACATATATTTTTAGAAGCATTATATGGTTTTGAAATTAAAGAACATTAAATAGGCTTTCCTTTCGTACTTGGCATTTTATAATTATATATTTTAGGTGTTTATTTTAAGTAAAACATACAGTCAAAAAGTTAGAAATTTCTATTTAAATTCTATGTATTTCATTTATACAATTTTCTAAATAAATACACACTCAAAAAACAGGAAATCCTTATCTATAATCCTAAAGTTGAACGAAGAAATTAAAAGATAAATAGAAAACTTTGTTAGGGTTTATACTTCCAGAATTATTACATTTAAGGTGGAAAACCAAGGATATAAATAAAATAATTGTTTCTTTCCTATTAACAATATAATTTTATTTGTAGAACTAAAAATTAAGAAATCCTTCTCAAAATTCAAAAACTTGAGAAGAGAAAATAAAAAGCAAGTTGGAAAAACGTTAAAAAGGTATATTTTTTCGGTAATAAATACCTTTAAGATAGAATTCCAAAGATTTAAGTTCTGATATTAATACAACGCTTCTAATTACATTTCAATTGGAGGTTATTTTCTATCTGTAAAACTTCCTCTCTTTTTTTCCCCTGTGCACCGGCACAATGACAATCAAAGTTTAAGCGCAATTAGCAATCGCAACTGGTTTTGTCACCTGCCAGACGTACTGCCACAGCAGTGAGTAAAGCGCTTACAAATACAACTACACAAAATATACAAATACGCAGACATTAAATGCGATGCGGTGTCTGGAGTGCCGCTTAGTTAGCATAAAAAAGGAATTAATCAACGGGCCATCGTCCAGGCAAATCAGCTTTGGCCTCAAAGCCCCGCCACAGCCTCCAAAAGCACTCCACTCGATGGCATACACACACACACCCACTTCCTCTGCTCCTCCACTCCCTCTCCTCCTCTCCAACTCTCCAAACTCCCAGCTCACCACTCGCCACTCAAGTTGAGCTGCTAATTGCAATGGCAATCGACTGTGTGTGTGTGAAAGAGTGTATGCAAAGTGTTGCACTTCGATTTCACTTGCATACAGCATCGATTTACTATTCTTGGCTAAACTATTTCTGTACAAAACTTATTTTGGAGAGCAAACAAATCTTCAAAAGCTGGAAAGGTCATACTTTGTTCATACGAACTATAGGTGTGGACAGGTATTTCTGTTGAATACTTAACAAATCCATTTGTTCCTAAATTTTCTACATAGCATTTTACGAAACTAGCTTAAGAGCGCCAAAAATGCTTTAAAATCGAATCTGGTCACACTTTCCCCTGATAAATTGTTAGTGTGACCAGGTGTGGTTGCTTTAAATAACAGGTCCTTTAATGCCTTAATTTTCCTAACTCTTTATTTATCTTTCTCCAATCTAGTATATAAACCCAACATTAGGGGCAAAAACAATGCTTTAAAAACTATCAAGGCCACACTTTACCCTAAATAAATAATTAGTGTGACCAGATGTACGTATTTATTCAAGATCATTTGATTTAGAACCCTCTCTTAAGCTCTATAAGTTTGCACATTTTACACAATTCTGTTTCGCTTGTGTCAAACCACTGTGTTGGGGCTTTGTTTGGCTCAAGGCAATGACACACACACGCATACACTCAGAGAAAAAACCCACATAGTCTCTGCTGCTGCTCGGCTTAAAGCTCATTTGCAGGCAGGCAGCAGAGGCAAGTGGCAAGTGGCAATATCATCCCAAGTCGTGGCGATGACAGCGAAGACAGACAAACAGAAAGACATATGCAGAGGGAGTGCTACACTGCTGGAAAATATTTTAACCATATTTTCCATCAAGAAAATCATACATACAATCAAATATTTGCTGAGGGATTACTATGAAAAACTATGAAAATAAAATGTATGTCTAGTAATAAACAATTAAAAAGAGTTTGGAGAACACTTCTTAAAACATTATTTTATAAAATGTTTAAAAAAGCAAATGAGTATATTTGTTATATTAAATAACTAAAAATCAATTGGGAACCCGTATTGAAATTGTAATTAATTTCTTTATTAGTATTTAAAGTACTAAAATCATAAAAAACATAAAGGTTCTTATGTTATAGGTATTCCATTTTTATTATTCTTGTGACTAGTGTTTCATTTATAAATGTAGGAAGCTTAATTTAATTAAAAAGCCTAATTTAATTAAAATTACAAACAAGGAAAACCTTCTATTCAGTTTCCTTATTATAAATGTTTTACAATTTTACCTTTATTAATACTTATTTTTAAAATTCCATTACTTACCTCAAGGCCCCTCTATTTCCCCAGTGCAGTGAACGGTTGACTCCGATAATCTTGCAGATTCAAGTGGCAGCTGTTATTATTGTTATTATTATTTTAATTAGCGTTGAAATGTCATCGTCATCTCGAAGCTCCGATCTCCAATCGCTCTGATTCACTGTGCCAATTTCACCGACACTCCACGTATCGCTTTTGATTTTCGATTTGGTTTTTGATTTGTTTACGTCGTCACTTCCGGACCTTTTTCATTACATTTTTTACACATTTTTTATTACATCTTGTTATAGATTTTTTTTGCAATCTTGAGGGCTTTCTTTTCCGCTGGTTTACTCCTTCCACTTTGGCCCTGTTTCGACTTTACTTTAATTATAATATTTTTTGTTGTCGTTTATCGCACATTTCCACGCAATTTGTGTTTAATAAATGTGAGAAAGAACGTTGTTTGTCTGCTACCATAATTTATTAAGGGAATATTCTTTAGATAGAAAATGAATTTAAGAAAAATATAAATATTTAAAGCACCTATTAAAGTGTTACCAATTACCATTACATTACATTACCATTAAAAAAATTATTGGGTAGCCTCAGGCACATTATTTACATCTTATAAAATTCATACATTCATTTTTTGGGGGAAAATATAAATACTTTTAACACCTATCAAAATATTACAATATAAGCTACATTTTTTTTAATTAAATAAAATCCCTACTCCTTTTCAGGGAATATTATTCCCTTGACTTTATTTTTATTTTATTAAGGGAATAATCCCTAGACAGGAAATGTAATTAAATTAAAAAATAAATTACAAGCCAGTTCTAGCTACAATGTTTACTTTAAAAAATCCCTACTCCCTTATAGGGTACTCTCTATTCGAATAGTAATAGTAATTCCCCTCGCTGACATTCTTAGCGGTTATGTTATGCTTTTTGTTATTATTATTTTGGTTGCCGTTGCTTTCTGCTTTTCATTCGCGTCATCGTATTTAATTTTGCATATTGTTGACTCGTTCTGCTCTTTATACGGCTTTTTCGGGCGACCACAGTTGTTGATTTTCTACCAATTTGCGTGGCCCGGGTTCGCCAATTAAAAAATCGCATTCGGGCGGATTTCCTGTCCGGCTAAAACAGAATTTTACACCCGAAAAGTCTGTCTGCCAGAAGAGGAGCTGCTGGCCAGCAATTGGCGCCCGCCATTAAGTGCCTTTGATCTTTTACCAGACGATGGCGATGGAAAGGAAAACCAAATCGGAAAATTGGTTACCCAACAACAATGAAGCAAACGAAATACAAAAAAAAAATCAACAAAAAATGAAAAGAAAACCCAACATAAAGCTGAGAAAAACCGACAGAAAACAGTACAAGCGAAAAGCGATTTTTCTTCGTTTTCCCTCCAAACATTTAATTGACAATTTTCACTTTGGCTCTCTGCGCTTCGTCGTCGCTTTGTTGTGACAGTCGTTTTGATGTGTTTGCACACACGCACACACACCGCACACTCACACACCCCGCCTTGCCTTGGTATTCGTGCGGAACAAAGGCTCTGCATATTTCGCAAATAACTCGAGGCCCGAAATTAACCATTTAGGATTTAAGCTTTGCCGCGGCGCCAATATATATATTATTATTTAAAAAAAAAAAATACTTTTTAAATTATTTATTACTTTATAAACCAATATATTGATTAGTTATGCGAGAGATTTTGTGAGCGGGTGTTTTTAATTAGTTTTATTTATGTATATTTGTTTTTTTAAGAGAAATGGTTTCTTATCGTATTTAAAATATTCCGGAAATTCTTAAGGCTTAAATCTTTATTTAAAAAATGAATGGAAAAGTTTTTTAGGAAATTTTACATTTTATATTTAGTTTTATAAGGTGAACTGCTATCCATTCTGATGTGAAATATGCCAGAAATTTATTTGTGCTTAAATCTTAAATTAAAAAATAGAGCCAAAGAACTTTTAAAGAAATTTATATTACAATAAAATGATATGAATGTAAAAAAAGATTACTATATTATTTATACAGAATACTGTTCAAGAGAATTTCTGTTTTTCTACAAGAATAATGGAATTAAAAGGAACTAATAAACTTTATCGTATGGTTAATATATGAAATTTAAATATATTTTTATATAAAAAACTATTAAAATATATACTTAAAGGAATATATAAAATTTAAAATTAAAAAGTTAATAAGCAAAATTCAATAGAATAGATTAAATAATAATAATGGAGTTAAAAACACTTTTTTTGCTCATTTCTGGCATAGAGTTTGACATATTGTTTACAGAAAGTAATTTTAAATAAAATGTATCAATAAAAAACATGCTTATCAAATTTTTTATAAATAAATTAATCAAAAGACCATTATTTGTTTAATTCTATGTAAGATTGTGTTTTATTATATGTAAGACTTTGAAATTCCTCGTATTTATTGTTTTATTTGTGTTACTTTCTTGGATAACTCATTGCACTTGAATCTTGAGCTTTGATTGCTAACTGAACTCTTAATTATCAATTTTCTTTTAAATTTATTGAACTATCAAATCAAATGCATCAAATGCATTATTATTATTAAATTTCTATAATCGAAAACCCAAAATTTCTCCATTTTCCAAGGCATTTAATTAGATAAATAAACCAGTAAGACTTATTGTTAATTTTAAACTGCATACCACATACAAATACTTCTTATTCAATTATTATTTATACGTTTCAGCCGCTTGAGTTTGATGAAGTAATAACTGATAACTCTAAAACGAAATAAATAATTGGGGAATCAATTATTTAGTTGCTTTCCTTCGATTAACAGCCAGCATATCGATTTTATGGCCGCTGTGTTGCAATCGGCTGTCGCCGGAACTGCTAATTGCTGCCTGTCAGCTCTCCCTCCCAGCCAGTATCTGGGGATATATCCCGCCCTTTGATATTTGAGCCACTTTGCTAATAGCCTGGCCCCCTCTGTTGCCACATATGTTTGTGTCTCTGCCGTCGCCTTGGCTGATAAAAATATTCTTAATTGTAGTTTCGCCTCGGACACAATGTGTGCGGTCGGTCGTCTTTTGACTTTGCTTTGATTCTGCGTTGACGTAAATTAGAAAATGACTAAAAAACAACTTAAAAATGAGAGAAGAAAAGGGGGAAATTGTGGGAAATACTAGAGAATCGAGAGAAGGCCCTTCTGCGTTGAGTGGCACCCCTTCCATCGCCGTCGCCGCCTCTGTGCCATCCACTTTTAACCCCTTTGACCTCACGCTTTCCACGCGGCATTGTCTGAGGTGTGAAAAATGTTCCTCGTCGGCGTTCAACGAGTGCAGTTATTGTTTCACTTGTTGTTGCTGCACTTTTCCCATTCTTTTTTATGTTGTTTTTTGTTGTTGTTTTTTTTCTGCATAATTTTTTTTCGGTCGCCGGCTCGTTTTTTGGGCACTTTGTCACACTTTTTCGCTTTGATTTTTTGCAAATTTAAAAGTCAATTAAAGCAACTTGACGAACGAAGTGCCGAGTGCCACTCAAGGGGTTAATTTGTCCGTGTCGCTGTGTGTGTGTGTGAGTGTGTAGGGGTGAGAGTGCCCCTCTTGTTTTTTTTTTCCGTATTTTTTAGTGTAAGTGTAAGTGTGCAGCGTTGATTCACAGCAGCGATATTCGCATTAAGCGGAATTAGCCGCGATTATTTCGAAAATGAAAATGAATTCACCATAATTCGAACAAATAAATAATTAAATAATTATGAAAATCCAGCCATAAATAATCATAAATAATAAGCCAGATATATCGACACAGTAAAGCTTTAATTTAGATTTTTCTTTTGCCTTAAATTATGTTTATGTGTATTTTACAAAATGTTTATTTCAAGGTATTTTTTGAGTACCAAAACTTGAAAACTAAATTTTGGATTCTGTTTTATTGTGTTTAAAATTGAGTTTTTACTTAAATTTCCCAATTCCCTAAAAAATTTTTGGGCACAGAAATGAAGCAAAGTCAAGCTTAAGTTCAAGCTTTCTATTTCATGATTTGTTTTGTTTGTGAAATATTCCCAGTTCCAGAAAATTTTCTACGCAGAAGAAATAATATTTTTAAATTAATTTTTGTCTTTCTATGGTTCACCAGTATTTTAAGTTAAATTTGTAATAAAAAATGTCTCTTTCTAGACAGTTTTCTGGGCACAAAAATGCAGCCAAGTTAGGCAAAATTCAGGCACTTTTCTTTGATATTAAATTTAAAAATTTCCAAATATTTCCCTAGCAAAGAAATTTAAATTATTAATATAATTATTTAATTACCCTCTACATATATTTTATATATTCCACATAGCCAAGTTAAACTGTACTTAGTACGTATAGACACATTTAAGCATTTGTATTCATGTATTCATAAGCCAGATTTTTGTGCTTCGTCACAGGGCAATCAGAGCCGGGCAATTCGTGCTTAAAAAAAATGTAAAAAAAAAAAAAAACCCAACAAAGTCACAGTAATTTCCAAAAGGGGGTCCTATCCCATATACAGCTAGTAAGACCCCTTGCGAAGGCACGCCCCTGTGCTGCGCTAATTTTATAACGAATATAAACACGATTTGGCACTTGAGTTACCTCGGCGGCTGCTTTTGCTTCTTCAGCGGCTCGAAAGTGGGATTTCAGAGCGGATTTGGCTTGGACTTGTATACATATACATATATATTTTATTTTTGGTTTTTGGAACTGACATTTTCAGTGGCTTTCACCGGCAGCAACAGCAACAATCAACAAAACTACGACTGCTAATTATTCATGAACGGCCATCTATCTGGCTATTTGGAGTGGCGGCTACTCAGCAGTTTTTTCCCCCTTTTTTTTTGGGCTGGAAATTGTTTCAATTGCCGGCCACGAATGTGATTCACCTGGTCGAGAAATGAGTGTATTCACTCTGGTATAAAAGATAATAGATATAAACGGAAGGCACTAGGTGAATACACTCAAAAAGTCGAGCTCTTTGCCTTGATTTTAACTTGGGAACTGGGAATGAAAGTGTTTTGAGCTTAAAATATATTTTAAAAAAATTAAAAATATAATATAAAAAATACATTTATTTATGCAGAGGATAGAGTTTAATGGAATATACTGTAATAAGTTGAAATTTACGGATTTCACGGTATTAAATAATTAATCATATATTTTGTTGTTATTTCAAATCACTTTAAGGTGTTTAATATTTGTAGGTAATATATTTAAAATATATTTATTATTTAAGAGAGAAGCTAGAAAATTATAGAAGGCACTTTAAATATTAAATTTTTGCTGCATATTTCATCACATATATTTAATAAGTAATTATTTAATTTTTTGTAAATCACTTAAAGGTGTTTTTTTGTTAAACATGTGTTTAAGAACTATTAAATGTTTATAGAAAAGCTAAGAAACTATAAAAGTCACTCTTAATAATATATAAGTTTCAGGAAATTCAATGCATTTATTTATTAATTAATTAACTAATTAAAATATTGATTTGTTAACTGATTAATTTGTTAATTTATTAACTCATTTGTTTTGTTCATTTTATGTTAAACACTTTAAGGTGCAATTTTTAGTACGTGTGCTTTAAAATAGTCTTCTTTATTTCTTTTTTTTAATTGCTTTGATAATTCACGTTTACACTGCTCAAAAGTCTCTCTTTTTTAATTAATTCACTTGATTTTCACTCACGACGCCGGAGATATGTACTCATGTACCTCGTTGTCGGAGGGGACTGGAGCGGCTACTTGGCATGACCGCCGGCGGTTGCTCACGATCGCCCTGTGCGGTCCCCCGCAGTAATAGTTTTCCCCGCCTTTTCCCTCACTCACTCTATAAGTATTGCGGGATTTTTCCCGCTGCAAGTTCGCCGTAATTCCCCAACCCATTCGTCTAAGGGAAGGAAAAAACGAGACCCATATCAGCTATTGTCGGGCGTTAATCAGTTTATAAATACTTCGTCACTTGCAGTTTTTTCCCCTTCTGTTTGCGTTTTGTTGTTTTTTTTTTCTTTCGATTTTTTGTTGTTGTTTTTATTTGTTCATATTCTTTAGAGAAATATTTGCGCAATATATTGGATATCAAGTTTCGCCAGTGAACGGAATTCCTGGTAGAGAGCTAATAAATGCGGTTTGATTGTACGAAAACATCAATATTGTTGTGGGGGTCGTTCTTTTAATACCCTAATGGATGGTTATGGAGAATATATGTATTATATATTAATTTTTTAATATTATGCAAATAGTTTAAAGACTTAAAGATTGTAAAACAAAATAGTTTATTTAAGTAACTTTGCAAATTGTCAGTTTGGTATAGTTTAAAGAAGATATAACACTAAATAAAGTAATGCTAATATTCTGTAAATATTTTTGTTTAGGTATAATTAATTTTATATTTTATATTTTATATTAATAATAATATATATGCATTTTATACATAAATTATATTTTAGTTACACTTTACTTTCAAAGTTACAACATTTTTCAAACTAACTTAATTATTTAATGTTCCGAATTAATTTAACCTTAACCCATAGCTGCCAGGGTATCCGAACTTTGCCTTGATTAAGCTGACCTTCCCTCTCATCATTATTACTACTACTATTATTATTATTATTATTAGTATTAAGGCCTTCGTATATGTCGGGGTCCCCATTGTTCCTCCGTTTCTCGAAATGCGTCACCGAGAAACAATTGAGGGTAACGCCAGTCGCAGTTTCAGGGCCCGATCCCGAACCCTCTACCGATCCCAAAAATAAAAAAGCAAAATAATAATAAAAAACAAAGCGGAAAGCAAACCCGAAGCGAGCTCAAACGAGACGAACGCCTTGAAACAATGAAACATCGACCAGAAATTAGCGCGGTTGTCTGTCAAATTTGATTTTGCTTTGATATGTCACTCCCCTTTATTGTTGTTTTTTTTTCGCTCAAGGGGTTAAGGGGAGAGGGGAAAAGGAAGGGGGTAAGGGGTTAAGGCGGGCTTTTGGTGGGGAAACTGCAAGGAGAGCCTCGTCGGAGAAGGAGACTCTCGACTTCGACATCGAGGTCGCCGATTTGCATTTCTGAGTGTCGGGAATGCACTGAGGAGGAAATTTTCAAAGTTTTCTTACAGAAAATTATTGAAATATGTATTTTTATTACAACAAAAATTCGGGAAATTTATATTAAATTTAAAGATTCCTACCTGTAATTATAAGTCTTGATTTTTAGTTTGCTTTTGCTAATACTTTTGACAAACAAATTTATTTATATAACTTTTTTTTGTAATACTTTTTGGGTAATACTTTTTATGGTGTCCAGAATTGCTATGTTTTTCTCTCTGTGTGTGAGTGTCAGCCATGTGCATGGATCGTCCTTCTTCTCCTTCTCGATTCATTGCGTTGTGGGGTTAATTCGGAGGCCCTTGTCTGGCTAATAAATGCCAAGTAGTTCCATGGGGCACAGTGGGTACTCAGCAGATAAAATATAAAAAAAATATATATATTTATTCAGTATACATTTTGTCTATTTCTTTTTAATTTAATTGAACTGGTGGAAGTTTAAGCAATTAATTAATTTTTGTTTTTTTATTCTAAGCAGGTATTAAAATTAAAAAAAAAAAAAATATTTTATTGTTGATTAAGATTTGAATGACCAATCATTCGAACCATACACCACCAAGTAAAGCTAAAATATTCTCATTAAGAGGAATTGTAATTAATATTTTTATAGTATCAGTACTAGTAGTAGGAGAAGTGGTAAATATATATTTTTTTAAATAGGGATGGCTTATAAATGTTTGCTATGATATGATATTTTGACTATATAATTTAATTATAATTTTTTGGGAAAATCCAAATTTTAAATTATCATAACTAAGCAAAAAATGCATAAATTCCAATTCGGAAAGCTGTTCTGTGCTAGTTTTTAAAAGCTTAACAAATAGGCATATTTAATTTAAAATTTTAAAATTTAAAATTTTTTTCATAATTTTTGTTGATAAAATTTTGATAAAAAATTTTGAAAAAAATTAAATTTTTTTTTTTTGTTGAAATATGGCTCAATCAACTCGGCTGTTGATGCTGATCAAGAATATATATGATTTATGGGGTCGGAAATGATTCCTTCACTGAGTTGCAAGCTTTTGAATGAAATTATATTATCCTGCAGGGGTAAATTGAGAGAATAAAATAAATTCTTTTTAAATTAGTAAAATAACAATAATAAATAAATTTGTATAAATATATTAAAGATATTACCAAGATTTAAATTCAAACTAAATAATAAATAAATTTGTATAAATATATTAAAGATATTACTAAGATTTAAATTCAACCTGAAAGACAAAGAAACCACAACTATAATTCATATTAAAGCATTCAAGTTTCAGTAAATGCAATTTCCTACATGTTTTCCTATGTAAACACTAAAATTATATTCTTTATAAGCCTTACATTTACTAACTTTTTCATTTTAATTGTTATTTCCAGGATTTCCGCAGTTGAAGAACTTTGCCGCCGGAGCTGGAACTTGTTTGCCCGGTAAGTTCGCTTGAACTTTGAATCAATTAATACCGAATGCCCAAAGGTAGGCCATACATATCCATGCAAATCCTGGGCGAACCCTTTTTGCCGATCCTGGCGAATATCCTTTGGCCGTCAGAGGTCGCTGCGGCCTAATTAATGGGCATTCCTGCGCTTCATTTCGAGCGCTCTGAGGGGGCGTGGTCCGAAAAAGGGAGCCAAAAAGGGTTCCGTCAGCGTAAATTTCACATGTCGCGCACATAAATTCTCCAAATTGCTAATAAAATAAACAATTTAGCTAACGGAAGAGGGAAAGAGAGAGAAAAAGGAGCACACACACACACACACACATCCTGGAGGGACAAAAGTCAAATAATGAAATTTTCATTTTCATTTTGTTGCATTCGCAACGGGCAATAAATATTTTCAACATACGCTTTTATACGCAATTTGCACGCGCATACATCTCTCCTCACATGTCCTGCGTGTCCTGCCGTCTCTCTGTGTGTGTGTGTGTGTGTCTCTCTCTGGCTTAACCCTTTTCCACACTCGAAAAGGAGAAACAAAAGGCAAACACACACATAAACTTGTCTAATAAGAAACGCTCTGCAAACTGGTTTGAGTGGCACAGAGGAGGTGTTTGAGGGGGTTCCAGGAGGGGTTCCCGGGGGGCTCGCAGAATGGGTTAAGGTGTTAAGGCGTTAAGGCGTCAAAGGGCAGGGGTTGCAATGAGTGCGCCAATAAATTGAAATGTCTGCCAGTGGAACGAGCCACAAAGGCCTCGACATATGTCAGCACATCGGCCAGAATTGATGGAATGTCTGAGGAAGAAAGAAAGGATATCGAAGAAAAGGATGAATTCCTCAAAAATTTTTGATGCTCTTCTATAATTAAATTTTGTTTGGTCTTATTAGCTTATTGCTATATTTGCATACAATGTGAATCAACTTGAATATTCAAATTTAATTGCGAAAAGATTTTAATTCTCAGTCCGAGGCCTTAGTTGAATGATTTACTATAATAATACAAATAATATATGTTAAATAAATTAAATATTCAACTTAAGAGTTGGTTTTTGTGTCAAAAAATATACCAAAATCGGCTTCGATAATATAAAATGCACATTTGTTTTAGTATATGTTTTAGGTCTAGCAGAGGAAACTCATTTGTACTACATTATTTTTTTGAGAACTTGCATTAATTTTACTACATATTACTTACTATATTTTTTACTCATTTCCTAATTTACTTGTATATTAATTGAGTGATTTATTTATTCATTTATATTTATTCCGTTATATTTATTCATTTATATTTACTCATTCGTTTTTGTACTTATTTGTTTATGTATGTCTATTTCTGGGTACTTGAAAAACTTATCTCATCAGTAAAACCTTTTAATAAAAATATTCGTGGTTTTTATTATAATAACAATATGTTTTAAAGTTTTTTTTTTATTTTATATTTATATATTTGTTTATATTTTCCTCTACATATTTATATTAATATTCAATTCCGTCTAGAGTTAAATTTAGTTTTGTGGGTGCCTGAAAACTAATAGCTTCAGTAAGACTTTTTGTAGTCTTCAATATATGTTTTGAAGAATTTATTAACTAATTTATTTATTCAACTATTTATTCATTTATCTATTCATTTATTTGCTAACTAATCTATTAGTTCCATCAATATATAAATAAGCTTATCTGACTGCTTTTAAACTTATCTCTTCATACAGAGGTATAGTGAATTTCTTCTCCAAAATTCACGTATGTAAAAAAATACCTTTAATACCTAATAATAATTTTATTTAAATTATGAATTCTATAATCAAATTATTATTCAAATATTAATTCCATATAACCATATTTACATAAAATCTCTCGCTTAAGGCTGTTGCATCCTCGTGGCCTGTTGGGGTCCTCTTAACTTTTAACTCTTTCATTTTTTTTGTCAAGATCTTGGGCCTACTTAATTGCCCTTTTGACGCTGTTGTTGTTGTTGTTGCTGATGATGTTGCTCCTCCTGGAGGAGCCACTCACTAACTCCTCCACTAAGACTCTAATCTCCGACTGGGCCCGGCAACACGAACTTGGCCACTTGGCCACTTGGCCGCGCATTCTTTCCATTCTGTTTTTATGGGCGAAGTGCCCTGCTTGAGTCCTCCACTCGACGCCTGCTGCATTCTTGCAGCGCGCTGGGAAAAGTCTCGGAAAAGCCGGGAAAAATGAAGGACCAGCAGGAGGAGCAGGATGAGCAGGAGGAGCAGGCGGAGCAGTGGGAGCACGGAGGAGAGCCACTTTTGAGCCATTTGCTGCGAGCAGATTGCAAGACAAGATTACACAAAAGCCAAGGAAAAGGCGACGGGATGGAGAGGGCCTGGGACTAAGACTGACAAGTAGGGCAATTTGCCTTGAAAAGGGGGTGGCAAACTGGGGGGGCGGCGGCTGCTGCATCGTGTTGCACTTGTCATGGCCAAGATTTTAATTGGCATTTTTTCCCCCGCTGTCGACTGCCACTGCCCCCGCCCAGAATCCTTTCTTCCCGAGCGTGTCTAAGTTTTATTTGCTGGCCATGTCGAATGGCAAGGCCCACCCTCCTGTTCCTCCCCTCTCCCAGTCCAAACCCTTAATTGAAACACGCAAGACAAACAAAATAATAAAAAAAAGAACGATGTACAAAAAAGAGTTGTTTGAGGAACACAACCCGGTACTCACCACACACCACACATCACACACATGTGTGTGTGCCAAGCGAAACCAATCGCATTTCATGTCGCACCAGTTTCCCAAATGCGTGAACATGTTGCCGGCCGAAGATGGGTTAACATTCTGGCACGGCACGGGGGCGACAACAAAGGGTTAAAGCGGGTCCACCTGTCCACTGAAACATCAGTTGGTCGCATCACAACACTATCTCTTTGTTAGCAGGTGATAATAAATAATTATTTGACTTATCTTAAACCATAAATTAAATTAGTAACTATTATAAAATACAGTTTCATAATTTCAATAAGGCTTTCCAAAGTGTATCAGCTTAAATATTAATTATTTAAGGTTCTGTGTAATTTAATTTATATATTTAAAATATAAAGTAGCTTTGCTCTGAACCTGCAGTTGGAAATTCTAGCGTCGCTTTACCTTAGTCTCCCTTTCTCTCTCTTTTAACTCTTTATCTCTCTCTCTCTATCTCTACCTCTTTTAATCTCCAATTCTGCCTTTGCCATCTCTTTTCCCGCTTGTATTTCTATCTCTTTTAAATTAATTTACTTTATTTTATTTCCATTAATTTTTCTTTAATTTTTTCCAAAAATTTGCACATTTTCATTTGCATTAAGTGAAAGAGTAAAAGTTAAGGCCAAAAATTGTGCTACTCTTAGTTTTTTTTTTGTTGATGCTCTTTATTGTTGTTTTAACTGTTTTTGTTGTTGTTTTGCTGTTGTTGTTTTTGTTGTTGTTGGTGTTGTTGTTAAGCCGCTTTGCACTTAAAGTAAAGTTCGCTGAGTTCGCCTTGCGCCGGTGAAGCGGAAAGGTGGCCTGAAGTGGGGCCAAAAAGCGAACGGGGAGGGCCGTTTAGAGGGTTAAAATCACTGGCAGAGGGTTAAGGGGAACCAGTGGGATTAATTTGGTTATTTTCTAGTCAAAGCTGACAACTTTTTTAAGGTTCAAAACATATTTTTTGGGTTATTTTTAATACGAAATTATATACATTTAAGGTCGCTTTGATCCGAATCAGAATATTTATATATATCACAAATCAAGCAAAAAAGCTATATTTAAAGCAGTTTTTGAACTTGGGAATTATAAGCAAAGCAACGTTGAAGTTGACTAGGAGAAAAGCAAACTCTCTTTCCTGCTAGCATACATATAGTTAAGTAAAAAAAACAAATTTGTAAGTCCAGTAAGATGTACCTAATCCAGAAATTAATTTCCTTAAGAGTTATCTCAATTTTACCACTTAACTTTAATTAGTGTTACCAGAGCTCAACTATATTTAACAGTTAGTTATAGCAGACGTGCCAGCACTGCGGAAAAAGGCGTTAGGGACAGGAACAATCACGCTAACCAACTTTGACACAAAGCTGGCTAAAACGCCGTCGTCCCCCAGGTGGGTGGGTGGTTACCCCAGTGGGTGGCCACTTCAGGTGTTAGTCCCCCCTCCATCCCCGTTACCGTTCAGGTGGCGCAACAATGGAGCTTGCTGCAAAGGCGAAGGCAGTCAGTCGCACGACAAGCTAGGAATCTAATTAACAATTTTCCATTGAGTGCGCAAATTACGAGGAACAGCAACGAAGGAGCGCGCCAAGGATCCATCCGTCCGAAGGGGTTATCCTGCCGCGACAGAGACAGAGATACAGGGAGAGAGAGAGAGAGAGGGACGGCCATAAAGCCTTGGAGAAAGAGACAGACAGCAGCAATTAGACGGCGACGAATGCTGGACAATGTCAAAGCGAATTTCCTGCATAAATTCCAGACAACCTGCCTCGTCCTCCAAAATATGCATGGGGTCTAAAGGGGAATCTGTTTTGGGATTTAATGGGAAACAAAATATTGAAAGTATCAATGGTAATATATATTTATTTTTAGTACAAAGTATATAAGGGGATGGAGATAACTCCAAAGGAAAATGCTTTTCAAAAGTCCTCAAACTAAACCCTGATGTCAAGGTCATGATTTCCGGTTTACTAAGATGTTTGTGTTGAATTATCTTATATTATATTATATTATATTATATAAAATTATAGTATTTTGTATTACATTTCAAATTGTTCAGTTCAATATCATCTATATTCCTATCTTAAATATAGTAATCCTTTCTTGACAGTAGTGCTCAATTAACTAACTTAAGTATCTAAATAGGTAATCTTTCAGGAAATATATGTATTTAATTAAAGCATTTTTTTTTTTATTATTTTCCTATTATTACTAAATGATTTCTATGTTTCTTTAGAATTTATATTCCATATGATGAATATTACTATATTTCCGTAGTTTCTCTGGAAAATTTCCACTCCAACAGGATAGTAGAGCTTAAATCGTAACTAGTTAAATTTAGTAATTCGGAAGTGTAAAAAGTTTGTTAAAATTCTGTAAAATAATACCCCTGTTAGTTTGATTATCTAATTATTAAACATTTTCCAATTTTTCTACAACCCAACATGTCTCATTTACCCCCCAAAAACCTCCATAAACCCATCCCATACCAATTCCGACGACACTTTAAGTTAACCTTGTTGGCTTTAACCGACGCGAAAGTGAGCTGGCTGACGAAGCTGCTAATTGGAGCATTTACTGGACCCCTCGCTATATAGCCATAGCTTTAGCCCCGCTGCCCCTCCCCTCGCCGATTTCTTGCGTTTGTGGTTTCTGTTTGATTCCTCAAGCAAATAATTCAATTTCGTTTCTAATTAGTACGAAAAAGGCGAGCGAAAAATGAGCAGAAAACCCGAATGGTAGTGGGAGGGGTGGCACACCCAGGCACACACTCTGACACACACTCTGCCACACACACTGGCACACACACACTCGCCCAGAAACGCAGCCACTTTGGTGCTAATGCAAAAATGCAAATTGCGAATTTGCGGAACTGGGAATCCCCTTCAGTGGCGGCGGCTCTGCCTCTGCCCTGCCTCTGCGCTCTGCCTCAGTCACTGCCAGCGTCGACGGCGCGCCGCTGCTTGGCTCTGGCAACTCAGCCACTTTATTAGCGTATTTTGCCATGCAACTGTTTATGCGACACACATACGCATGCACACACGCACACGGGCACACACACTAGCCCACACCCACCCACACTGAGGCGAGGAATTAGTCATTTTGTTGGTTACTTGATGCATGGCGTGAAAAGCGGGGAAAGCGGGGAATGCGGGGAAAAGCGGGTGCCGGGAATGCCCGGAAAAATATGTAGATGGGAGCAAAAGAGGGGGACATTTTCGGGAGGAAACGCAATAAAAGCGGAGCACCAGCAAAAGTTGTACACAGAGGAAAAGGTCTTACTGTTTTATAATTATTATTAAATATTTTTCAGATTGGGCTTATAAATAATAAGTACATAAAAAAGTTATAAAACCACATAAATTAAAAAGTATTAAAAAATAAAGATTTCTAACATAATCAATAATATATTGCCTAAGAAAACCAATGTCTTTTGGAGACAATTATACAAGGAGTAACTTAAGAATTATTTATAATACTATTATTTTATTTAAAATACAATAATATTAAAATAATATAATTTATTTAAAATATAATTATATTTTAGTCCCTTTTGATCTTTGATCTTTTATAGAAATCAATATAAACATATTTTTTTCGCTGGTGTAAGTGTGGCCAGGCCAACAAAAATGGCGTAGCTGGCAAGACTGAACAAGTGGCAGGAACGCCAGAGAATGGAACGGATACGGGAAACTGGGATGGTGGAAAATTAAGAGGATAGAGAGAGAGAGAGAGCGCAGGAGGGGAAAAGCTCCCGTTCTCTCGCTCCCCGAGAAGCGACAACATTTTTTATGCGCTTTTGAGCAAATTAGATTTCCTAATTAAATTTTCTAGTGAAATGCGCATAAATTTCATAAAATTCACTTGCCGGGAAGCGACTTTCTTTGTGCGAAGACCCGGGAATGTGCGAAAGGGAAGGATGGCGCGAGGGAAAGAGAAAGCAAAAGGGAATGTGTGCAAGAGAGACGGAGGAATGTGCTGTCGCCTTTCATTTTGTTGGCGACATTTTTTGCTCTGGCATTTTTCGCAGCTGACGGCGTCGTCATCCTTCGTCCTTCATCCTGCGCCGTCGTCTGCTTAAAGTAATTAACTAAGAAAATTTTAATTGCTAATATGTTGTGATGCATGCGCGTGTGTGTTAGTATGCGTGTTGGCACGCTGCCATGGGTGAGAAGAGTTGGTGTGTTGGTGTACGTTGGTGTACGTTGGTGTGAGCTCATTAAAAGCGAGCTAGGATCCCACGTTGCCTACTTTTGTGCGCCCTGGAATTAACTAATTTCGCTCTTTGTTTTATATTAACATAATTGTTAATTAGATTTTGGGAGATGACAAGATGGGGTCTATATTTCTGATAAAAATTTTAAAATAAAACATATCTCTTTGGAGGTGTAAAATCTCCCATTTCGAGGCCTTTAAGTAATGCAGCAAAATATTTTATTGCTAGAAGCTAAGCCTAATTGGTCAGTTAATGCTTATTAGGTCACGGATCCAGTTGCAGTTTGCGTAATGCACACCACAAACGTTAATTGAAGCAACCTTTATGATTTCCCCTTTTCACAAACAATTTAATTTTCCTTAAATATTTTCCTGAACTCGCTGACGAATTGCCTTCGGCTGCATTCTCCTGCCTGGCGGCGGGTAATTCAAGATGCAGTTTTCAGCCTTCATTACACGCATTTCCACAGCATTTTCCTGCATGCATATGTGTTTTTCACGCACATTTAGCCGGAAAAGCGAGGGGAATAAGGAATACTTCATTTTTCATATCAGATTTCAGTGCAAATTGTTTTTTCTTTTCCTTCCCTTTGGAATGTGTGTGTACTTTGTTTGGTTTTATTTCGGTTTTGTTTTCCCCACTTTCCCATCGAGTGGTCCAGACCACTCGATCATCATCACCGATTTGTGTTTTCTGTTTTCTGTTTTCTGTTTTCCGGGTGCTTCAGGCCACAAGTTCGATTTGGCCAAAACACGGCTGCCTGGCAAAAAGTCTCAAAGTCCTCGGGTCCTTCAATCCGCTAAGTGGCGATTTGGCCGTACAAGTGGCTTCGATCCTACGACTTCTCCGGCTTCGATTCCAACTCTAACCCCAACTCCTACTTCGACTCATCTCCAGACTCATCAGCGGCCTCATCCTCATCATCCTCCTCATCATCGGCTTCATGCCGGGGACTGTGTGTATACAGCACTGTGAGGAAATATTATACAG
Organism: Drosophila jambulina; assembly: GCA_018152175.1. NCBI lineage: Eukaryota > Metazoa > Arthropoda > Insecta > Diptera > Drosophilidae > Drosophila > Drosophila jambulina. The sequence continues at coordinate 1,467,614 of JAECXH010000112.1, read as the reverse complement.
AGAAATATATATATTAAGGGTAGAGTTTAAGAAAAAATAATCCAGAAAAAAATTTAAAATTAAATCATTAAATTGAGTTCCTAGAAATTCATAGAGTTTGAGAGTTAATTTAGAAAATATAAAGGGTTTTCAGGAAGAAGATATTTCTCAAAGCGAAAGCTCTTAAAATTCAGTAAATAGGTTTAAATTTTATTTAATTTAAATTTAAGGTAAATATTATATAAATTTTTAGAGAAGTCACTTGTTTTTGCTCATAATTACACAATATTTTTCGCTGTGCATTAACTCCACTGGCACTCGTCGAAAAACTCAAACTCAAATCGCGCCTGTCAACGCTGCTACCGCCGCCTGTCAGCTCCTTCCTTCGATCCTCGCTTCCCCGGTCCTCCATGCTCATCCTCATTCCTCAGTTCCCACTCCCCCTCGCCATTCCCCTTCCCCTTAACAGTTCCAGGCCCGCACTCCTTCGACGCTTTCACTTTTCCCCGCCTTTTCACAGCCTTCTCAAGTGGGGTTTTCCTTGGAACAAAAGATGATGTGCGCTGTGACAACCCCAAAAAAAGGAAAAATAAAAAGAGAAGCAGGGAGAAGAGGCCCCCGACAAGTGGGAAACTAGATACAATTATTAAATATTTAAAATAACAAGCCGCTAAAACCACTCCAAGTCGCGCTCCAGCGACATGTGTTTTCCCAGCCAGAGGGGAAACTTCGGCAGCGGGTTTTCCGGCAGCGGTCGTGGGATACTCGTCAACTAATTTGACAGGAATATATATAGGTTTTGGGGGGTTCCTCAAAGAGATATATAACTAAATACGAAAGAGCATTGATCGTAATAAATTATTGGAATATCCTTTCAGGCTCCCTGGCGCCCAAGGACTTCGGCATGGAGGGACTGAACGGCTTCGGTGTGGGACCCAATAGCAAAAAGAAAAAGAAGAAGCGTCGGCACAGCCGCACGATCTTCACCAGCTACCAGCTGGAGAAGCTGGAGGAGGCCTTCAAGGAGGCCCACTACCCCGACGTCTATGCCCGCGAGATGCTCTCGCTGAAGACGGAGCTGCCCGAGGATCGCATACAGGTGAGTCACCGTCCCGCCATACCAGGTAATTCGATATGGGCCATTGTCCTGGCGGAGGATATCTTTTGTCTGTGGCTTGCCTTATTTCCTCAGCGAATTAACAAACTAATTACATCCGCCGGCGGAGGAGGTGTTTGCTGTTGGCAAAACAAAAACTCGGCCAGGGAATTTGCATTTCCTTCGACATCCAGGAGCTGTCCTTTTGTCTTGTTTGGATGTCTCTGCTCTGATTTTTCACACCTCCACGTTGCGGCCGCGTGTGTGTGCAGCGTCATCAGAGCAAAGCGTTTTTTAATAATAAGCAATTGGAAGAGGAGAATCTCTCTCAAGTGCAGCCTCAACTTGGGGGAATCGCTCATAAGTAGTTGCCTTGTTACACTGGCAAAAAAAAGGGAGTTGAGTTAGATTGGAAAATTGAAAGGATACTTAAAGGAGAATATTTAAGAGGAATTTGAACGAACTTAGCAAAAAAATCTATACAATTTCATTATCCGCGCTTTGAGAGTATAAGAAAACAAAACATGGGTGTTGTGCCTTGTTCTCCTTATATACTGGTTCACTACGATTTCACAATGGACTTTTTAAGCTAAACTTTAATTAAAAATAGTTTAAAAAATTAGATAAAAAATAAAATATGTCACAGGAAGTTGCAGAAAAAAATCTAAGAAATCTATACTAGAACCTCCAACTTGCTTAGAGAGTAAGAGACAACAAATCATGTGTGTTTTGCCTTGCTCTCCATGCATTCCAGCTTATTACGATTTCAAGATGGATTTTGCTTTTCATAAATCATTAATATTATTATCCACTAAATTATCAATTAATTATTTTATTTAAATAACTAAAAGAGTGTCACACAAGCATAGGTTAAAGTGTCCCGGGACTGCGAACAACGCAAAATGCGAAAATCATTTAACGTTCGGCGTTCCTGCTGGGCGAGGGAGATGGCAATAGCGAGACAGAAAGAAATAGAGAGAGCGAGAAAGTAAGGGAGGGAGAGGGAGGGGGCAAGAGGGGTGCGAGGAAAAAACGTAGAAAATTTCAGCAACGTTTGCGAATTTATAATTAAGCATTTTAATGGCCGTTATTGTTCTAAGTTCGTCCTCCGTGGGAGGCAGAGCGAGAGGCAGCATGCTCAATCGCTGTGTGTGTGTGTGTGTGTGTGTGTGTGTTTGTGTGTGTGTGTGTGTGTGTATCGAGTGAACTTCAGCCAAATTGCCACCCTTAAAAGGCAAAGCCCCTGTGTGTGTCTGTGTTTGATTAGCACGAAAAAAGGGGGAAAAACTGTATAATTATGGCGCGATTTCTTCGCAAATTTGCCCTTTTTTGCCTTTTTTTTCGGTACTCACTCTCGTTCTGTGGCTCTGGGTCGTCGAAATCGGTTTCAGCGGGGCTCTCCTCGCATGCTAATGGCAGGCTCTCTTCAAGGATCCGGGCACTTAATCGTACATATATGTTTGCAAGCAGCAGGAAAGGGACTTCCTAGAGAGGCTTACACATTTACTGGTGATTTATAGAAATGTTTTCACCAAAATAATACTTTTAGGGTGATATAAGACCTTTTTTTGCAGATAAATTAGATGTTTTTGATGATTTTAAATATTTTTTTCAAGCTTTGAAATATTTTTTTTATATTATTTCATATTTTTTCAAAATAAATAATATTTTCACGTAATATACCATTATTTATTAATGTTATTAGGCATTGATTTCAAGCTAAATAATATTTTTAAGCTGATATTAGACATTGATTTCAAGATTAGTAATATTTTTTTCATATATTATATATTTTCTCAAGCTAAGTAATACTTTTTATATGTAAATTACATTGATTTTAAATTTAAAACTATTCTAATGTGACGGTATATACATTTTTAGGTAAAAGAAATATTTTGTATTAAAAAAAACTAATAATAAAATATTTTTTGTTAATTAAAACACTAATTAACTTTTTTTATATAATATAAGAATTGATTTTTAGTTAAATAAAATTTTATATATCGTTAATAAAAGATTAAATGATAAGTACTATTTAATTTATAGTAAAACTGCGCAATTAGTTTAGTAATTAGTTTCTTAAATATTTAATTTTCTTTAAAATATCTTGAACTTACTTAATTAAATTTCTGTGAGGCTTAATTTAGCCCTAACTAACTTCATGTTATAAGACTGAGCCTTAAGTCATACATGTTTATGAGCTTAAAATTAATAAACTTAATTTCTAACTCTTCAGGTCTTATAATAATATTTTCAATGCACTCTACGCTTTAAATACCTAAATTTTCTGGCCATAATCTTTGCTAATTAAAATATATATGTATTTATACATTGGCAGTCGTGCAATTAACCCACTGAGCTGGGCCTTAACCCACCACTGCCGACATGCATACACCCACTTACGTTTCAACTGCCATTCGGCATTCGCATTCTGCATTCTGCAGTTGAAATTGAATTTCGAGTGTGTAAAATTTTCCAATTACAGGACATGGACATATAGACACACTACACATATATATATATATGTATATGTATATGTGGATATGTATACATATGTGTGGGGAGAGCACTTGCGAAGGAGCCTTGTGGGCCTGCTTGGGGGCATGGAGCGTTGCGTTGCGTTGCTAAAAGCGAGTCCAATTAGTAGCATTACTACTAACACTTCAATTCTGGCCACTACTGCGTTTGCCGTCTCTGTCCAACTCGGGCAATAACGGCAATAGTCAACAAGGACAACGGCAGCAGCAGCAACAGCAACAGCAACAGCAACAACGGCAACAAGGACAACAAGGAGCGCCCCGGCGAAGGACAACTGAAGTGAAGCAATGGCGCCAAAGTACGGCCATTTTGTGTGCTCAGTTTGGGGAAATCCAAAACGGGTGTGGGTTGGGGGTTGGGTTTGGGAAAATCCTTGGGGAAAGGGTGCTGAGCGAGAGAGGGAGAGTGAGAGTGGGAGAGTCCTGGCAGTAGCGTAAATTTGCATTTAACGTTGTTTGCGGTGCCCACAAATGGAGTCTATCCTTGTCACCACCCCCTCCTCCCTCTCTTCACCCGCCTGGGGTGTGCGTGTGTGCGAGTGTGTGTTGGTGTGCGGCAAGGACTCAACAGTTAGACGGCCACAAAATACTCGGAAGGACCGACAGCAACCGCAAAACGATGCACAAGCACAAGAGGAGCCACGACCCAACCAATACTCGACGCAATCAATGCACTGCCAAGCAGATATAAATAAATATATTTATAAAAAAAATATATATTTTAAAATATATATATAAAAAATAAGCAGAACAATACTAATCAATAATTTGTTTGAGATAAATAGGGAATATATGGCTTAAACAATTGATTTACTTAAAGGGACTTGGTGATGTAAACAAGAAGCTAAAATAGTGAAAATAATCAGGTAATAATCAAGTAAATTAATAAATTAGGTATCACATTACCTAAATAAGTGAGGTAATGATTTAAATGTATATTAAGAAATATTTATTCTATTTACTGTGTTACTTTTAAATTTTTTTAATATTTATAATAGTTTTTAATACCCATAATGCGATTTCTTAAGCAAAACAATGAATATTGGGTTTATTTCAGGCTTTTTTCTTAAATACTTAATGAAAAGGAACTTTTTTAATTTCATATTTTAATTATACCCATTTTGCACCTTATATATATTCAAGCAACTTTTTTTTTCAGTGTCCTTATGTCACTCAAAATAACGAAACTATTTGCCAGCTTTAGAAATTTTCGGATTTTTGTGTGTTTTTTGGGCTGACAACAGCGGCGCCCGAAAAACTAGCAACACGTACACACAAACAAACCCACGCACACATAAACAAGTAAACAAACACTGTGAAACACTCACACACACTATCAAAGCTCGCTCGTCGAATGCGTTGCATATTTTCAGGCACTTAAGCTATTTTCTTGCGAGCGAAACACTCGCACACACATGCAGATTACCCTGACAGACGCAACCACACCCGCTTTGCCAGACCCACTTTCAGCACCTCCCCTTGCAGTCTCCTTGAAAATCCCCCAAAAACCCCACGAAATCCTACCCAAAACCCCCTTAAAAACGCCCTCGAAAAACCCCCTCGACGAACCCCCTGAAAAACTTGCTTTTTTGGTGTGCGGCAAAGGCAACTACGACTACGACTACACACAAGTACACACTCCGTATTGATTTTAATTGAAAAATTGTTAATTTTCCATGCCAGTAGCAGTCTCTGCCGTCACTGCCACGCCCCCACTCGCCAGGTCCGCCCCTCTATTACCCCTTTCGCCGCCGCCCAACTTTTCGAGACACGAGAGAACTTGAGGTGAACTTTTTGTGCTGCCAATTTTCGCTTGTGTGTGAGTGAGTGAATGAGTTTTTGCCTGGGTATTAGTGAGTGTGTGTTGGTGTGTGTGTGAGTGTTTTGTGCCCGGGTAATTACACCTTTCTGTTTGTGTGTGTGTGTTTGTGTGAATAAATTTGCAACCCCTCACAAAATTTCAGGACGAAAATTATTCATTCGCTTTTTCGAGTTGACTTCGAAGAGGTCCTTGAGTTGTATTTTCTTCTTTTTTTAGGGTACATATGTACATATATTTGTTGTGGGATTCCGATAAAGGAACTAAGAGGTGAAAGGATAAAGAAATCTAAGCGGAAATCCAGGACGAAACCATAGCTAAGTCTTTCACTAAGTCCTACTCCTGTACAAAGAAATCTCTTTTCTTTTTTAAATTAAATATTTAATGTCAGCATTGAGAGAAATACTAAAATTTATTTAAAATATGTAAAGTATTATTTGCAATATTTAAAAATAAAAAAAGGCTTTAAAAAAATAAATAAATTAATCAAAAGTTGATATGCCTTTAGACTTACTCTTCTCCCACCTTTAATCATTGTAAAGGGAATATTTTTCTGTGTCATTGTATTCTTTTTTTCATGGATTTTAAGTGGGGTACTTAGACCCCAAATTTTCTCTCAGTGCTCGGCTCGGTGTGGGCCGTCTTTGGAAGTTCTACGAAACTAATTTACTCGAGTGTCGACGCGTCCGAGTGAACAATGCCTCGATGGAAATAGCAGGCTTGCCGGGGCTCGATCCGATCGGATCGAGGGAATCTGGCCGCGTCATTGGAGCAGCTTGTGGGGCTGGAGTAGCTGCAGTCCGATTGGCAGTTGGCTGGCCTGGGAACCCAGCCGGGGCCCGAAGAAAAGGCGGCCAGCACAGGGCCACAACGGCAGACTTGCGGCAGACAGGTCGACGGGCCGATGCTGCCACTTGACGCAATGCCGTCTGCATCGCCGGCGATCGTGTGTGCCAGTGATGGTCAGAAAAAAAGCTGAAAATAGTCAACAGCTTAGATTTTATATATATAATTTTTTTCAGTGTTATATATCCCTGAATTTAATATTAAATGAACAAGAATGCTGGAGTCTTGTGACCTTTGCGCAGATTAAAAAATAGGACTACGGCTTAGCCGGATAATTAACTTTCCATTTTTATTCTGATTCATTTCTTAACATTTAAATATTTGTACTAGTAAAAATACTCATTGAATTTAATTATAAAATATTTTTCTAGAATTTAATAAATAATTTAATAAGTAACTAAACAAAAGAAGGTAGCTTTAATGCTTTTAAAACCGCTTGAAAAATAAGACTAAGGCATGAGATAGCTATAAATGTTTATTCTTCGTTACTTCTCGTGACTTAAATAATTATTTCAATTAAAATAATGATAAAAAATTAAAAACCAACTATATATTCTCTTAAAAAATATATACTTTCAATATATTTTTATATTTTTTTAACCTTTCCTTTATATTTGTACAAATATTCAGAGACTTGGCTCGACAGCACTGGCCACCTACCTCAGCCTGTGGTTAACCCCTGCCTGCCCCATTCTCCAGTCTTTGTGCCCCATTCTTCGTTCTCCATTCTCCACTCTCTGCAGTCTACAGTCCACAGTCTACAGTCCACAGTCTTCGGCAGGGATTCTCGCCTCATTTTTCTCAGGCGCTGATCGTGAAACTTCTTCATTTTGTTGACTCTGCGCCGAGTACCAATTCGTTTAAAATGGTATCAGTTCTAAGAAAAATATTATTTTTTCATAATTTCTGGAGTGCCTTAATCTGTTGCCGAAGACTTCTCGGTTCGATGTGCACAATCACGATGCGCTGGATTTCTTTCTGGATTTCTTGAGTGAAAACAGACCCCAGCCCCACCGTCCGCCGTCGGTCGGGGTGTCGACGTGCCCCGCACAAAATGAAACGTCAATTTCAAGAGTTTTTCCTGGTAATAATTAGTAGCTGAGGTGGGCATTTAAATACTCGTCGGCCTCCATATTTCCCTCTGGTTCCGCGTATTCGTGTACAGAAATAAGAACACTCGCCCAGCAGCCGAATAATAATAATGCATATAATTGCGTTTTAAGTAGTTGCTGCCTGGAGTATTGTGTTACCTTCGGGCTCATGTCAACCCCGACCGAGTGTGGCATTTCTCCTGCTCGCCGGTCTTACTTTTTTATTTTCTCGTGTCTTTTGTGGGGCCCGGGGGGGCGCTGGATGAGTGGTTTTTAATTTTCCACACTTGAGGTTTCCAGGAAAATGCAACGGAAACGCGAACAGCAAGTGGGTGGCGAGCTACCAATCGCGGGGAGGGGAGTACACAAAATTAGAGAGTGACCCCGGCGATTAGGGAGTTAAGGGAAAGCCAAGTAGAAGGTGAAATTGGTGATATTTTTTGAAGAAAAAAATCTTATATTTTTAAAGGCTATTTATTCACTTCTAATTAGAAAATATATTGTATTTTCATGCTAACAAACTGTTTAAAATTAAATACTTAATATAGCTTTGAAAATATCTGTATAAATAAGTATAAACAATTTAAACACTTTAGCGAATTTGTATAATTATTTTATTTTATTTTATTAGTTTTTTAAACTCTTAAAAATATTTAATATTAAAGGGAAACCTCAGTAGAAGGTGAATTAGATGATATTTATAATAAAAATATATAATATTGATGCCTTTGGGTTATTTAATCACTTTTCATTAAGAAATATAAAGCTTTCAGGTGAACAAATTGCTTCAAATTTAATATGTAAAATATATGGGTTTGAAAAATTCATATAAATAAATATAAGAATTTTAACATTTACTGCAGCGTATTTTAAAATATTTTTTATAATTTTTTAAAGTTCCCTAGACTCCTAATAAAAAATGGAAGGCCAAGATGGCACTCTTTTGGTTTATATTTATGAACCAAGCTTAGTACTTTATTTTGGTAAATAAGCAACGATAAATTAGCTTAACAAAATATAAATTTATAATTTAAATAAACTGAATAACAAACATGAAATCAGTATTAGCAGATTTTCATATAAAACTAACATAATTTCAATGTAATTAGATGATCTTAAAATCCTTGCCGCATATAGAATAATATTTAATAACATTTGCAAAATAACCCAACAATTGTATGCTGCATAAGCCCCTGTAATATTTTTCCAACTGCTTAAATCAACTTCATAATTAAAAAAATATTTACCAGATCTCTTTGGCAGATAACAATCAATTACTACTAATTTCCACAACAAACAATTGAGGAAAGGACCTTGTGCGGCTCGTAATCCCCGTTGAATATTGAGTTTCCAATGTATATTAATGTGTGCAGGGTAGATATACCCCATTCCGCTAAGCCAAAGTCAATGGCAACAATGTGCCACTGTGGTTTGTCCGAGAGTCCTTTAGACAGTGGGTCCTGTACCAGTTCCCCGTTCCCAGCCGAACGGAAATCCCCCTGGGAGGGTTGGGAACGACAGCGTTTCCGGGGGATGAAGGCCAGAGGAAGGACAGCAAGTGCGTAACAAGTTTTCGGGGAAGGATTTGCTGGCAGGCAGGAAGGATGGATGGAAGGATGGATGATGGTCAGGATCTGCTGCGATGACACGTGTAAGTGCAGCCACATTGTCGCAATTACACTTAGTTTTATTTTTTTTATTTTTCTGGGGCGGTGTGAGGGGTTACTGCTGTTGGTCCTGGCCTTCGTCCTTTACTGTTATTAATTTGCCGCGTTTTGTTTGCTGTTTATTTCGAGTGGAACTCCCAGTGCCGCCCAGGACTCGCTCTGGCACCACCCACGGTGCGAAAACGTGACCTCGGCCGCGTTTCCCCGGGTCCTGGCTTTCCCCCCCTCGCAATGGCATAACGGTAATGATTCATCCTGCACGCACTCACCAGTCCAGTCGCCAGTTCAGCCATTAGGAATACTTGTATCATCGAACTTATTAGTGCCCATCGGAGAATTCCGGAGACCTTGATTTCGGGCTTCCTGGGTTTTTTACCAAGGCCTTTTCCGTGCGTGCCTTCAAGTGGGAAAGTAGCTTGTTAGGCACTCGACGCTCCCAAAAAAAGAGACAGAGGAAAATGGAAAGGATGGGGGGAAATGCCAATTATAAACTGAGTTGGTTCCTAAATAATTACCACTGGGGATTAAAAATTACAAGTGCAGTTTGGAGGTTGTAGAAAAAATATTATTTGTATTTTTGGAAATACTATTGCATTGTCTAAATTAAATTAAGTTAAAAAATATTAATTTAAGAAACATATATATTAGGAAATTCTATAAGGGTATAAATATATTTAAAATAAATAATTATTTAAGTTCATAATATAAAATTCAAGATATACCATTAGATAATAGATAATACTCTTATAATATATTTATATAAGAACAGTAATTTCCCTATATTTTTATTTAAATTATTTTTATTAATATTTATATCTTTATTCGTTAATAAGTATTTATATTAAGTTAAAGCAGATTTTCAATACCTTGAAATTATTTATTTTCATATATATTTTTTTATTCAGAGCAATTTATATAGTTAGGTAATTCATATTTAATATATTTTTCATGAATTGAATTGCTATTTATTTCTTTATTCCTTCATTCATTAAAAAATATTTATAATAATATTAAGACATTGTTTCTAAGGCCTTTAAATTTTAATAAATTATTTAAATTTGTATTTATTTATTATAAGCTTATTTTATAATCATTTGATCAATATTTCCTATATTTTATAAGAACTTACATTCACTTTTAAGAAACTTGTTTTATTTAAGCATTCCTTTAATGTATATCACTTCTCCATTGAGTCAAGCCTTATTTCATTGTAAACTTCTTCCCCAAATTAAGAAAATTGTCCACAAATTAAAGGCTGCTTAATTGAAATAATTTTGAAGCCAGCTTAAAGTCAGCTGGCTGAATGTGAAAGTGGCCTGTGTTGATGCTCCCACCTAAACCCTATATCCAAACAGGAAATTCAAAGAATGACTAATTTTCCAGAGTACAAACACTCATTTTCTCACCATCTTTCTCTATTTTTCGATGAGTCCAATTGAGATAAAGAGAGAAAAATATTTCATTTGCTACAAATAAGTTTTTAGAAAATGTATAAGAATTCTCATCCCGTAAAAAAATGTATTTTATATTATTTTATGTAGTATTTTATAGATTAAAAGATATAAAAAATATACCCCAGCTTTTAGACTTATTATATAGGTCTTCCCTTATTTAAATAAATATTTCAAATTATTATTTTTTTTTTAGATTGACATATAAATTTAATTTACGTTGATCAACCAACTAAATGGCTATGAAACGTTGGTTACAATTTCAAATAATTGAAAGTTAAATTTGATGAGTATTTAATCATGTTTAATTAAAAAATATAATGTTTCCATGATGTTAAATATTTCAATTTAATATTTAAAATATTCAGATTTTAGAATATCCATGAAATATTCAAATATCTAAGCGATTTGTAATATTATCTATATAGTTTTTAATATATGCCGTAAAATATATGTATTCTATATTATTTTATACGGTATTTCAAATACTACAAAATTCTTTAGCTCTCGGAAATATACTTTTCCCTAATTTATTAGTATTTCTCGCTGTGCATTATAACAAGTTCGGTGTGTGGGAGCTGGAAATTGGACTGAGACCAACTGGGATTTGCCGGGACTGGGTTGCCCAATCTGTGGCCGATCGACGATAGTGTTTATTGAGTAAATACAAATGCGAGTGTAACACATTCCGTTTGGATTGTCATGCGATAATTACGGCTTTCAAAACCCGATAATAGGCCTCATTCAATCGGAGCGATCGGGGATCGAGGGAGCTCCAGCAGATTGCCCTTTTCCTTGGCGCTTTGGATCGGGACTAACTGCTTGGGATAATTGCCAGACAAGTTTTGATTGGGTTTTAATGCGGAAAAGTGTTTCGATTATCCCCAAATCCGTCTGATTTTATATGTATTTCACACCGATTTGCTTTCAATTAAATATTTCTGTGACTCAAAAGGCGTGAGTAAAAGGTGTTTGAGTATGAGTTGAGTCAGTAACTCAGGAGATTGGATTTAAAGGGTCTTGAAAAAGTTAATTTAATATATATAATATAGAAGGGCTGTAAATTTTAATTTTATCAAGTAACATATAAAATCGTGTAAATAAATAAGTATTATTTTAAGTAAAAAATTAAGAGTATTATAAGTGCCTTAACATAATAAAATATTAATTATAATAATTCAAGCTTGATAGACTCATTATAAATGAAAATGAATATATAAAAAAAAATATTTAAATGATAGAAAAAAAATTAAATAAGATAATTTAGGCAATACTGACCCTTGTAAATTAAATTTAAAATACTATATTAGTATTAGAGAAACATTAAATAGTATATTTCAAGCCTAATAAAACCATACAAGCAACAACAAACCAGATCAAACCTCATCAGATACAAATTAGGCAAAAGCCTGCCCAAATTCGCAGTGTCATTACTCTAGAAAATAAATACGAAAAATGTAAAAAAACATTAATAAATTCCCGCGGAGGCGTACATATCGCAATTACACACAACCCAACTATGAATAGCTAAATAGCCATGGACGATGGCAGATCCACAAGCGAACTGTGGCCACTCGGCAGTGCATTCAACCCGAAAGGCGGCTCGGGGAGGAGGGTCAGGCGGAACGGCGTAAAGTGAGTCACGAGGCCTGGTCACACTAATGGCGACCGTGATCAGTCTAATTCCGCAAAACTATGCCAAAATGTCGGTTAATTTTGCACCAAAAGCCTTTCACTTTTTGTTAGCTTTTATTCTCTGGAGACTATTTATTATTATTCTTTTTTACTCTCTGCCCGCGAACAATGGAGTGCCGGGGTCTCTGGGAAACATAATTAAAAAGGTGTTATTATATTTTCACGCCTCGGCTCCGCGGAAAAGTCAACAGACAAAGTCTGGGCTCCGCGAGGGGTTAAAAAAGCGTCAACGACTCCCCGAGTCCAAATCCAACTCTGACTCCGAGTCCGAATTATTTGCAGAATCATCAAATTAAAGGTTTGATGTTGATTTCAACGAGCCCCGCCGCAGCACGAGGATGAAGACGACGCTGCTGCACATACATATATGCCACATGCGTCTATATAAAATATATATTTATACATTGTATATATATATATATATCCAGAAACTGTGGAGTCATGCACCCCCGACGCGGCCCTGCCATCGAGTGTCTGTATAATTTTCGTTCGTTCTCTCGAATTGGCTGTCATAAGTTTTGAGTAGAAAATTGGTGTGCAACAGGCTGCTGCGCCTGCTGCTGCTGCGACTGCTGCATGCAACAACAAATCCGATTTCATCTGGCAAAGCAAACAACAACGTTGTTGCTGCTGTTGAAAAAGGATTTCTTGATTGCGATAATGAGTTATACTTAATTTTCAACCCGATGAGCCACTTGAGAGAGCCCGAAAACCGAACAAGTCAAGGGTATGCCTGCAATAAAAGGAGTCTGGGAAAGATTTCTGAAGGGTTCAGGTTTATAACAAGATAGTAAATAATTAATACTTATAATAAAAAGAATCTGAAAACATTAAAAATATATTAAGTAATTAAAACATATCATAAAGCGAGTCTGGGTAGCAGTTTTAATAGGTTTAGGCTAATACAAAAATATTAAATCATTAAAACATATATAAAAAGGAGTCTGGGAAATATATTTGGAAGGTTGAGACATATACAAAATATTTAGAAATTATTACATATAATATAAAAGGTCTTGAAAATATTCCTTAAAGGTTTAGGCTTGTTACAAAATATTAAAAATAATTAATACGCATAATAGAAAGAGCATGGATAATACTTTTTAAAGGTTAAGCTTAAAAAATATGTAATAAATAATATACATATGTATAGAAAAGAAGTCAAGGGAATGTTTCTTAAAGGATTAGGCTCATAAAAAAATATTGAATTATATATAATAATTATACATAATATAATAAAAGGAGTCTAAGAAATATTTCTTGATGGTTTAGGCTTTTAAAAAAATATTGAAATATGAAAACATATAATAAAAAGGGTCTAGGAAATATTTCTTAAAAATTTGGGTTCCTAAAAAATATTGAATAAATTATATATTTATAAAATGGAGCCTGGGAAACATTTCTTACAGAATAATTCTAACAAAGAACATATTTATTAAATAAAAATATTTCTTTAAAGTTTTGGCTAAAAACAATTATTTAATAATTAATGCGCTAATAAATCGAGTATAAAAAATACTTCTAAAATTATTCGCATTAAACAAAAAATATTAAAAAATGCAGCAAAACGTAAAACAAACAATTTATAGCAAAAGCACGTTTTTGAACATCAAACTTACTCCGGTAAACAATTTTTGCTTTAATTAAAAATATGTTTTTAAAACCCAAAGTTGAAAAATGTATGGTAAATGTAGCTTATGGAATAGAGATCCCTCAACTTAAATTTAAAAAACCTATAAATTTCTGCTGTTTCATGCGATTAAAGTCAAAGACAAACCCTGAAACTGGGACGAAGGCCAACTAATTTGCTTCCTTCCTGCCGACGACGTTTTTCCATTTGTTAAAAAAGCAAAGCGAAGTTTTGACACTTTCATTGTTTGTCCTAAAAAAGGAGTCCGAAAGGGGTAAATGGGGAAAAGCTTTAACCCTTGGAAAACATGCGAAAGGGTTGCTGCTACCTGGCCAGGAAAATTAGGCGCGGGCCTCAAGCAATTAGGGCAAATGGCAAATAGTTTTCAGGGGCCCTGGACTGGGTCCTGATTGATGGTCACTCCTCCGGACTCTCTGCCCCTGACTGCCATTGATTGATGTTAGCCGGACCTTGTCCTTGTTTCATCCACAATTTTCCATTTCCACTAATCCACACTTTCATCTGCCGGATTTTACAGAATTTTTCAATGAAAACGAACCCGAACAATTGACATTATAAATCGCGTTTCACGCTAATTTGCAACAACAAGTGCCGCCCTCGCAGGCAAGTTAAACAATTTTACAATTCGGGCTTCCCCCCGGCCCCGGGGGATTTCCCGCAACAAGGATTTCGAGAAAATTAATTTTATAGATTAGAAACATTCATTGTTGAGTGGTTGGATTCGTGAGGCCCCGGGGGAGGACTCTGCGGACTCCGTGCCTCCCACCTGCCGTAATTGAGGAATTGTCAGCGAATTATGGTCGCATAATGGACCCCGGTTTGGGGCCTCGCAGCATGATCCAGACAATTTGTACCGACTTAACCCGCAGAGGTTGTGCACTTTATCAACCGAACCGAACTGTTGCAATTCGGCAGAGGGCGGGGTGGGAGGAGTGGGAGGAGGGGGGCGTGGCGTGGCGCCACGCGGCGCCCTCTTCTGCGGCTGACACTTCAATTGGTTTGTGTCGCCTCGCAAAACCCAAACAGGCAGAGGCAGCAATGCAAAATAAATATATAAAAAAATGTATAGTAGAAGGACGGGGCATAGTCGACCAGGGGCATGCCCTGCCACAGTTGAAAATTGTCTCAAAAGAATTTAATTTAAAAATATTTTGGTTGTTTAGTGTGAGACAAGGTATAAAATATAAAAGTATTTTAATACGGGACTCTAGTTTTTTATTTTACATTTATTTACAAATTTTTACCATTATTCTTTGGTTTTTTTACTTCAAGAAAATTTTTAATGAGGAAATTTTCTTAAATAAATATTTTTTCATCTTATTTTATCCTAGAACAACACCAAGAAGGAAAGTTTTCATATTTAATAAATTGATTTAATAATAATAATAAATTAATTTAAATTTAAAATATTTCCTTCTTGTATTTATTTATATACTGTTTATAATTATAGAATATTTTCTAATATTTTTGTAATGTTATAATAAATTAAAATGGAGTACAGACTTACTAAACAACGGAAATAAACGGATTTATATGTGTAATACACACTGTAAATGTTTTTAGAATATTTGTCAAAAGAAAATATCTGTTCTTTTCTTTAATATGCAATACTAATGATGAATTATAAATTAATTAATTAGGTAAATAATTCTTAGATTACCTTAACATTTTCCTAAAAATTTTGAATAATTTGTCGATTAAAAGAGGAGTGCGAATATCAATAAATACTAGAATAAGGAACCTTAAATAATGAATATCCATATTCAAATCTATATAAATTGTTTCCATAACATTTTCAATATTTCTGTAAGAATAATTCATTATCTAAAATAAAAAATGAGCCCCTGTTTATGCTACTGGAATATATTTCAATGTTTTGATAACATTTTAATAATTAAAAGAGCAATACACATATCTGTTTTTTTTTTCTATTTATCACCTTGACTGATTTTCTACATTTTCTTGTATTTGTCTCTTGCATTAAATAAGATTACAACCATCAGTAAAAAATGAATAAAGGAACTATATATTTATTTAACAATCCCTAATTCATATCACTTCTACAAAACATCTCATTATTTAAGGATCTTTCAAGATCCCTCTCTTAAAATATACCTTCAAACCTCCTTTAAGATTAAAAGAAAAAGAGAAACATCTCGTTGAACACAAACTATAAGGACGAACTGTAGATGCCTGTGCACCACCTTTGCGGTGGTTACTGGCACAGCGGTTAGTGAGTGCGTGTCAGGTGGTGTCAGGTAGGCGTGACATGGCGCCTGCCCCGGCACGGGCTCGGGTCTCTCGCCTCGGCTCTCGGCTCGAGGTGGCTGGGCTCAGTTTGGGTTTGGCACACGCAAATCAGACAATTTGTATCCAGCGGCGAATATAATTGAAAAATGATTGGTTTACCATTAATGAAAATGATGATGACAACGGCAACAACAAGGTACGCCGCCTGCTGTCAGCGCCAGGCACCTGCAGATGCGTCTTCGATTGTTGGGTCAATCGGCCATCGTCGCAGCGATAATGACAATCGCGAGGGCACAATCATGGCGACAATCACAGCGGTGATTGAGCATCGGTCCATTGTCACTTGAGCAACAAATTGTACAAAACTTTAATCCGCTGTGAATAGAGACAGGTCCACAAAGACGAGAGCCATTCGAGATTGTTTCGCATTATGCACCGACTTTATTGCCCAGTCCACTTGGGATATATCCTTGAAGAGAAATGAAGTTTTTACTGGCAAATATAGGGGTAATTTTTAAGGGAATTTGGAGACTGAGTCAAGGTCTTATAAGGTCTCTCTTTATAAAGTCAGGGGAGTGGTTGTTATCTTTCTTAAGTTTAATTAAAATTGATTTTCTTGTTACAATTTAAAATAATAATAAGTTGGTAATTATCGATAAACTCTTGATGAAAAAATCTTATAGTATCTATATATAATAGGTTTCACTCTGATTTTTAAGCCCTTCTTCTAGTTAGTAACCCAAGTTAGTCTAATAACGTTATCTTTTTCTATTAAGAGTAAAAAAAACTAGGCCAACATAATTATCGAAAAGTTGCTGATGGAAAAGCCTTGATAGCGTCGATTTATTATCGATAAACTTCAATGCTTGCAACATTTGTTTGTTAAGTCTTGACTTTAAATTAAAATAGTTTTGTATTCAAAATATTTTCTGCATCTATTTCTATTTAAAAATTGAAAATATCATAAAAAATATAAATATGCAAAGATTTAGATGTGAAAGCCGCAAAAATGTCTCTTTATTATCGATAACTTATTATTTTTGCAGGGTTCCTTGTGAACTCTTGTTTTAAGTAACTAAAATTAGTAAAAATAATGTTGTATGTTTTCATGTACATTTAAAAATATTTATATCATCATAATATAAACCTTGATAGCTCCGCTATATTTTCGATAACTTACTGTTCTTGCAGTGTTCTTTCTTTTGCCCAAATACATTCCTGATTTGTGAACCCTTGGCTTCATTGTTTTGGTATTTCGGAGCCGTTTTCGCACTCAACCAAATCGCTTAAAGGCTCCACTCCCCCGGGGGCAGCCACTCCCTGCTCCCTCAACGAAAGAGCCAGAGCAAAACTAACCCACTCGTAATCTGTGTCAGGGCAGCCGGCATTCGAGCACGTCCGGCGAGGAATTCCTATTTTGCGTAGCCGAGTCCCGGGAACTCGAGGAACGCGGGCCTTATTAACATTAAATCGCTGGCAACTGGGAACTGGGAACTGGGAACTGGGAGCCGCCTGTCGCCGCAAATTGGAAATTCCATCGTTAATTCTAATAAGATTATTAGTTTCCCCCCGCTAGCCCGCAGAGGCGATGATCGAATCATTTTTCGGCCGCCGCCGTTGGTAGGGGATTTGTATTCCGACACCTTGCCGCCAAGTCGACTTCCGTCAGCCGGCCGCAGGACTTTGGTTGGTCCTGCTAATGGTCCTGCGGTCGTGCGACCGATCTCCCAGGCAACGGCCAAGCCCGGGGTAAATCCAATAAGCACCAGTGTGTGTGTGTGTGTGTTCTCCCCAGAGATCCCGAGAGTCCGGAGACCGAGATCCCCAGCCATTGGGTGCGAAATGAATGAAATTAGCGCGCGTTAATCATAAACAAACGAGCGGAGGGTTTTTCCACCCCCTCGGGGAGAGGGAAAACCCCTTGTGAAAGTGGGAACGGAAAGCGAAAACAAACAAATTGCAACAGTTCTCACAGGCAACCTGCTGCGAGGACACGCGCTCTCCACGGCCACTTGCCACTTGCCACTTGCCAATTTGCTGACGACGAGGATGATCATAAGGATAACTACTCAACTGGGAAACCACCCGAAACGCCGTTCGCTTGCGGCCGCACGTTTTTATAGCAAAGTCCTTGGATGAGATTCGGGTTTTGGGTGTGATTTACGAGGCTGTATCTCTGTTGTAGCTTAAAAAGTTTAATTTATTTCGAGGGAAACAAAGGTATTACATGTTCTTGAATTTGTATACCAATATTCAGATCATTATGACTTTAAGCAAGGCAGTTTTGATTATACTCTATATATAACTGGAAAACTATCTTTTTTGTATCCTGACTTATCCCTGTTACTTAGGTTTGACTATGAAAGCAAACATAGAGATTACACATTCGACCGTAAGTGATTTTTGGGAGTCTTTTACGAGGTTATATCTCTGGGGGTGTTGAAAAAGTGAACTGTTTTTGAAGGGAAATTCATTTGTTAAAGTTAGTTGAACTGATATCCCAAAATTCAGATCAATACGCTTCTTAGTTTAACTAAAATTATGTGGGACAAACTTTTCTTCTTCTGTAACTGTCGATTAGCCATGCCTGAACTAGACAGCCAAATAGTCCACGTACGAACTATGTAATTCTCTAGACTAACCATTTTTACTACCTTTAAAAATATTATCAATTTGGAAACACTTTGAAATATTTTTTATATTTATTAATTGTATGTGCTAGCACACAAAAATGGGACGGATGAAAGACAGGACATAGTTTCCGCTGATGACGAAGATGGCACAGGCCAAGAGGCACTATTGGGAAGCAAACTGTGAGAGGGACTCTCCGGCTCCTCGGTCAACAGTCTGCTCCTCAATAGCGCTCCTTGGCCTGTGCCATCGTGGTCACCTGCGGGAACTAGGTCCGGACTTTCATACGTCCCGTTTGTATGTGTTAGCACATACGAATCCAAGACCAGGAAGGTTACTTACTACACTACAGGAATGCTAGAACCAGTTGGGAATCATAAGCCCACATGGGATATTTATTACCAAAAACTTTAAGGCGAATTCGAAACAAGTGCAATTCGCCTTTAAATTATGACAGCAACTAAACAAAGCGAATCAGAAAAAATAATTATATCAAATTGGAGGGTAAAATAGAAAAATAAACCCTAATCAATTTGTATTTATGGCGCCTTGACTTAAATTTAGGGAAACTTTTTCTTCATTCCGGAACCACTTTCTAAATTTTACGGCGAATCTTATTGGAGCGAATTTTCTAGAATAATCTTTGCTTAAGTTTATTATCAATCCTTTAGCAAAAGAGCTTAAGAGTTTTTCAGCTAAGAGATTGATCTAAAAATCTGTATGTATTTTCAAGGACACACTATTAAGGGAGTTGTGATATCTATAGGAGTTCCCTATTTGGTTTCCTTAAATCTTAATTTGATCCCTTCTACAACTCTGATTGAATTAGGAAAACAACCATAAAGCCTGCAAATGCGTTGGCAATTACCTCGTTTTAAGGGGCTTTCCCAGCCCAAGTTGCGGCATTTATTGGGAGGTACAACTGCCCGGATTACTTAATGCACCCACTAAGTGTTCCATAATTGTTTCCAGTCTCAGAGCCGCCCCCTTTTGACGATCTCGAACGAACGTAATTAGAAAATCGGCCCATTAATCACGAGGCATTTAAAACATCGTTTGGGCGTAATTAATAGTTCAACGGCAATGGCAATTGCACTGCGGACTCAATGTCAAGTAAAGGTCATTAATATGACTCGTCGGATTCCACCCCTTCGACTCCGGCTCCCAAGTCAAGCCTTTAGTTCCGTTTGCGTAAATTAATACTCGAGAACACACACAAAACCTCATTTTGTATTTACATTTTTTAATCCGTTCGGAGCTGAAAAGCTCCACAAAACCCCCTGTGGAACAAAGAGGAGATATGAAAGTTGGTTATTGAAGTTCCAGCGGGGAAAATGGAAAGAAAAATTGCTGAAAAGGGTGAAGATATTGGCGGGAAAATCGCGAACATGCAGACGAGGCCTTAGATACCCTTTGGCTGTACTTAAAAAAATAATAATAATTAAAGTACCAGTCAAGGGTTAAGCTTTTATAGATTTTCAAGAACAGGAATTTTCTATTTAAGATATATTATCCTGCAAGCTTCAAAGTCCTTGGGGAAAGTGTAATACCCTCGCAGGGATGTTGGCAAAAAACGCATTCCGCGAATGTCAATTGAGTATTGCAAATAAAATAAGCGGTCGGGGGACTGTCGTTATGAAATTTCCACACGCCTCGACTGCCTGACTGACTCGAACTCACTTCACGCCAGTCCGCAGGTCTCACTCCAGCCAAAGGACCCACCAGCCACCCCGGCCACCCACCCAGTCGTTCGAGTTGATGAAGTAAACCAATAAAGGACGCATGCCGCCGCCGGAAAGCCGGCCAGCAAATCCCTCAATCCTGCCATCCTGCAGTCCTGCCATCCTGCCATCCTGCCATCCTGCCATCCCTCCTGCAACTGCAATCGAGTGCAGGAGAGAGAGCAAGGTGCACACAGGTGCACACATGTCACCTGAAAGGGACCCGCCGCATATGCAATTTGCGCAATTTTGCAGCCCCAGTGAGCAGATATCGGCAATGCCCGGAGAACTCCCACCCGCATCCTTGCCCGGGGCAAATCCTTGCCCATTGAGAACCTTTGATTGGTTACCAATATTTTAATTATGCGACCAGCCTGGCCCTGCTCCCGGGGAATTGGTTTGACAATCCCCAAAGTGGGCGAGTGAGTGGGAAACACTAGAAGCTAATGCCCTTTCAAAGGGTTTGATCGGAAATTGAGGCCGTGTGGGGGGAGATGTCAAGCAAGTGAGGACAAGTAGGTCCTTAAATTAACAATTCTCAGATCCGAATAGAGATTTGTTAGGATATTTGTGTTCTTATTCCAGATTGTACAAGTATTATAGATATTTGAAATATAAGTTTGAAACCTTTACAATATTATAATATAAAAATATATTTAAAATGAATTTATTTTAGACTAGAACATATAAGGGAAGTATCTCCTTAATTTTATTTATTTATTTATTTACATTCTGTTTGCTTAAACTTAAAAACTAAAGCTACAGGATGCAGCCATAGCTACCAAGGCCTCTTTAATTTTAATTTTAATCAAGTTATAGAGATTAATATATGTACTTGGTTGTGTTTCCAGATTAAAGAAACGGTTTTATATATTTCCATTTTAAAGTAGAAACCTTTCTCAAATTAAGTAAAATCTATAGATATAATAGATATAATAGATAGTTCCCCTAAAAAAATAAATTAAGGAAATTCCTTTTTTTAACGTTTATTTAATACAATTATAGATAATTATATATGTTCTGCATTGTGCTCCAAAAGTAAAAATGGATTTAAATATTTCATTTACAAGACAGAACTCCTCCTAAAATGAAAAATATTTATATATTTAATATCCAACAGTGGCTCTTACATAATAAACTAAGAAAATACATTTTTAATCTTCCGATAATATAATTATAGATAATACTTTCCCATGGGCAACACCCTCCTTCCCCTAACCCTCTTGACCTCATCATCGCTCAATTTCGTTTGGCCAACAAGTTGATGGTCCGATAAATCAAATGCGTTTTCCGCCAAACTGGACAAGTGGGCGTGGCCTGGCCACTCCCTCTGGCCTCCCTCGGCCTGCCTGGCATCTCCTCGGTCTCGGCCCATAAATATCCTTGGTCACCCCTTGCCGCCCAGCCTGCAGCCTGCATCCTGGATAATAATAAATTTTCAATCAGCAAATTGATGTCGTGATTCGCAGCGTATTGGAATCGAAGTTGAAATGGGAAAATTTGGAATGGGAAATGGGAAATGGGAAAATCGGGGAAGGGGAATGGTCAAGTAATCATTTAGCGGCAGATTGTCCGAGCTGTTATCTATATTAAAGTAGTTGGCATTATCCTGTCCAACCCTGCCGAAGGAGGGATGTTTTACGAGGAAACTGGGGACCAAGTTTAACTCACATTTGGGAGGAAAATTGAAATGACTCCAAAGGAAATGTTATTTTTATTTTTAGTTTAGGTAAACTTAAGTGCCTATTGGTTTTGAATTCTAGTTAAGAAAGGTTTAAACAAGTTTTTAGTAATTTTATAAATATTATTCGTCTTAAAATAGGTTAAATAATAACCCATTTCTTTACAAAAACTCTCTAAATTTAAGAACTTATTTTAAATTAAATAAAAATTCCATTAAAAAAGGTTCCGATATATTCTTAAGTACCTCAAGAGGCTTCAAAATCTCCTTTATTTTAACCCAAATAAGCCCAGTCATTGACAAACGAAGGGGAAATATGGATAGGCTCCTACCTCCAACAGAGGGAAATTGGGGGAAAAGTGGATTTTCCGATCCACGTCGGAACTCGGTTAGGAGCGAATTTCCGTTTTGGCAATTTAAGCCATTTCCCACCTTGATTTCCTACCGAATTTCCCAGACCCAAACGCAGACCCTGGCCAGAGCCCCGCTTTTCCGGCTCCCCATTCGCTGTGTGTTCCCTGGTATCATAATGACGATTCAATCTCTGGATGATGGGATGCTGGATGTTGATGTTGCCTCTGCCGGGTCTCCAAATTGCAAAATGATATAATTCAATGAGAGTTGATTAAATTATCAGGGCAGCAGCAGGGCCCGGCCCAGAGCCGGCGCTGGCTGAGCGGACGTTGCTGTTGATGTTGCTGTGCTGCACTTGGCGAAAAAGTGTGGCAAGTCTACATA
The DNA here is from genome assembly GCA_018152175.1 of Drosophila jambulina. Classification (NCBI taxonomy): domain Eukaryota; kingdom Metazoa; phylum Arthropoda; class Insecta; order Diptera; family Drosophilidae; genus Drosophila; species Drosophila jambulina. The sequence continues at coordinate 1,444,761 of JAECXH010000112.1, read as the reverse complement.
AATTCAGTTTTTGTATTAGTTTTGGGTCTTATGAACATAAAAATCATTAATTTAATTAATTTTGTATATTTGAAAAACAATAATTATGATTATTTACGGTCCTTGGTATTTTTAAAGCTATTTGTTTTGTAGAGCAATAAGGGAAATAAGGGAAAAAGTATCCGTAATATAGTTTTATTATTATTTAAAGTTTTATTATATTTATTTTCTTGATTTTGTATCGATTAAATACTAATTAGGTATCGACTTAGTACCAATTTAGTATCAATTTAATGCAAGTATTTCTTTCCTATAATTTTTGTATTTATTGCAATAGCACTGACAAGCATTGTATCAACATACATAAAATCTTTACATCAATCAATTTATTTAAATTATTTTTTAATGATATTAATTATTCTCTTTTACTTTTAATACATTTCTTAACTGAAAATATCGTAGCTAACTCCCAAAATCCATATGGAAAACATCAATGAGTAAAGCATATGTTACAGAAATTATAGGGAGAATCAATATCATATGTACATATGTAGTTTAAGTTTAAATATCTGTTTTATTACTCAATCCATTAGCTTTTTGATAGACTGAAACTAGAATTAATAATAAACCTACCCTGGGAACTATAGCACCAGTGAAGTATCGAAAGAATCAACATTATATTGATTTTAATGAAACATCTTTCTTATTTATTAATACAACATTTTTAAAACTAAAGTGCTAAATTTAATTGAAAGTTTTTTTAAAAATATACTGAATATATCCCAGTTTTATTTAAAAATTCAAGTTTTCTTATCATATATCGATTAAAAGCGATACTTTTTATACTACAGACTTTCTATCAGAGACTAAAGCAATGTCTAAGGTCTCAGTTATTTTTTACTCCCAAAAAAGCTTTGAAACAAGTTGAATAACTGATCGAAATGGCCTTAAAAATATTGTAGAATTTTGTAACTCAAATTTGCAACCCATAACCCATTTCATTAACCCACAATTTCTCTCTGTGCAGTTGCAATGTTGCTGTTGCCTGTGTGCCTTGTTAATGAAATTTTCCGCTCCTTTGGCAGAGGCTCCCGGCATCTGTCTCGCTCTCTCTCTGTGTGTGTATTGTTTACACTCAGTGTGTGTGCCAGGGCTGGTGCTGCTATTTATTATTGCAAAATGTTGCTGTTGCCGGTGTGTTGCCACCTTTTGTCTGTTGTTGCAGCTGATGATGGTGACGTTGACGTTGCATGATGAAATAACAAACCGGATTAATTTGATTTTGCAGCCGGGATGAGAGCAGGTTGCAGCCAGGCTGCAGCCGGGAGCTGCTCTTTGCCAGGAGCCTCTGGCATCTTGCGAGGATCCTGGCGGGATGTGCAAATTAATTTGACATCAGTTGGCAGCACTCGAGGGAGAACAGTGGCGGGTAATTTCGGGCCAGACCGGCGCTCGGCAGGACCTCATCTCGGCCAGGATTTGTTTTCCACGCCTGAGCAATCGCTGAGTCACACCTAGGACAGTGCGCGACAAGGCTGTAAGGAGGCAGTGAAATATATTTAAACTTGAGTTTGTTGGAGTAATTAGACCTCCCCTATAAGCTTAATAATTACTTTTAAAAGGTAGACTTTCTATTAATAGTTTATTAACTTTTATATATGTGCTATCTCTACCGAAACGCACTGTACCCAGACTGGCGGCACTTTGCCAAAAAAGAAAACCCAAAATTCAGCCAGCAAGTTGTAAATTTCCTGGGCTGCAACGACGCCCTGAGTGGCTCTGCCTGCCTCTTGCCAAAATATTAAGTAATATATGCATGCAGAGTCCTTTATACATATACCTCCCTCGGATCCGGGCCTGCCAATTCCTCGTGCGAGCAGCCTTTCCAGATTTATGACTTGGCCGACTCCAAGACTGGCTGACAGCAGCCCGAAGCCAACTCAGTTTGTCTTCGTGTATTTTCCAGATTTCCCCCAGAGCCACGCCCAGTGGCTGCCCACTTAACCCGCGCACGATTTGTTGCGACTCAAGGCCCTCCTTGGGACTCGGGGACTCAATATCCAGGGGGAGGGAGGAATTCAGGAAAAATGTCGCCACAATGGCAGCCCCTTTGAACCCCCGGCTTAACCCTCTGATTTTCGACTTTGGCCGCTTTGCATATTTCGGTTTTTTACTATAGAATTCGCATTCTGCCGGGGAAGCAGCCACTTCAGTTGGCCGGGCACTCGGGCAGCCTGGGCTGACGTCCTGGCCAAAGGAGCAGGACGAGGGGTGTCCGTGTGCCCTGTGTGCGCACATGACTAATAGCAGAACTAAACGATTTGATGGACCAGAAAAATGATGACTTCTTTCTCAGTGCACGAGGGTTGCTGCGGTGGAGGGGTGGAGGGGCCCTGCTTCGAGGGGGTGGCTCTGCAAATCCCTTTGGCCGTGTGCTTGTGGCAAATCCTTTTATTGTGACAGTTGTTGTTGTCCTCCGTGCAGGCTGCTGCCTTTTGTGATCAACATTTAATGTTTTCATATTATCGTCCTCCTTGCCGCCGGAGAATCGGTTTAATGTCTCGGAAGATAATCTAATTTGGTCACTTATATGCGAATATGTATATCATTTGCCGTTGTGTGTGGGTGCCAGCCAGGGGCGTCAAAGGGGGGCACTGAATATTATTTCTCTATATGAGTATCTCATATTCTTCATATTCTTATTTCTTAAGTATTTGCCAATTTAAATGAGTATGTTATTTATTTTAGGTAGTTTGAAAAACATTTAAAATGGTGTTGAAAAGTATGCAACATCTTACAAGAGAGAGCCCATTTCCATTGTCCCTATTTCATTGCATACTTTTAGACGCCCTTTAAATAAATGCTTGATCAATGATCACTTGTATCTTTGCTATTGTGATTTTTAATCGATAAAAATTACTGTTTAAATTTACTCAGTTCCATCCTTAAATTTCCATTAATATTTAACCCTTAATCAATCAATTTAAACTTAAACAACATATACTTAAAATGTTTTCTGATTTTAACCCCTCCCTGGAAACACCCTTGTGCTCTGAGCTCCACTCTGAGCCCCAGTGTGTGCCATGTCCATGTCTCTCCTCGAAAGGTTTATGGGGTCCAAGTATTAGCATTTAAAAAACATTCCATTTACATTTTTTCAATTTGAATGGGTTTTTTATTTAATAATTTGCAATTTGCATGCCATTTTCCACGAATTAGGGCTTCGGTTGATGGCCAATGGCCATCGAGGAGGTCAGCTGCCATATGGAGGAGCACTTGAGGGGCCTCGAATGGGTTTCCCTTGAATCGAAGTCTCAACCTAAAAAGAGAAAATGGAGTCAAATGACCGTTTGAGTTAGTTTTTATATTTATTAATTGTATGTGCTAGCACACAGAAATGGGACGGATGAAAGACAGGACATAGTTTCCGCTGATTACGAAGATGGCACAGGCCAAGAGGCACTATTGGGGAGCAAACTGTGAGAGGGACTCTCCGGCTCCTCGGTCAACAGTCTGCTCCTCAATAGCGCTCCTTGGCCTGTGCCATCGTGGTCACCTGCGGGAACTAGGTCCGGACTTTCATACGTCCCGTTTGTATGTGTTAGCACATACGAATCTGAGACCAGAAAGCTTACTTACTACACTACAGGAATGCTAGAACCAGTTGGGAATCATAAGCCCATATGGGATATTAATTGTCAAAATTAACATGGCAAAAATTGCATTTACTTTGCCCGGCCTTAAATTCATGAAAACCTTTTCTTAATTGTAGAATTAATTGTGATTTCTCTTAAATCCTAGTATAAATGTTGGATAAAAGTTTATTAAAGAATGTTGCAAGCTAAATTGCTGCATATTTCGCTCAAGAACCAGTGTGACCGAATAGCTTCAAGAAAAACCCTGAAATTGGTCATACTGACACGCATTTTCAGCTGTTTTTGGTAAACAAACTTTATGAAAGGAAAGTGAAAATGTATTCCAACGAATTGAATGTTGAAAAACTATTTCATGATGTATTTTCCCAGCCGAATATAAAATGTTTTCCGTATTTAAAATGTCCTTTGTGAATTAAATCTCAAATAATCGACCTTATCATTATGGCTTTCATGAAATTAAACTTTTCCTGCCGGCTTGAAAAGCGCTCCATGTGAACAAGGTTTTACTATTTTGAGTTTCCCCCCACATTTCCTTTAAGAATAATTTAATTAAGTTAAGCAAAATCACAGCTTCTTCCCTCAGTTCTTGCTGTTTTCTTTTATACGGAGCTTTTAGTACTAGATTTGAATATAGAAATATATTTCTATGGGTGTAGTTGGGAACATTAATTTATTTACTTGAAATATATATAAACTTCAAAACTAATTTGAATATTTAAAAATTTTCCCCCTTTCAGGTCTGGTTCCAGAACCGTCGGGCCAAGTGGCGCAAAACGGAGAAGGTTTGGGGCGGCAGCACAATAATGGCCGAGTACGGCCTCTATGGGGCCATGGTGCGGCACTCTCTGCCCCTGCCGGACACGATCCTCAAGTCGGCCAAGGACAACGACGCGGTGGCACCCTGGCTACTAGGTATGGAGCAGAAATGTAAATGCAACAATCATATCGAATTCTATCGAAACTATGACCCAGTATAACCATCCACATACACTCCACATTTGATGTAGAATATTTAGATTATTAGAATAATTAGAGAAATCTAAACAGAAATTAGAAGGTTGCTATTCCGCTGCTTAAAATCTGTTAAGAAATCTATAACGCTCAGTGGGGGTCCTTTGAATTTAGAAAAGAATTCACTAGAAACCATTACCAATCTTCGAATTGAATAGTTTAAAAAAACAGAACAGATCACAGAACACATTATTTAATAGTTTCAAAATAAGCTTTAATATTACAAGAATTTCTTCTTAAAACAAGACTAGTTCCTGGAGCTTACTTTACATTTACAATTCGTGATTTCCTCATCAAAGAGAATGTTGTTCTGGCACTCAACAAAGAACCTTCCTTATAGCTTATAGCTTATAGCTGTGTGAAATATCTGCAAACTTCGAAGGAGCGTGTAATTAAATTTCGGGCCACACAAAGGACAGCGGTTCGGGGATTATAAAACGATAGCCATATCCTTTACCGAGGGGATGGGCTGCTTTACAAAATTGTGAGCATATTTGGCGGGCATTTTGGACGACGCTTTTCCGGCTGTCATATGTTGCGCACATTTCCCGGGAATGACTTTGCGGATTAACGGAACAAGTGCCGCAAGGGTGGCTTCCTTTATTCGTTAATAATCGCTTAATAAATGCAAAATGCACACGCGACGAGGACGAGGACGTGGCAGGGTGGCAGGGTGGCAGGGTGGCAGAATGAAGTGCGGCGAGTTCCCAATGAATTCCCGTTTTATTTGGCATTTATCGCCTATCTATTCCCATTGTGCGGTGGCCTTGAAGGGGTGGCCCTGGTGGCACCGCATTCCTTGGCGGATTTCGCCTCTCGCAATTGAATTCCCAAGTAGCCCTGGCCGAAAGTGGCTTAGCGGGGCCTTGGCCATAGTTAATCTGCAGTTTTTAATTAAGTCGATATGTCAAATTAGTTGGCAATTGATGGGGCGCGGCATATGATTAACACCAGCGAGGGGAGAGGGGAGAGAGGAGCGAAATCATCCCTGGACACCAGTTGGCAGTTAATAATTGACCTGCTTTTATTAATGCTTTCCAATTTGACTGCACTAAGGCTTATAGAGAGTTAATTTTTTCAATAAGATAAAAACTGGTGAAGTTTACTTTTACAAATTTCAACTATTCCAATTTCCTTGATTTAATTAACTTAACTAGTTTTTAAATGTCAACAATTAAAATAAAAATCATCCTGATCTCTTTTTATAACAATTTCAAAGTCTGAGTTGTAATTTTTGTCTTGGAAAGGTTTAGTTTGATCTTATTTAATGTCAAATTGATATTGGAAAATGTTGAGACTCTATTTAAATATTATATTAAATTATATTAAAAATTGTAGAATATATAGAATCCATTTTAACCCTAAAGAATTTGACAAAATAAGGAAAAATAAAATATTAAAACAGTAAGAAAGAAATTTTAAGTTATAAATAAACATAGCTAAGTCAAAAACGCTAAAATTTCAAGTCGAAAAGCATTTATAGACTCCAGAAGAGTTAAAAAATCTGTATTTAACAATAAGCCAATTTTTGTGTTAAAATCCAAGTTTAAAAAAGCCATAACTAAGCCAAAAATGCATTCATTTTAATTTCAAAAGCTTTTCTATGTTAGTTTGTGTTGACTTAATAAATCTGCATATTCGGTTTGGAAATTTAAAAAAATTAATTTTTTGAATTTTTTTTTTTAATTTTAACGATTTAACAAAATATTAAAAATTGAGCAAAAATTTGATTTTTTAATTTTCAAAAAATTTATGTTCAGTCAATACAGATTTTAATTACGATTCTGAAAATATATGACATGTGGCTATCATTCGCTTTTTGGCTATTTTATGCCCCAAAAAGGGCCCAGATAGGCGCTTTCTACGGACTCTAAATATCGATATTTATCGATTTAGTTTTGGTAGAAAAATCAAAGTTAAAAAAAATCGTAACTAAATCCAAAAAACATTAATTTTGAATCGGAAAGCTGTGCTAGGTTAGTGTTTTTGGGCTCTATAAATCTATATATTACTTAAAAAAACAATTTTTTTTGCAATTTTTTTCAGAAATTTTAATAATTTAACAAATTTTCAAAATTTTCAAAATTTTAAAAAAATTAATTTTTTTTTTAAATATTTTATTATTAATTTTTTATGTTTTTAAGGGGGCGTCAAAATATATTATTCGTTTTTTGGCAATTTTTTCGACACGACCTTTAAGCCTTTAAGGATTTATTTTAAGGTTGCTCTGCCTGTACTTCTGTACTTCCCCCTTTGACCTCTGACCATCCCCCTAGAATCTTGAAAATTCCCTTTCAGTTTTTTCTAAATTTCCCTAAATTTTAATGTGTTTTCTTCTCCCCCCTCTCAGGTATGCACCGCAAGTCGATTGAGGCGCAGTCGGCTCTGAAGGACGATTCGGGGGTGAGCGATCACGAGGACTCGGCGGGCTCCAAGTCCGCCCATTCCGAGGATCTGTCGCGATCCCTGTCCCACTCGCGGGCCCTGAGCTCCTCCACCGAGTCCCTGAACGTGGTGAGTCCGGCGCCCAGCAGCTGCACCACCTCCGCCTCCGCCTCGGCTTCGGCCTCGGCCTCTGCTTCGGCCTCGACCTCGGCCCCACCCACAGCGACCACGACGCCAACGGGCGTGACCACCAACTCGGGCAGTTCGGGGAGTCCCCACATTGAGCTGAGCTCCCCCTCCCCGCAGCAGTCACTGCAGATGCAGCAGCAACAGCAGCAGCACCTGTATGGAGGCGGAGGCTCGGCCCCGCCCAGCTACCATCCTCTGTTGGACGCGGCCAATGCAGCGGGCGCCGGGGCGGCAGCCTCCAGCAAGGACTTTCACCTGATCATGAACACGGCAGTGGCAGCGGCGGCCGCAGCAGCCGCCCAGCAGCAGCAGCAACAGCAGCACCAGCAGCACCAGCAGTCGCAGCAGCAGCAGCAGGTGACGCATCACCTGGCGGCTGCCCTCATGGAGCACGATCCGGATGCCTTCAGGTGGGCTTTAAGTTCGATTTGAATTTGTTAATTTAGTAATTTTAAATTAATTAACCTATTAATTTATCAACAGGAACAACTCCATTGCCTGTCTGAGGGCCAAGGCGCAGGAGCACCAGGCGCGCCTCCTCAACAACGGCGGCCTCTTCCTGCAGGTGCGCAGCTTTGCCCAGGCTCAGGCCCAGGCCCAGGCTCAGGTGCAGGTCCAGCAGATGCAGGCCCAGGCACAGGCCCACGTGATGCCCAGTGATATGCTCAAGCTCCACGAGGAGCACAACAACAACAACAACAACAGCCAGTTAACCCCGCCCTCTGTGCCCCTGCCCCCGCATGCCCTGGGCAACCCTCACACCCTCAGCATCAAGATGGAGCTCACAGGGGGAGGCGGCGGTGAGGGAGGAGCCCTGAAGAAGTGCGAGGAAATCTGAGTGGGAGAGCCCCCGAGGAACCCCAACAGCACCCGAAGAACTCCCCAGCAACCAAACCAAAAATGTAAGAACCTTTTTTTTACTAGAACTAAGCCAGTGGCAGTGTCTGTAATCGAATATTTTAAAGATATATATCAGCCTAAGTTTATTTTAGCTGTATAAAAACCGAAACGTAATATTTTTAATAAATATACTCACTTCAAAATATAGTTACTCAGGGTTTCTCCCAGAGATATTCACTTATTTTAGTCGAGAAACTAAAGAGAGAAGAAACTAAGGTAAAAATACATCAGAAAATGTTAGGTAAATATGGAAAATCCTTGAAAATTATTGAGGTAACGTAAAGACTAAAATGTTTCTGGCTTTAAAATTAATGTTTTATTTATTTTATAAATTTTACTGCATTTTTTTAAGTTTTTTTTAATGCTTGTTAGACATTTTAAATTAAATTTCAAACTTTTTAGCGTATTTTCTGAATTTACATTTTACTCCTGACAGCTGGCGCCACCTGTTGAGTTTCTGCATAAGTACTTACTTTTCTACAGGTAACTTACATGTAAAAACGAGCCATACAGAAAGTGTTATACGTGGCTAAAATGACACACAGGTGGCTCTACTCACCATTTATGGCTGAGAAGCTAACAGTTTGCCATAAAGGTGATGCCACATGGAGTTTATGGCAAGCCTAACAAGCAGTGCATGTGCTAAAGCAGTGCAAGTAGTGCACCCGTAACAGTTTTATGTCGATAAGGTAGTGTATGTATACCGGAATTAAAGCAGTACCCACAGAGGGCGGGCGTGGTTCAGCGCGTTAAAATGTCTGTTCGGGCGCGAAGTTTGCGCTCAGGCAATGCGACGCGAGTTCGATTCCCACTTCCGACATCATCTAAATTCTTTAAAATTATTTGCTTCTACATGAACTTTATAAACAATTTCCGTTCGCCACGCGCTTTTGTCCTATTTCTTTGGCAATAAGTGTGCTAAAAACTACGAAAGGAAAGATTAAATCTCTGAAGGAAGCTGATTGGTCGTCGAATATGATTTCTAGACCTTCAGTGCCAATTGATGAGAAACATTTCAACAACTCTTTTTGTTTTATTTTTTAATCGTTGATTTTTAATTTAGGGAATTTTTTATGGATATTACTTTGATATAAATGTAAACTACATATTATTAAGGATTTTATTTTAATATTTATTCCTTTATTTGTTAAACTAATTTTTATATTTTTTAATTTAATATTTTTTATTTACATATTATGAAGATCGAACTATAGCATATGCCATGGAAACGATTGGGAAATTATTTCTCTTCGTTTAATGTGGATATTAGAACGACGTTGGCGCTTTCCAATATCGGCTACCAGCTTTAAGAGAGTATCGCTCTCTGGATCAGCTGTAACTCTCTCTTCCCGCTTGAGTTCCGTTTATTCTGCCGCATTCCAATACTCCCATAATATCTGCAATATTCTGTGATTTTCCATTCGCTTACGGAAAGAGTGCAAAAAGCGGGAAAACGGCCGGAAAAATCGCCCCGCCTTGGAAAACCAGCTATCTGGAGGGTTTGGAACCCGAACAACGTGAAGAAATATGGATTGAAAGCCGGAAAATCTACGAGATTTCTTTTTTGCCTAAAGAGAAAAAAATGTGCAAGTGCAAACAGAAAAGTGTCGCTAATTTTCGTCTCGGTTTAGTATATATTTTTTTTATTTAAAATTTTTTTTATTGTGCTTTACAAAAATATTTGTGTATTTGTGAATTTGATCTAGAATGAGACGAGGAAAAAGCTTTCTCCGTTTGGACTTCCTGGAACAGAGTGAGTTAAGAACATCCATATCTTTTTCTTGTCCCTTTATTTCAATTACTATTTTCCTATATATTCCCCTTGAACTTATTCACATAAGGTCATAGGGTAAAGTCCTTTTCTCCGTTTTTAAGTAAATTTGCAGTACAAATTCATTAATTGTTCGCTTTGAAGTACCAGGCGAACAGAAGGCAGCAGAGGGTTAATTTACCTGAGTGCACAGCATTATTTCCACTCAATTGAGATACTCTCAGAGCTGCCCATCTACGCTCTCCCACTCTCTGTTCGCCTGTTACTCTACATGAAGAGACAGAGACGATCATTTGTTTTGACTCAGGTCATTAGGGCTGTCCTGCTCTCTCTTCGCCAGTTACGGTCTTCGGGGAATTAAAGAGAAAAAATGAGTGGAAGCCTTTAATATCACTCAGTGATGAGATCGTTCAGATTATCACTCTCCAGCTCATCGAGAGAAACATCTGTGCAATTATGAGTGATTGGAACTGGAAATGATAAGTCCACAGTGGAAGCAAATTAAAGTTTAGGTATCATTTATAAAAAAAATTAAAAAATATACATTAACACAATTCAAATAATTAGGTCAATAAATAATTAAAATAAATATCTCCCCATGGGTATGAACAACATAAGCTGATTATTGCTTAATATTTAAGCCCCAATTAAAGCCCAGTTAAGATTAAAGTCCCCTTTCGGGCTTACCAATTATTGAATTATTAAGAAAATTCCTCACTCATTCATTTCCTCTTCACGGCTGGGCGCCCAGGGACTTCCTTTAATAAATTAATTTCGATTTTTAAATGGCGGCAAAAATGGGAAAATGCGAACTGGCATCCCATTGTCTTCCATTCCGCTCCAAATTAGCCACCGAGGGGGGAGGGGAAGACAAAGGATGTGCGACAATTACAGGCTCCGAAGATAAAATGCGGATGCCGAAAATTAAAAGTAATGCCAGGCAGCAGCGGGGGAAAATCGGGGAAAAACGGGGGAAAACACACAAAAAAAAAAGAAATAACAGCAACAACCGATGAAAGATGAAGGCGGCGAGCAAATGGCCAAAGATGCCTTCATGCCATCATTTATTTCGGCCGCATTAGCATCCCGAAGCGTTTGCATAGCTGCGGTCCGGGCCCAGGGTGGGTTAAGCGGGCAGCCGGGGGTTAAGGGGGCGCAGGGCGTAGGCCCGCATTTCAACGCGTCATTTGGCCACCGCAACGTTTGGGACCGCGTCCGGAGCCGGGACCAAGCCGGGACCACCGCCGCCGCAGAATGGATCGGAATGAAGTGGAATGGATTGGATGGGAATGCGAGAAGAAACACTGAGAGAAAAGTGTACATATTTGTTAGAAAATATCTGTGATATTTATATTTTAGAAGAGGATATTTCTTAACAATTTTTTGGGAGATGAAAGCTTAAATAAGGCGTTGTTGTATTACTTTTTGAGATAAAAGTCAATCTAACAATAATGAGTAATTATAAGCTCAAAAACAATGGTGCTTAAGGTGCAAATTATTCACAAAAAGTAAACAACGCTTCAGTGGGGTTTTTTATCTCCTTTAATACAAGTAAAATATATATTTAAGGGAATATTACATTATATTATTAAATAAATACAGAAATAAACAACTTTATTACGATTAAAACTTAATATAAATATAACAACAAATGTACAATACAAAGTTATCTAGAAAAGTGCTTAAAAAAAGGGAACCTCTTAATTCATTTACTATAAGGATGCACATGCCTCGTCTTTTTCCAAATACCTTGTTCCTAATCTCTTATAAGATTTATTTTCTAAAAATATTTCGATGCCCCCATTTTCTCTCAGTGCCTGCAGCAAGCCAGATAAATTGCACGAGTAACTGCGGCCTGACTTTGATTAAATGCGCGTTTGATTTGAAAATGATTTCATTAATTAAGGATGGGCCACCTTTTCGGCGCACCCCTCGCCCCAGGAAGCCGGGCCTCGGCATCGCCACTTAATTGCAAATTATATTCGGGCTAAAAGCTATCATCTGGCCCCGAATCGGACGCAGACCCGGGCCCGGTGGCTATTATTTTGAGGACTCCTTTGAGGACTCCGTCCATTGATGTTTTATCGCAGATCTGTCGACAGCTAATTAGGCCCGGGGAAAAAGTTATGATTGGTTTGCCATGGAAATTCAACAATTCTTTATATTTTGCATTTCTCCATTTCCCGTTTTCCACTTCCCATTGAACCGGGGGCAGCTTATTGGGGAGTTTTCTTTAAAATTCTTCATTTTTTTGGGCATTTCCCAACAGCTGCCGACATAAATCATTCGCTCGCAGGAAGTCCAGTTGGGCGAAAAGGAAAATGTCCAGAAATTGTGCAGAAAATTCAATAAGGAGCTGGTCCACACGATTGCATTCCAATCACTCAAGGATCGAAGTGGAGGAGTCCTGTAGCCGGACCCGGCTCGGGAGGCCGGGGCCGCCGACTAACTGGCAAACAAGACTAATTAATTTCACTTTACGTGACCCGCATGGCCAAGGACAACGGGCGGAGGGGCAAATTATGGCACATTATGTATGGGCAAGTGCTAAGAGCTGCCAGCACAGAAATAATTAAACGACCATTTAGCAGGAGGGACGAGAAAAAAGTAATAATAATGTAGCAAGTACCGTCCCCCGTAAACTCGTTCTAATAATTGCTTTCTGGGCATCAGCAGGGCCTTTCTCCTGGCGGGAAATTGAAAATGTATTTCATTTGCAGAACTGGCAAATAGTAAGAGTATGAAAATTCATATAATTTTTCATCCTTATCGTATTTTATACCGTTTTATACACATGTTCATTTGATGTTCCCTTCGCGGTTTCCAGGGCATAAAATGCACGAATGTATGGCGCCCTTCATTAGGCCGCTTAATGTACTTGGCGGAAAAGCTGAAAATTTGCTTATAACAGAACCCACACCCCCACACACCGGCACACACAACAAAGTATGAATAAATCGGGCCAGAAATAGACAAGAATCGGGGCGAAAACTTCATCAAAACTGGCAACAAAAGTAATAATAATGAGGCGCCCGGCGCAGAGCCCCTTCCCCGAAATAGCAACAAAAGGCCGAGTCGGGGCGAGGTGGAGGTGAGGGAGGGAGAACACCCCAAGGTGAGTGCTTCCATTGGGGGTGTCCTGGGGTGGCTGTGCTTCGTGGGCGGAAAGATTTGAAAGGCCAACAATGGCAACAGCTTACAAACCAAAACAATAACACAAACACAACGGAGCCCCGATAAGGGAGCTCCTGCTCCTGCTCTCTGGGATGCCCGTTTATCCTCAATTTTAATGCGGATAAGGCAGACAAAGGTGTGTGTGTGTGTGTGTGCCAGGTGAGAGGGGGTGGCATAAAGTGGCCCCATCCCCCAGGCTAGCCGGAAGGGTTAGTTCTGTCAGCTGAGGTGCCAAGTTTGTGGGCAACTATAGCCCCGGGCTCAAGTTAAGTTTGATGATAATAAACAAAGGGAGCTCAGGTTTCACTTGTTTCAAGGATGAAAACTATGATTATTTTAATTTAAAACAAGAAAGAGAGCTAACTTCGGCACATCGAAGTTTGTACACCCTTGCAGCTTACAATTGGATCATTATGAACTAATAAAATTTTATTAAATGGAAAGTAAAACTAACAGGAATTGTATACAACATTTATACATAGAAAAATTCGGTTTAACATTGCGTATACGTAATATTTCCCCAACATTCCTATGGCAGCTATGTGATATAGAAGTCCGATTTTAATTAAACTAAAACCGAAATTCCAGAATAATATAAAAAGGCCATTTCTCAAATTATACGAAAATATTTTAAAAATTTAACTAGTTATAATTTTTTTTCTAAAAATTTACCGATCCTTCCTATGGCAGCTATATGATATAGTTGTCCGATCCGGCCCGTTCCGACTTATATAGCAGAGAGAGCATATAGAAGACTATCTGCAAAGTTTCATTCAGATAGCTTCAAAACTGAGGGACTAGTTTGCGTAGAAACGGACAGACGGACAGACAGACGGACAGACGGACAGACGGACGGACAGACGGACATGGCTAGATCGACTCGGCTATTAATGCTGTTTAACAATATATATACTTTATAGGGTCGGAAATGTCACCTTCACTGCGTTGCAAACTTCTGACTGAAATTATAATACCCTGCAAGGGTATAACAAATCAAGGGTAAGGGTATTTTCATAGGGTATTGCATCAACTAGTGGGGAGCAGATTTAATTTTACTTATTTATGCTAATTTACCAAATATTTGTGTCAAGAAATCAACAGTCACACATGTATCTGTATATCTTTTCCGTTTATTTGAAATACACAAAAGTAGTTGGTGTTTTATTTATAAACTTAACAATTGACTAAAAACTAAATGTCTATCAGTTAAATGAGAAAATACGCAATTTTCTTGTGACCTGCCAATGGCTAACTACAAAGTTACTTAACCAAGGTAAAAAAAAGATATTTATGTACTATGTATGTGTGTGTGAGTTCACGCTTTGTTAACCAGTTATCGGGGGGAGGGGGAAGAAGAGGAGGCCAAGCACAATGGGAGTTATCTCTTTGGCATTTGCTCTCTGTTCTCTGTTCTCTCTGCTCTGTTCACTGTTCTCTCTGCTCTGTTCTCTGTGCTCTCTGCTCTGTTCTCTCTGCTCTGTTCTCAGTGCTCTCTGCTCTGTTCTCTGTGCTCTCTCCTCGGATCCGCCGGGCTTAGCTCCTTCACTTCTTGACCTATATCTAGCGACTATTAGATAACACTTCCCATAACTGTCCAGCGACGATAGCTTTCCACATTTTCGCATTTTCAGACTTTGATATTCACGCAAGCGAACAGCACTCTCTCCACCTCTCGCTCTCCAGCAGATACTCTCGGTTAATTGAACTCTCAGATACGCAGATACGTGGATACTCGCTCTTGCAGATACTCGCTCTCGCAGATACGCGCTCTCGCAGATACAACCGAGGGCAGCTGGCTCCAAGTAGTTTGCTCCAAGGCGGCGATCTGGCCCCAAGAGTGTTGTCGAATCCGGAACCCACATCGAACTCTATATCGTCTGGGTGGCCACATCCCGCTGGCGACTGCGTCTGTAGTTTCCATATGCCTCCAGGCCGTTGATGCTGAACGCGGTCAGTCCGAAGAACTGCCGAGTAGAGGGAGGGGAAGGGGGAATTAGGAGAATTCGAGATGCACTGAGCGGGGGGAATGAGCGAGAAGCCTCCTCCCAAGACCCAAAACAAGTGGCTGAGTCAGATCTTGTGAATAGCAAACTCGTAACCCGAACCATAAACATAAACACACCGAGAGTACAGGCGTTAAGTTGC
This sequence comes from Drosophila jambulina, assembly GCA_018152175.1. Classification (NCBI taxonomy): domain Eukaryota; kingdom Metazoa; phylum Arthropoda; class Insecta; order Diptera; family Drosophilidae; genus Drosophila; species Drosophila jambulina. Next base: position 1,429,551 of record JAECXH010000112.1, on the reverse strand, counting down.
CATTCTGAATCTAAATAAAACAAGCTAAACCAAATATTTATCTGGCTAACAAGGCCTCTTTGATAATAGGCCCGAAATACTATGGCTTTCATTGAACAAATATCTGTCGATGTGAGTTGAATGCCACCTAATTTCTTGGCTCCATTTTTGGCACATTTGATGTGTGAAATTTGCTCAGTTTGGTAACTTTTAATGTGCCAAATATAGGCGGGAATGTATTTTATTAACAATAAATGTCGCTTCTGTTCACAGTTTAGGGTGTCGGCTTTTGAGTTGTTATTTATAAGAAATATTCGCCAAGATTTTGCAATGCTCTGAATGAGTAATAAATATTTCAGCATAGAGATGACACATTGTCAGGGGGGGCATTTGTTATTTAAATTATTGTAAAAGTGTTAAAATAAGATATGATATTTTATAGTGAGAGTTAATTTTATGGTATCTTTTATAAAATTTAGCTATATCAGTGTCAGTTGTAAGTTGAAATCTAAGAATTGAATGCTGAATTAATACCTCCCCCTTGAATAATAAATTGTTCAAGCAGTAAACAGTGAACGAAAGTTCGAAAGATGACTATAACATATCTAAAACAGTTTGTTTTTCTGCTAAAAATATATCATTCAAATATCTAATACAGAAAATAAATATATAAATATTCCTAAACATATTCCGGAATATATCTAGTACAAAATAAGCTACCTGAAGTTTAGTTTTCCTTGAAAATACCAAACTCAAGCTCTATACTAATACATTTCCCAAACAATTGATTTCCTACGAGGGTAATGCCAAACAAATCCAACCCTAGATAGCCATAAATCCCGACTACGTGGAATGCCTTAGGTCTGACAGGGGGGGAACGGAACCCATTCCCAGGCAAGGGGCACCCATGACTCACCGCCGCCGCCGTGTAGGCGCCGATGTCCAGGGACAGGACGAGGCCGGAGGCCGCGAAGTAGGCCAATGCCAGCGAGGAGTGCACCGCCAGCGACCAGAGCGTCGGGTCGCAGCGGCAGAACTGGCGCTGCCAGAGGCGCAGGAGCCGGGCCAGGAGCAGGCCGGCGGTGGCCACGAATCCGAGGGACACCACCGCCAGGTAGAAGCTGCCGCGGAAGTTGCTCACGCGCACCGGCCCGCAGACGATGCACAGGAACCCGATGAAGCTGCACAGCTGTGGCCGGAAAACGGGGAAATGTGAAAAGCAGAGCAGAATTGAGTGGAGAGCCACTCACCAGGCAGGCCAGCTTGCAGAGGCCCGGCATGCTGCGCAGATACTTGCGATCGAGGTCCTGGGTACCCGACATCCTAGCTGGGTTACGGGTTACGGGTTACGGGTTACGGGTTACGGGCTGTGGGTTGTGGGTCTCAGGTTCACGCCGCTCCACAGGTGCAGCCAGTCAGCTGTTCGGGTTCGGGGGAGTCCGGCCGAGGAGGTAACCAAGCGAAAACGGACAGCCGCTGACCAATCTCACATTGCGCTCGCTCGCCAGCACGCACGGAACGACACTGAGCCGAAAACCTGCCAGCGAGCGCACTCAGAACGCTCCGTCATCGACGCCGCGTCACACTCGGTGGCCAGCAACAACTATCGTCGCACAGTGGGAGGAGCACAGTTTTTGGTGGGCATAATTTGATGATGTGGTTAAGGTAAGCTGATGAAATCAGTACCTTCATGAGCTTACTTTTTGATACTTTATGATACCGGATTGATAATTTATTTTGATTTTAAGTAGAAAATTTAATATTTTCGTGCTAAGAAATTCTTGTAAAATAAGTTAAATATATTATCCTATAAAGACCATAAATAGACAGTTACATATATATTTTTGAAGCAAGAAACAAATGTTAATAGCAGTCAACTATTACCTTAATATTATGTTAGATAATATCTGTACAAATTAATTAATTCACTTTTGTTTGTTTGTTAGCTTAGACATCCGATTTCTACAATATAGGTCAGTTAACTTGCAGTTTTCTTTTTTTAATCATAATAATAACAATCCCCACTTTTGAGACTGCATTACCCCACTGTGCGCTGCAGGCCTCCCCTTGGAAGAGAGCGCGGCAGAGAGCGGGCGAGAACGAGAGAGCGGGAGAGCCCCACAACACATGGCACAGTGGGGCCATATGTGGATGTGAAATGGGGAAAATTACGCCAACCTCAAAATTGGGGCCAGTCATGGGTCATTTGTTATCAGATTTTTGAACGTTTTAATTGTTAGCTAAATATGGTTTTTTATTTACATAAAAATATAAATAAATTATGTTTCTTATGTTATGTTACTTATGCTAAAATTGCATATGGGATGGCTTCTGTTATACATTTAAATTTTCCTTTTTTAAGTATACAGTTCAGAAGAAGTAATACTCGTACAAAATAACCCCTGTTTTTATGATTAACAACCACGGACTCCACCTGTCTGTCGCCTTAATTAAGTTAATTTGAATGTGGCTCGGAGTGGTGCGAGCTTAGCTTCTCCTCGTTACTTGTTTCTAATTCTCGTTCGGGGGTTGTGACATGCAAAATGACTCACAGGCCCTCGGAGAGGTAATATATTAGATCTATTGGGCCAGGGGAGGAAGTTTCATCTCCCGAGTGCCTCTTACCACGGTGCCTTTGTGGTGCCATAATGCTGGTGGCATTATAATGTTGCACTCTTTTTCATTCCCAGTTCGGACTGATAAATCTAGTCCACTGCAGGCCACTCGATTTGGGAACCGAAGCGTTATCGCCCTCGTGCCCCGATCATTTATCGCTATTGTTATCGCGACGGGCTAATTCAGTGAGTAAGTAAGCACTTAAATCGCCCGAAACCGAGACTGAAACTGAAACCGAAACTGAATCCGAAATGCAAATGCGAGCCTCCAAATCACATGCAATTGCAGAGTGATTCACATCGCACATCTCGCATCGCACATCGCACGTCAGGCCAAACAGCCACACAAACAGACGCAAACAGTTTGGGCTTTTGTGGTGTCAAAAGGCGAACTTTGAATACTCTTCTTCCAATAGTTTCTAAGCTCTTTTATTTGCTTCTAGAAAGGCAACAGACGAACTTTGAATACCGTTTTTGAATTCCATTTAGAAAAAATCTATGAAATTTAATTCGATTAAAGATCGATCCGAAAGTATCTCTAAAAAGTATTAAACTATATTTGTAAGATAATTATTATCGATATAACTTATAGTTCTGTCGATTATATAAGAAATATGCACAATCAAAGCTGTGGAGTTTTTTAAGAAGAGTCCCAAGAAAGAGCTGGACTTTTTTCGATATACAAAAAATTAAAAATCGATATTGGTTATGATAAAGCTAGTTTAGAATGTATCGTATTCCATGATATATCAAAAATAAATTGATAAAAGCTAACAATTCTTTTTATAATGATTCTTCATTTATAATATATTTATGAAATATATAAAATATTGATGTGTAACCTCGACTTATATTCTTTTTATTAAAATAGAGTCCCAGGAAAAGCTGGACTATTTTCGATATAAAAAAACGATATTGATTGCTAGTTTAGCTAGCTTAGAATGTATCGTATTTCATGATATATCGAAAATAAATTGATAAATTCGAAAAATATATTAAAAATATATAAAATATTGATGTGTATCCACGACTAAAATATATAAAAAATATATTAATTTCACACACCAAGTGTACAACCCCCTTGAAAAGTCGCAACATCCCTCCTGCTCACGTAGAGCAAAAGACAAAACATTCCGACACGACGTCAAATTGAGTTATATTAATTGACTCATATTCAGGCAAGATGGTTCATTTGACGAGCGGAGCGTTGGGTGGTTGGAATGGCCTATTACCCCACCCAACGCCCCCTGCCCCCCACAACCAAGGTCACTTACACAATCGCCCCCACTGACACTGAGATTCAGCTGCAGATTCATAGAAACAGATACAGACCGCTCCATGGAATGGATGCACGACTTGAGGCAGGCGATAGAGATTTTCCATGCGGCGGAAATGGGCACAAGGCGCAGCGGCATGGACCGGAAATGACGAGTGTAAGAGCTAGTCCACAGCCGGAGCCGGGACCGGGCCTAGACCTTCTGCGGCACTCGGGAAATCTGCTCGATAAAACTGGACAAAGAAGTGTAGTGCTGCTGCAGTGTTCAGCTCGAGGGTAATAATCAGTGGGGCGAACAATGGGGAGGCACTTCCAGGGCAAGAGCTGTTTACACGACTTCTAAAAATAAGTATTCTCATATTGCCACGAGATTTGACCTCATCGATAAACAGCGAATCGAATCGCGGCGCAATCGAGGCGTCTCGCGGCGAGTCGAGTTAACTGACCGGGGAAGTGGCCAATGGGGGGAGGGAAGGCCAGAGAAAACTCGCTCGTGTGCTCGTGTGGTTTTTGCACTCCGCGGAAAGGCTGGCGAATAATTTGTTGTTGATTACCTATGGATTTTTCCACAGCAGCAAGTTGACTGATTGAGGGTAATTAACATGGCAAACGGAGCTAACGATTGGAGCTGAAGAGCAGAAACCAAAAACCCATAGAAACATAGAATTTATTAAGTTAAACATTAACATATTTCTTGATTATGATTTTTCTTTTAGAATTTTTAAAGTGAACAGGCAGTTTTTGTAGTCTTTTGGGGGTGTGTTGGAGTAAACTAATTTATAGTATTTATTTATATGTTGAAGGTGTAAGGAAAATGTACAAAACTTATACAACCATGGGAGTTTGAAATGCAAGAAGTTATGTTAAATTTCAATTACTTAATGTTTTTCATAATTTAATATTTATTAAAAATTATACAATTAAAAGTGGGTATTATATATTTACCATAACTTTGTGTAGCTAAGCTGTATTTTCCATTATTAACGTTTCCTATTTATTATCCGTTTTCCTTATACTAGCTAGAGTGCAGAATTTGGCCTAGACCTCATGCACATGACTGAGTTTGTGCCATGTTTTCCCCGATTTTCCCCTGCCTATGAATGTGTGTGTTTGTTGTGCATCTAATTAGAAAAGCGTCGCTGTAATTGGCAGCTGCAGCATCAGCAAGTTTTTGTTAGTTTTGGCCAGGATAATAGGGGACAGGCCTACAGGAGCGGCAAAAACACAGGCATTGGTCATGAGGTTTTTATATTTCTAAGCCTGGAATATTAAATATTAGAAACAAGCTACACATTTGCTTGTTGCAATTTAGAAAATAAATTTCATTAATAAAGTTTACTACAACTATCCAGTTTCTGTTTAAATGTCAAACTCTTAAGCAAGAAAAAGATAATAATTTACGAGTAAGCAAAGTGAGAGAGCAAAGGAAAAAAGTTTCCAGCAAATAAAGCTATTTAAAAGCCCGGAACTCGGCCATATGTTGATGTTCCTGGCTGTCTTTCTCTGAGATTCCCCGAGATTCCCCCCTAAATGATGACAAACTTGCTTCTGACTTGGCCAATTAGTCGGAAGTTGGAGTAACCGTTTGAGGAGCACGGAGATAATTAATCGCACACTTCGAGGAAAGTCTGGGGAAAGTCAGGCAGGGCGAGCAGCTGGGAAAGTCTCATTTCTCATCCCGCCCGAGGGGGGAAAAGCGGAGCGACAAAGAAGTGTGCAAAATACTTGGCTCCAATGTGTCAGCCAGCTGGGAATCTGTCAGATACACGCACTTGCCAGGGCTCGATTTGAATGCAAATTCCTTGCAATGCACTCAGAACAACAAAACAACATGAAAGTATCTTTAAGAACGGAAAAGTAGAAGTACTTTAAATAAATATTCTACTCAGCTTTATTGTGATTATCTTTGAAGTACTTTTCTATAAGAGTTGTGAAGTTGTGGCTGGGAGTTTCTCCGAGTGTGTCTTAGACTCCTGCAGCTGACATGACGAGACCGAAAACCGAAGGATACCCCCCCAAGGATACCGCCCATAGTTCCAACGTCCTCGGCGTATCTGCCAAGTGAAGTTGAATTTGAATCTGAATCTGATATTCGTTGCCGCCGCGTCTCCCCCTCTGCCTCTGGCCTGTCCTGCGATGTCCTTTTCCCCAGGACGCGACGCCATCTGCCGCGGGCGGTGCGTATGCTGCTTGTATCAGACGGCCAAGCACCCGGAGTCCTGGCGAGCAGGACGAGAGCACAGCTATGCGCCTTATAAATGATTATCGTGTGCACTCGAGTGCCGGCGCCATCAATCAAGTGGCCCAAGTGCAACAGGATAGCGGGCTAACGGGATAGCAGGCCAACAGGATGCCTGCTAACAAGGAGCCTTGGCAGTCGCCGCTCCCCTTTGCCGGAACCACTCAGCATCACTTGTGTTTGCAGTAAGCTCATTGCCGACTTTGTTTCCGCGATGTATGTGTCCTCGCCAAGGACTTATGGCTCCTTAAGGCAATTATTGGCAGGACTAAAGTTGGAAAAGGAACAGCTTATGTATAGAATAGAGTCCCCACAATGCCCTGTGTAGACCCCGGAAAATGTCTAATCAAAGGGCATTTAAGCCCCGCCCCCGGTGGTGCAGCATCGGTTCCTGCGGGTAATTTATGCTAATGAATTGCTCCCCCTGCCGTTGCCCTGCCTGGGCAATCAATCCGTCAATCAATCAATCGGAGTACACTCTCCGCCGCAGCCTCTCGAGTGCTCCGAGCTCATTAATGGCCCGTCCCAGCTTGGCCCTGTCTGTGGCTCGCTCCTCCGCTCCTCAATCAATCTAAAAATTGTTGAATTTCAAATTTAATTGGCATTTTATTGGCCCTGTCCACACACCCCTCTGGCCCAGGCTTTTCCGACTGCTATTCAGGTTTTTCCCCGGCATCTTCTGGGGGAAATTCGCCTGCGTTGGCACATTTTCTTTCGTTTTAAGCAATTTTTTCTTGGCGTGATTTTTGATCAATTTATTTTGCGGCTGGCTGGGCGATAAACTCGCGTCCGAGGACCTCGATTTTCCGCTTCGCGCTGCCAATTTTCCACTGCACCTGGCCGTGCCTGGCACTTGTGTAAGTCGCGGAGGGGAAAACCCCAGCAGCCCCATTGTTTTCCCCCGCAGAATGTGGTGCTTTCCTTTTTTTCAATTTGAATCGAAAGCGTGCCGGAGTCAGTGCCAAGGAAATGGATAAGAAAAGCCACCGCAGTCAATGTGCCGGTGAAAATTCGATTCGCAGTGTGTCTGTGTGTGTGTGTGTGTGTGTGGCACGTAGTCAAAGGAGAAAACACGGGAAAGTGCACGTCCGCATAGGGGATGCAGCATCTATTCTGCACTCTGTGTGTGTTTGTGAGAGAGTCCCCGCTCCAAGGAGTCTAATTGGAAGCCAGTTCTGGGTAGCACCGATCCACAAGTGGCTCCTGGCAACTGAGCTTCCCAGAAGTTTGTTTTACTCGGGAAATTATGATTATTTCTTCAGGGGAAAACTGCAAGTTTTCTAATAAATTATGCAAAGAGGCTCAAGGACTGATTGCCATTCACTTGAACTTAAAATAAACTCTGGAAGTAACATTTAAACAAGTTAGATGACTTGAAAGTTTATTCATTTACTCACAATAAATCTACAATGTATATTAACCATAAATCATAGTCAAAATAAGTACCAAATATATAGTTAAAACAGATAGAAGCTGATTTTAAAGTTCAGATAAGCTGAGAAACAGGTTCTTGATGCCATCTCGCCCCTGAGTTAATGGCAATCGCGATAAACTTCGTTCTGCTCTTTGTCCCCTTCATGGAAATTCGAATTTCAAAATTTATGATTTTCATTCTCACTCCCCCCGTCCCCTCTCCCCGCTGAATTCGGATAGTTTTCTGATGAGTCAACATTATGGAAAGCGCGCTCCGCAGGGCCATGACCAGCCATTTATAATGATAATCGCGTACGTGAGTTTCCATTCCGATTTTCCCGCGCCAGGTGTGATCCGTTGGGAGAACAGTTTGGCCGCATTGGGTGTGGCTTTTGGCCATTTTTGTCTGTTTTTTTTTTGGTTTTGTTTTCGGGCAATCGAACACCGGGCAAAAGTTGAACTGGCGGTAATCGAATGCGAGTGCACTGCGACTGCAAATGCGAGTGCAACTCAGCCAAAGGCACTTCATCAGAGTCATTCGTTTGATTTGATTTTGCGTGGCTGCGATTTTCCAGCAGGAGGGGGGAGGGGAGCTGAGGGGGAGGAGGACGGGCAGGAGGATGCGAGGAAGATACAAGGACCCAGCTTTGTAAAAAATGCAACAAGAGGCGGCAAGTGCATACGTGAAGGATCATCGAGTTACCTGCAGGGAGAGAAATAAAATCCGAGGAAAACAGAGCCTTCAGAGGGAAATAATAAAAGGAAATTCCTTGAAAAATTGCTTAAAAATTGTTAAATATATTTATAACTTCTATTTGGTTAATCGAATTGTACATTTTCCAGTTAAATACTGTTTTTCACATGGTTTCAATATTTATACTCAATTTAAAGCGTATTCTGCGACTTCTTTGACATTAAGATTAAGAGGGATATTTTTAAAAGGAAACTGTTGCACACACAAAAAATATTAAAATCCATAAAAATATACATAAAATTCAACAGTGTTTGTCATGTATTTTTATAAATCAATACTTGCTCAGTCTACTTGCAGTTTTTCTACATTATTTTTCACACTGCTTACACCATTTTCCTCAAGTATCCGTGCATCCTGCGACTTGTTCGACTTGCCCCGCCCTCATTTTCTTATCCTGCAGGCAATGCAATTACGCAATTTATGAAATTACGACGGCCAAAGTGACTTTAGCAACAGATTCTCCTTCGACTCGCAGCGGAAACTGCTCTCAGGATATCTATGGCAGCCCGGGCAGCAGCAGGAGCTGCAGAAATGGAAATCTAAGCTGATGATTGGACCCACACACACACACACACACTGGCAGCAGGGAGGATGTGTGCGCATTCCGCTGCACATAATAATCAAATTATCGGTTATGCCAACTTGCAGCTTCCTCCCGCCGACTAACGATGTGCCGTCGAGATCAAATCACAAATTACATTAACAGTTTTCAATTTGCCAGGGCACACACACTCACACACAGACAGACTCCGGAAAATGCGGAGACTGCTGGGGAAATTGTCGCTAATAGAGCGCGAAAACGGAGAGCACTTCCCCCTTCGAGAAAGTGTAACGAGCAACGAGGAAAATAGCCCCTACACTCGTACAAATAGTTTGTATAGTTCAGTAAATTTGCCTTAAAAAAAACTGCCCTATAATTAAGAAACATTTTCCAGATAATAATTCCCTTTAAAATTTTTGGCATAAATCTCGCATGCTTTCTTATGATTCCCAACTGGTTCTAGCATTCCTGTAATGGAGTAAGTCGCCTTGCATAGATTCGTATGTGTGAGGAGCCGAAGAGTCGATCTGGCCCTGTCCGTCTGTCCGTCCGTCTGTCCGTCTGTCCGTCTGTCCGTCTGTCCGTCTGTCCGTCTGTCCGTCTGTCCGTCTGTCCGTCTGTCCGTCTGTCCGTCTGTCCGTCCGTCCGTCCGTCCGTCCGTCCGTCCGTCTGTCTGTCTGTCTGTCTGTCTGTCTGTCTGTCTGTCTGTCTGTCTGTCTGTCCGTCTGTCCGTCCGTTTCTACTCAAACTAGTCCCTCAGTTTCGAAGCTATCTGAATGAAATTTTGCAAATCGTCTTCTATATTCTCTCACAGCTATATAAGTCGGAACAGGCCGAATCGGATGACTATATCATATAGCTGCCATAGGAACAATCGAGTAATTTTTAGAAAAAAAATTTAACTCGGCCAATTTTCAACATATTTTACTTTAATTTAAGATATGGCCAATCTGTATTATTTTAGAATTTCGGTTTAAATTTTATGAAAATCGGACAACTAAATCATATAGCTGCCATAGAAATGTTGGGGAAATATTACGTATACGCAATGTTAAACCGAATTTTAATACGTGTAAATGTTGTATACAATTCTTGTTAGTTTTACTTTCCATTTGATAAAATTTTATCAATTCATAACGATCCAATTGTAAGCTGCAAGGGTGTACAAACTTCGATGTGCCAAAGTTAGCATTCTTTCTTGTTATTTATTAAAATCTTACAAAATTACTGAAAATTGTTTAAGGCTCAAGGGATATTGGGCAGAGACTTCTCAGTGGCCAGAAATCAGTTTGCGAACAAAATATGCCATCCCTCAGGGCTTTTCCGGCTCAAAACGCACTCAACTGTTCACTGAGAGATTGCAATGCCAAGATGCACTCTTCGCATCGGCTACCTTGTTGCCAATCTCTGTGTTAGCCATAAAATGCAGCTGGCACCGGATACAATGTAGTCGGGAACTGTGTTTCGGATACAACTATAGATACAAGTGCGGAGATACACTTAGCACCTACTCGGCACCAGTCTTAGACGGCCAGGGGGGAGGGAAGCTCGAAGGACACGCGCTCGGCGTCTCCTTGTTTCGCACCCACAAAAAGCCTTTCGTCATAATCATAAAAAACTGCTTAGCACTTTATTCTGCGGATCTGCCGGAGACTGGAGACGGCGGGGACACGTGGGCGGTGGCAAGGCTTTTATCGCCACTTGTCCATGGGGCAAATAGTCCGATTTCAGGGAATAGCGAACTATGCGCAGTCTGGGCGACACATATGTATCTAAATCTATCTAAATCTATCTATCTGAACACTAAGTATGGAGAAGAAGGGTAAATTAGGACCCGAGACAGGTGAAATATAGTTGGAGGTATATTAAAGGGGTTAATTGGTTTGATATTATTTTGTATTTACTTGGAAGTTGTAAGGAGTTCTGTTAACTTTGATTTTTATAAATTTCAAGTTGCTTTACAGTGTGGCATATATTTAACCAGCTGTCGAAGTATATTTTTCTTGAAATATAAATAATAAAAAACGGCCTAAAAGAGGGCTATGCATTATAATATGCATAGGTTAACCCACAGAAGATTAATACCAAAAGGCTTAAGGTCGAGAGCTATAAATATTTTATTTATTTCTCAAAGAAAATGTCTTTATAAAGCTATTAAATATATATACACTCATAAAAATAATTTTCTATATTTAAGAAAAATCGCCCTAAAAAAAATTCGCCCTAAAACTAAGAAAATCTTTCTGGAATTAAGAAAAGGTTTTCATGAATTTAGGGCAAGGCACCGAAAAATCAAGAAAAGCCGCCATAAATATACTTTTTTAGGGTTAATTTACCTATTTTTCTCAAATTTAGGGCAAGGTTTTATGATTTGCTTCGTTTATTTTCTTTCTTAAATTACGGGCGAATCGCCTTTGTTTTGCTTGTCAATTTTTAATCGACAAATCTCGCACGTGTGTACTTATGATTCCCAACTGATTCTAGCACCTCTTCAATTAAGTGATTGTTGCCGTCGAAGTTTTTGAAGTGAAATATGCTATATAGAAGCGAGTCAACAATGTTACTTGTTACTTATCCTAAGAGTGACTATATTTTTTCCCAAATAAAAAAAAATTGACCTTGAATATAGAAAAAAAATATTTTTTAACGGTCAAATACCCTAAATCCAAGAAAAATGTTCCCTTAATTTAACGTTTAAAATGTAAATGTAAATGTAACGTCTATTTTTCTTAAATTAAAAAAAATTGCCCTTGAATTTAGAAATAAATTTCTTCTTTTAATGGTCAAATAGCCCTTAAACTAAGAAAAATTTTTCTAAATGTAAGGAAAATTCACCCTTATATTAGGAATTTTTTATCACATATTCCGGGCAAATCGCCTTAAAAACAAGAAAAATTTTCTAAATTTAAGAAAAATCGCCCTAGATTTAGGAAAGATTCTTTCCTAATTTTAGGGCAATTTTTTCTTAGATCTAGGGCGACTCGCCTTTGGAACCGTTTCTAGGGCGAATTTCTAAATGTACGGGCGAAAAGAGGCTTTTTTAGGGCGATTTTAGGTAAACATTTTTATGAGTGTATATTGTTTATTTTCAAAGAAAGTAACTCCCTAAAACCCAGAAGATATCCAGGAACCTAACAAAGTCTCCCTGCAACTTGTTGTGGGCTTTGATTCTCGCCTGAAATTTTTACAAATTGTTTGTTTAGTCAGCCTACTCTTTATTTTATAATACATTTAGGTTTAAAATAAATATTTGAAAGCCAAAATCTCCACAAGTTGACTTGCATTTCATTCAAATTAAAGCAGCAATTGCCTGGCGATTGGCCTTAAAGCATATGCAGCTTTCGGTCAGCTTGTCGATGAAGCACTTGAGTCCTGCTGTTCGTTTGGACTTTATGTGTCCGTCCCGACGGGTTCTTTATTTTTTATTGCCAGCTCAGACGAGGACGACTGTCCATGGCCGAGGCAGTGCGTGTGTCTGCGATACTTTGATTGCGGCAAAACGGGGCCGTTAAATCAAAACAGCGATTCCCGCACGCGCTCGCTGGCCTATTACCATGATAAATGGCCCAAGGACGACCGGGCGGCGGCTGAGTCCTGCAGGACGTCCTGCAGGACGGGCTTCGGTCCGCTCCTGTCTGCACTTGATTGGCAGTTCGGCATAATTGTATGTTAATAGCCGCAGCGAGGCGACGACCAAGTGGCTCAACAGCTGGCAAACCTACGAAGCCAGTGCTGAATTTATTTCCAATGTCCTATGAACTGAGAGAAAATTGGGGTTTCTTTCTGTGAATATATTTAAGAGACGAAAGGGGAGGCTTTCTATCCAATTTCTTGTTATATTTCCAGGCCAGAACTTAGCCTTTTAGCAATTCATTTGCAATTAAGGCCCCCCATTCGAGGCAATCCTTCTGGCAGTGCACACCCACACACGGCTAATGCTGTTGTCATACGCGCTTATGAGCTTGACCTTGACATTGGCAGTGGAAACGCTGATAAACTAAGCCCTAATCCAGTGGCATTATGTACATTCGGCACTTTGCCAGCAGACAGCCGAGGCCAGAGCCAGGGACGAGGGACGAGGGATGAGGGATGAGGGGAGCAAAGTAAAGCCAGCCAAGGCTGGCGGCTGCCCAGCTGTGTCTTTCATAAAAGCCCCCTCCGGGCAGGAGCAGGGACGCGGACTGGCCGCCAGACTGAGCCAAAACAATGCCCAAATAAAAAGAAATCCGCCGAGATGAGAAAGCAGGAATTTGCGGGGCCCGGGGAGGGGAAAAGTACGGCGAAATAAAATCAATTTTCATTGTAATTGGCAACTTAAAGGCTTAAGCCTTGGCTATTTCTATTATTGAGCCCCCCGCCAGATACCGCTGGGCTTTGCCGGGCTTAAAGTCCAATGGAAACTCAGACGGCAAAGGTATATCCCAGTCTGGGAGAGCTAAGCTGGTCCATAGCCACTGCAATTCGGGTTTCAATCGTTTCAATTTGGAATTATGAAATACTTTTTATACTTAGGAGCGCAAAATCAAGCTTCAGGTGGCTTGAAGGGGTCCCCAACTGTATTCAGTTTGGGTTCACTTTTTATGGCGTGACTCTGCTCTCTATTCATGACGTTCGGAGGAATGCACTTTACCTGCACTTCGCCTCACTTTGGGCCACATCCCGCGCGCTGCTTGGCTTAGACAACTTGGCTTCGCGTCTGTCCCGCCCTTAATTTATGGTCCTGCTGCTGCCGGAGCTCTTCCTTTAACGCATTATCCACGCTTATTGTCGTATATCAAATTTAATGGTCCTGCTCGCCGACGACTTCCTGAGCGGCTTTAATGGCGTTCGCATGTCCTAAATGGGTTTTAAAGGGTCACGAGCACGGACAGTCCCCCCAAGATTCGCTTTTCGGAGCCACCTCCCTGCCAGAGGTGGTCGATGCCACTTGGGTTGACAAGAGCCGGCGACGGCGCCCATATGCTGGAGTTCAGCCAAAATATTCAGGGTGTCCTGGTCCCAGCGGCTCCCGGCGACACCTGTTCATCAATCAACATTTAAATTGAGCGCCGAGAAGCCTTCCCCTTCCATTGAGTTCATTGGGGTGTGACATTGTGTGTGCTTCCTATGAAAATACAGTCGCTTTTTGTGGCTTAATTCAGTTCTTTTTACTTAATGCTCTCGACTGCAGTTGACTCGCTCGGAAAAACATAGAATTTATACAAAGAAAACATTGCGATGCTGCCGTTGCTTACTTTGCAGTTCCGGTTTGTTTTGCTTTCAATTTAAACAAAACTGCAGAACACGGGAAAGAATAATAAATAAGTTTGCGAGTTAAGTTTCAAGCAGAGCAGAAGAAAAATAAAATATTTCCAGCTGGCTAATTGGATGCATCCGTGATTACTTTGATTATTTTGATTGGGTTGAGCAATGATCAAGAGCCACAAACTATAACAGACTCTAAAGATACCAAAATATATTTAATATATATATATATTTGACTACAGAGTGGGGTTTTTAATTAACTTTACTTAATTATGTTCAAGTTTTTATTAACCAAAATGTTTTCTTTTATTGAGAAAGTAATTTTAAAGCTTCGGTCTATTAGCAAAGTCTGCTTCTATTTTGTTAGAAAATAATTTCCTTTAAAAATACATTTAATTAGTCTTTTGAGACAATGTTTTTTATACATGAACATAATTATCTTGACTTTTTTTTACTGCAAGAAACTTCAATATAAAAAGTTAACTTAAATACGAAAGTCTGCTCTTATTTAAATCAAAATATTTTCCTTAAATTATACTATTAAGCATTTACAGCTAAATATATAAATATATATAGAAAATATATAAATATAGTTTACTTTTCCTTTTTATTACCCAAAGCAATCGTTTTTGATATAGAAAGTTGTATAAATAAGTTGTCGTAATAGTTCCCATCAACATCTGAGTAAAGTTGTATTAATTGTTTTCTTTAGGCTTATCCCTAATAATATTGTATCAATACAATTAATACAACTTTACTGAGACACTTTTGTACCTAAAAACCTCTTTATTTTGCACTTTTTATTACCAAAAGAAACAGTTTCCTATGCAGAAAGCTGTCTAAAGAGGCCTCTTTGTATTTAAGATCAACATCCCTTAGTTTCCCCTAAGTAAAAACACCATAAACATGTTTATTTGCACTTTTTATCAGCGAAGTAAACTGTTTCTCGATACAGAAGCTCTCTTTATGGGTTCCATCAGAATATTTCCCTAAATAATCGTCTTTTTAGCAGCTCGAAATGCCTGGGCTCGCCATTGTTTGCCTCGAGTTCATTGGCTTACCTTTCCAATTTTTAAAGTTATTCCTCGGCAGCCTTTCAACTGTCACTTGCCGACGTCAGTGGGGGCTGCTGCCCCTCGGCGGAGGGGGAGGGGCGTGGCAGTGGGCGGTGGGGGGAAAATACAAAATGAAGTTGTCGCGTGTCGCGTTCGCTGATGATGACATGTCGCCGACGAAAGCGACAAAGAAAATGAAAAGCGAGGAGCGCCGCGGCGCTGATTCAAAAATATTTTCTGTCCCCCGAAAATCGAACAATTTTCTTGCTAGATTGAAAACGCTGAAAATGCCGAGGCGGGCGGCGTTATCCCCGAAATGTCGAAATGTCGAAATGTCCTGGCAACGGCAACGGCAGCGCGCTCTCTCCCACACATCGAATTATGCTAATCAGGTGAGGACTGCGTCTAAGGCGCGTAATCGATTGCTTTCCAGTTGCCGGCAGAATGAATTTAATTCGCACACACACACCAGGCACACCCGCCCACACACACTCTCCTCTGGGGATCCACAAGGACACGAAACGGCGTCGCGTCTAAAACAATTTGCTGCAGCGCATAAAAGTATGCCATGAAAAATAAGCTGCACGGCAGAGGCAATCCCTGTAAACACAATACGCCATTCGATTCGACACGGATATGAATGGATACAGGAATGGACTCGTGGGTTCCCTACGTCATGGGATCAGCCTCAACTGGGTAGAGTGCCAAAGGAACCTAATTCCCTACAATGTAGGAGGGTCCTTCCTAGTCTAAAAACTAAACTAAAAACAAGTTTTATTGACTTTAGTTGTGGGCAATAATTTCTGCTGCAGTTGCTGCCCTCAAACTGGGCACCTCCCCGGAAGTTGAACAAAAAAGTCACTTCTTTAGAGCATTGCCAAGTCATGTGCAAAGTTTCCATGTCGCCCATGGAGGCAAACATCCTGCAGCAGCGGCAGCATGTCCTTGCCAATCGTATTTTTACTTTTATTTCGAGGGGAAGAGCTCCTTCCTCGCACATCGATGATGTGCAAATGCCATGTACACAAATTCACATAAACAAAGCGTGTAATAAAAGTAAAATTTGTCAAGAGAATTGACTGCATTTTTATGTCGAACAACAACCGTCGGGGCATGGGGTGAGGCAGGGGGGCACTGCCACATGGGTGTGCGGAGCAAGGGGGTGCTAACCGCTTCTTAACAATTTATTTTCGATGAAAAAGATTTTATGCTGGATAATGGGAAACTTATTACAAGGCGTAATTATTTGTGCTTATAGATACACTTATCGATTTTACCACCGAAACTTTATCGATATATATCGTTTTGAAGTCTTTAAATAAGCATATTTGAGGGGTTATCGAAGGTATATAACAGCCAATAAGCAAATGATAAGCAAAAGTCATATGTAATCAGATTAGCCATTAAAATCTTCATTATTAATTAATAAATACTTAAAAGAAGTAAAAAATAAACATTTTGACCCAATATTTACAAAATTTGTAACGGGTAACATCATTAAAATTATGAAAAATCACAAAATACGTATTTTTAAACTAAGTATGCAGATTAATTACCCATAGGACAGCTTTCCAAATTGAAATTGAATCCTGTTTGGACGAGTTGTAATTGAGTTATGATACATTTTGTACATATATTTATACGTACATTTATGTTTACCTTCCCATTAACCCCCTTAAAGGCTCAATTTAGCCCCCGCCCCTGCCCCTGCCGGGGAGCATCAATTTATGCGAGGCCAGCCGCAGATAAAGCATGAAAATGTCATTGCAATGCATCACAGCCGTGGCTGGGGGCCAGGGGGCGGTGAGGGGTTCATCACTGGGTCGAAGAGGGGGGGGACGAGGGGACAGAGGGCAGCCACATACCACCCCCTTCCCCTTCCCCCTCACACACACACACATGGACAACTGGGCCATCTAAATTGACAGTGTCATCAGTTTTGAAGTGTTGCCATTGCTCCGGGGGGGAAGCGGATGAACTTGCTGGGGTGGTTTTTCCAGTGTACTGTTCGAGTGTGTGTGTGTGTGTGTGTGTGTGTGTGTGCGTTACGGTCATGTTTCAAAATTGCCAGCAATTTGTACACACAGTTTTAGCCCAACGGATCCCGGGGACAACTTGAGCTGAATGAAGATGAGCTGCCCTCGAAGTGGGAGTTGGACTTGGAGTGGGAGTGGGAGTGGGAGTTGGAGAGGGAGTGGCAGAGGCAGGGGGTATTCCGTAATCCAGAGGTAAGACATAAGTCAACCGATCCTAATGGCCACCACTCACATATCTGTGCTTGTCGAGGCATTAGTTTTAAGGGGAAATATAAAACAAATGCAGAAAAACCAAGTGCTAGAAAAATATGAAAATATAAATATGAAAATGTTGTCAGCCATTGAAGTAGAGTTTTTAAAGGAAAATTAAGTATGTAGTTTACTTTAGGTATATTTTAACTATTAAATTGATATTGTATGTATATAATTTATAAAAAACAGTTCTAGTATCCCTACAGTTGTTCCCTAAAATGGATATCTTACCACTCACACACCAAGAGAGCAACTTTAAGTAATTCACATTAATTCTCGCCACTACACGTCTTTTCTCTCTTGAGGACCCTTTCAGATATCCCAAAAAATATGTATACAATCCCAAGCACCTTCAAGTGTTTGTTTCACTAAAGTTCGCCGCAATTGCAGGTGAATTTGTAATATGGCAGCTCTTAAAGTCCGGGGCCACTTGATTGGACTGCGAACTCCCATTCCGCAGAGACTGCGCGAGCCTGCGGCGGGGACAGGGCAAAAATGAAATCTAAACATTTAGCTGCCTCCGCGCGCCCACTTCGCCCCACCAGCACATTTTCCCAGGGTTTTCCAGGTAATTACTTAATGTAAATGAAAGCCCCGAGACACGGGACTGGGGCCCAATGCTCTCGGACTACAAATTGCATTCATTTGGCCGCCGCGCCGCCAACTGACAAAGTTGTCTTTCCATTTCACGGAGGCGGGAAAGTGGATGGAAAATGGGTGGCGGGGGGAAATCCAGGGGAAGTTTGTTGACATACTTTAGTCCCGGCAATGAATGGCAATAATCGTAGGTTAAGCCCGGCCCCTTCGGCAGAGCACTTAGAACGTTGAGTAATGATGCGGCCACAAAAATCACGCACTCCCTGCTACACGTTGCAAAGACAAAGGCTCTGCCCCCAGGCGGTGCGGGGGCTCCCAGAATCCGGGTTCCTTAAGTACACATATGCGGACGGACCCTGGACGGATTCCGGAGAGCCGTGTGTGTGGGGTGTGTGTGTGTGCCACACGTCAGCGGCAGAGTCTCGTGCTCCATTTGCAGGCATTTATATGTGTCAGCGTGTCAGGGCCGTCATCAATCACATTTTGAGTTATTTGTCAGTCGAATAAAGGCACTGAGAAAGACAAAGGGAGGTCTGTTTACGAATTAAAAGTAATTTAAAGAAAAGTATTTAAAGTTATAAAATTAAGGCTGCAAGTCATTAGGAATTTTTAGCAGCAGAGTTCGAGCTGTATATCGAGGAGAAAGGTTTGATATGTTGCAGCAAAATAAATAATAATAAATGTGATGAATTTTATAAAGATTGGTATATCAAAATTTAACAAAAAGTATTGCATTTCCTTATAATAAATAGTTTTTATCATTTTCATTGAATTTATTTGCAGTCTGCAGCTTTGGAAAGTGAATATCGATTTTTAAAACTTTTATAGCTTTGTAAAAATATCGAATTCGTATTTATTATTATTTATCTACCTTGTAAAACAAATTAATTGCTTTTTTCTGCTATTAATTCTTTTCATTTCTTTCAAAATAATATTCATAAAATTATTAGTAAGGTCTAGAAAATTAAAGAATTTTTTTAAATTAAAAAATGGCTTTGTTTTCCTTTTATTTCCCCACAACTCTGAACCCAGCTCCCACAGATTTTTGCCTCAGTGCCTTCCGTAGTCGCTCGCTTGAGTATTTTCGGGTCTGGGCCCCTGACATTTATGACTTGGCACTAAGGAGCAGCCCGCATCTGTTATCCTGCCCCGCCCGAGGCTTTCCTGGCGCGCTGCACTTCCCTTTTGGCCGCTTTGGATGCAGCCAAGAGGACGTGTGCCGACCATTTGTCTTGCTTACCAAATGCCCGAGGAGGAGGACTAGAGAGCGACTAGGACTCGCAGGGAAAGCTGGGATAATTCGAGGGACCACAAGGCGACGCCCGCTTCCTTGTTCCCTCCGCTGGCATCGATTTCGAGAGCCCCAAGGCGATCCGAAACCGAAACCGAAACCCGGCCCAGCTGGGGCAGGGGCGGCCTTTGTTGACACTCTATTTTTAGCCGAAAGAGTAAATTAAAAAATTATGCAAAACGTTCACTCCGGTCGGTGTTTTGTTTTCGCCCTCCGCTTATGCTTTTGTTCTGCGAGCGGGAACAGAGAAGACAAACACGAGCCCAACTAAGCAAATAAACAAAGAATTGTGTAAAAAGTTTTAAATATATGCAGATGCATGCACGGCGAAGGGGGCAAGGGACACTCTTTGCATACGAAAATGAGTTCTGTTTATTTTCGCAATACAATTTCTGGCGTTGATTATTACTTCTTGTGCCATTTTTCATGCCGCCAACAAATCCAATCCAATTAGGGGCACTATCAAAGCCGTTTGCTGCCTGTCAGAATAATGACAAACTCTTCGGTTTGATTACATTTCAATTCTGGGAAAGCATTGTCATTTCTGTCATTTGCAAATTGTATTTGCGATTGGTTACGATTACGCGGAAGCCCCATTCGAGAGCCATTTTCTGTTTGTTTTTATGCGGAATTGCATAGTTCCCAAAAATACTCATAATTAGCCTAATGATCTGGGCCAGCAATTAAAATCGGGCGACAGCGGGGAAGCAGCTTTCATCAGCAGCAGCAGCTCATTACGTGGAAACTGAGGCATTTCCCAGGCTTCCCTCCCAGCTCCGAGCTCATCTAATTTCATTTCCGTGGCGCAATCAGCGGACGTAGTTTTCCAGCATCCTGCAGTTTGTCTGAGCCGCCTTCGCAGGGCTAGGAAATTAAATTGTGAGCACTATCCGGGACCCAGAGAGGGCCGGCGACCCCGGGACCCTGGGACCCTGCGACCCGGAGGTCATAACCGGCCCACCATTATTTTATTCATTTTCGGGACTGCGCCGGCTTTGTAGTGCCTCAATTTCCGTTTGGACGGAGCAGTTTATAATTATGTGTGTGCACTGGAAACAAAGGGGAGTCCCTGGGAAAGAAGGGAAAAAGAAGGCCTTTGATAAATTATTCAAGATAAATCTGTAGCCTATTCAAGTTTCTGCCAGTGCAGAGCCTGCTCATTGAGACGGATCCCGTTGCAGCTCCGTGTCCTTCCTGTCCCCCCTTCCATCCTGCGGCCTGTCCCGTGTCCCTGCGCAAATTGTTACGACCCGGCGACAGGGTTAACAGTGTGATCCGTGTGTGTAAGGCCCCGTGACAGGACGACCCGCCTGCCGCCGAAAGTGGCAGCATTAAGCGGAGTTCATGGCTCAGTTTTCCGCTGGAAAATGAAAAATAAGAGCCTTTTAATTGAGCGGCAGCGCGAATCAATTATTCGCGACCAGCGCCAGGGAAAATGTCAGCTTTTTCGCAACACAACAAGAGGTATTTTCCAAGCCCATTTAATAGCACCCATCATCCATATTGTTCACGGGAGGGGAAAGCCGACTCTGAGTCAGCCACTTGACTGCTCCTCTTCGTTTCTTCTGCCCCTCAACCCTTCCCCAAAGTCGTCATAATATGTCTGCAGCTGGCTGGTCCCCGGATCACCCCTGAACCCGGAGTTTTTCCTCGCTTTTCCACGGCTTACGCTAAGTGAAACACGAGAAGCTGTGCTTTGTGCCCCTCCCACGCGGGCTAAAAGGGTCGAAAAGAAGTCCGGCTCCCAGCCACCGTCCTGCTTATCCAGGCTTAAGGACATGTCTTGCAGTGCAGTGCGTTCCGCCCACAAAATGCTGTTTTTTTGCACTGAAATAAATGGGTTTCTAAAGGGAAAATAAGCATTAACAATCTGGAATTGAAGAACATAACATTAACATCCTTTTTCAAGGTAAGCAAAGCTAGAGCTAGCTTAGGCTTTAAACGAAAGCAAAGCCTTGATAGAAGCTCAATCTTTCAAAGTCAGGTAATATACGAGAAGGGTTATTTGCAAGTTGTTGTATTTTATTTAGTCCTGGCAAAGTCCTGTGATTTTTCCCAGTTCGCTTTACAGAAGCCGAGAGTTGCTCTGGGAGTTTACTTTGTTGCCGCCGCCGTCACCTGATGCTGCCTGCTGTGCTGTCGCTGCAACTGCTGGCGCTGCTGCTGCTGCTGCTGCTGCGAGTCCATAAACAAGGACACTGGGAGTCCCTCGTCCTGGCAGCTGTCGACTCTCCCAGGCGCTCTATTAGCATGGCGGCTGCGGCAAAGTGCAAATATGAAAATTACACCCGCCACTTTGTGCCCGAATGCAAATTCCGCCTGGCGGACACCCTGACACTCGCCGGCACGCAGGATAATGGCATTGGGAAACATTAGCACAACTAACTGGACCTTTAACTGAATTACCGGGCCACACGAGGGGCTAGGCCCGCGGAGCGTGAACTTAAATAATGGCCAGGGGCAAATACTTAATTCCATTTGAGTGTTTACAAGTGACTGCGACCTGAGCTGGCGCCACTCTAAATTTTGGACAAAAAATGCGGAAAATCTGATGGGAAAATGCATTTTCCGAGCACATACATACGAGGGAACAAATAGAGGGATGCAGGTGCAACTCTGCTCTGGCAACCGCAGTGCCCCGACAAATGTGTGTTTTCTAAGGGCTCAACACTTCCATTTCGAAGGGAAGCTCTTTTAGACTAGAGTTTGGAAATAAAATAAATATAAACACAAGAAAGCTTCAATTTTTCTGAAATTAACTTTATTTTTGAGGAAAATGTAGAAACCAAAATATAAAAAAAAAATATTTGTTACAAAAAAAAAAATAGAAAATGCGTTCCTTAGGGTTTTTTGGGGGAGTTTCTCGAGTCTCGGGGGGTTTCCCCGAACTTCCTTCCTTAGTTTCCCAGATCTTTCCTTGGTTCAGCGCTCGTCCTTAGTCCTTGGTGATGATGGGCTGCCTGCGGCAGTGACGCACCCCGCCGCCGACAGTGGCCCCCGAGCAGCTCCACTGGCTGGTCCGCACCCACTGGTTGTTGGGGCGCTCGCAGTTCCTCTGCTCGGCCTGGCAGCGGGTCTGCAGGATGCAGCCGTTCTGCTGGTTCCTCCAGCAGGTGGCCACCTTGCTGTCCTGGCAGGGCCTGCGGCAGTTGCGCAGCCTCTTGCTGCCGGCGGCACTGAGGACGCCCTTGCGGATGCGGGGGGCGCACTGGCCGACGCCGCTGGAGCCCAGGATGTTGCGGCAGCGGGTCACGCAGGTCTCGCGGATCGGCTCCAGCCCGCTGTCCCGCCGGCGGCAGTTCTTCTCCCGGAGGCGGCAGGCGCGCAGCTTGGTGCAGGTGTTGGTGGCCTTGTTCCGGACGCACACGCTCTTGCCGCCGGAGGACAGCGACTGGCAGCGGCCGGGGCAGGGACGACGGTCGCCCTCGGCGTGGCTGGAGGCGATGGCCAGGACGGCGACGAGCAGGAGGATCAGGCTGAGCTTGCTCATGTCTCTTGACTTTCTGGCGGTGGTTGATTGATGCCATTCGGAGCGGCGAGTTGGGTATTTATAGGTGCCGCGGGAGGGTTGGCCCAGATTTTCCAGGCCTCCCACCTGTTGGCGAATGAATGGAAGTGAGTGACTGAATGAATGAATGAATGAATAAAGTCTTTTTTGATATATCAGAGCAAAAGCTGTTTGGTTTTTTGGGAGATATAAGGCTTAAGCTTAAGGTATTGCTTTAATTAATAAGCTAAGTTTATAGATACTGTAATTTATGATATATTTTAATGTGATGATTGTGTAGATATTTTAATTTGTAATATATTCATCTTTGCGCTAGTTAAAAGTATCTAACAGAAGTACTCTTAAGTCTACTCATACTTTACATTGATAAAAATCACTCATACGCAAGGTGATCCTGCAGACCTTTGGCAGATGCCTTAATTTTGTGTCCCATTAAACCAATGACCAGTTTTTGCATAAAAATAATATAATAATATATAATTTAATAACTTCTTCATATTTCAGATACTTTAATGCCGCTAAAGCAGCTGCGGGTAGAGGAGGTCAATGCCTTCCAAATAAAACAAAAGCCGCCGAGAACGCGTGCCAGCCCATAATTGATCTTCATTCGCTTCCTGGTAATTGTCCCAGGCTGGGATTGGTGGTATAAATAGTTAAGTTCTCGGCCCAAAATGTCATCAGAAGCTTCTTCAACTTTCAACACCAAAGAACCACAAGAAACCCAGCAAGATGCGCAGCTGCCAAATGATTTTCGGTGAGAAGAACTCAAATATCCTTTAAGAAAAACTAAGACATCCTTTGGGATATGGAAAACAAGAATTAAAAACAACATAAACTCATCAAAAATGTCTCACTCTTAGGCCTCTCCACCCTTCTTTTGGCCTTCGTCCTGGCAACCGCCACCACCCCGCCGCGACCAACGACCACCAGACGCTCGATCATTACCCTGGCGCCCAGGATCTGCCCCCTGCCGCCGGTCTGTGCCCGCAACAGTCCCCGGGTCTGCGGCCGAACCCCGGCCGGCGACTGCCAGCGCTTCGGCAACATCTGCGAGCTGATCCTGGCCAACAGGCGCAAGGAGCCCGCCGGCGTGCGGCACACCCGCGACCTGGACTGCAAGGACGTGCGCGGCGTGGGGGCGGCCAACCGGCGTCCCTGCTACCAGCAGTGTCCCCGCCGGCCGGTGGTCTGCCAGCGGTCGCCGCCGGCGCAGCACATCTGCGTGAGGAGCCGGGACAAGAAGCAGTGCAAGGTGCTCGCCAACAGCTGCCAGCTGCGCAACCAGAACTGCCACAGCCGGCCCAGGAACAGTGAGTTTCTAGGCTCTTAAGGGGCACTTTAATCCTGCTTTAGGGCTTCTTTCAGAGCCATTTTAAGCAGGTTTTTCAGCCGTCTTTTTAGCCCTTTTTAGCCTTCTTTTAACCCACTGCTTCTCCTTCCCTTCTGAATTCTCCCACAGACTGGCGACGCACGGACAAGCGGCGCTGCGGTGAACGCCAGCTGGGCGACAAGCCAGAGGAATGCCAGAAGCTGCCACATACTGGAACCCGCAGGACCACCACCCGCAGGACAACCACCCGCAGGACAACCACCCGCAGGACTACCACCACCACAGCCAGATCGGTCTAAGAATCCTGGCACATGCAGGGATCCCTGAATTAAACCTGCTCTCTTTTTTTTTGTAAACTAATCTCTGCAATAATAGTTTGTGCAATCAACTTGAAATAAATTCTCAAAATAAAATCCAAGATCTTGTCTCTCTCAAAACAAAAGTATATAAAAAGTAAATAAAGTCCTTTGTCGAGGAGCAATTGAGCCTCACGGAGCACTGAGATCCGTTGGGTTAAGTAGCAGCATAAGAGTAACGACAATAAGCAGCGAAATAAGCTCTGAGCAATATTTTACTCTTTAATTCGTGGAGACCGTACCTGTAGAACAAAGAGCAAAGAGAGCCAAGATGAGCGAAGATGAGCAGTCGAGCTGATGAACAGCTCTGAGAGCTGCGTCATTGAGTAAAAATAAGGGCTGCACTCAATATTACTCTTAAATTTGCCGCAGATCAAAACTGGCGGAAAGAGCCTAAGAGAGCCAAGACGAGCTGCTGCACAGCTCAGAGCGAGCACATAGCAGGAGAGCAAAGATGAGCATTTCTCAGAGAATCGTCATTGAGTAAAAATATTAGTTTGCACTCAAGCAAATAATCCCTCTACTGCCTTCTGTGCGCCTGTTACTTCAAATCGATGAAATGATGAATTTGTACTGAAAATCTTTAAATTAAGGCCTCGGTTTGATTACAACAACTACAAAACTGTTGTACAACAACAATATTTTTACAACAACAACATTATAGCTATATCATTCGCCGAAAATCGTAAAATAATATGTCAGTTTCTCAATTTTGAGTATCTGTCCAAGATGATCTGATGCGCAGCTCTGAACACAGCGTCATTGAGTGAAACTATTAGTTTGCACTCAACATAACTCTTTAATTTGGCGCAGATCGAAACTGGCGGACAGAGCATAAGAGAGCGAAGATGAGCTGCTGCATAGCTCTGAGCGATATTGCACTCACTAATTCGCCGCAGGCCGTAGCTGGCGAGCACATAG
Source organism: Drosophila jambulina (assembly GCA_018152175.1). Lineage (NCBI taxonomy): Eukaryota > Metazoa > Arthropoda > Insecta > Diptera > Drosophilidae > Drosophila > Drosophila jambulina. The sequence continues at coordinate 1,404,144 of JAECXH010000112.1, read as the reverse complement.
CAGGAGAGCGAAGATGAGCAACTCAGTGCGCATCATTATTGAGTAAAAATATTAGTTTGCACTCAAGCTAATTATCCCTCTGCTGCCTTCTGTGCGCCTGGTACTTCAAATCGATGAAAGCATGAATTTGTACTGAAAATCTTTAAATTGAGGCCTCGTTTTGCTTACAACAACTACAAAACTGTTGTACAACAACTAGATTTTTACAACAACAACATTATAGCTATATCATTCGCCAAAAATCGTAAAATAATATGTCAGTTTCTCAATTTTGAGTACCTGTCCAAGATGATTTAATACGCAGCTCTGAGTGAAAATAATGGCAGCACTCAATTTTACTCTTTAACTTTCCGTAAACCGAAACTGGCGGACAGAGCATAAGAGAGCGAAGACGATCTGTTGCACAGCTCAGAGCGCATCGTCATTGAGTAGAGATAATGGCTGCACTCAATTTTACTCTTAAATTTGCCGCAGGCTGAAACCGGCAGACAGAGCTCAAGAGAGGGAAGACGAACAGAAACACAGCTCTGACCGAAGAAGTCATTGATTATATTTATTAATCAATAATTAGTTAATATTTCGAGACACAAACTATTCTTTATCTTGGATATATTAAGGACATCTTCAACTCGAGTTCGACTTGTGCCAGTCGGAGCTCCACTCTCCTCTCTCGATTCCGCATTGCTATTTCGGGCCGGATTCCAGGTATCATTAAGTGTTCAATGTCCTTTTTGGGGCCTACCAAAGGCAAATCCCCGCTAATGACCACTGTAATTTAGCAGTTTGTTTTTTACATGCATTGCCCAGACAACGACAAGGACGACAAGGACAACAGCGACGGCGACGACGACGACGACGACGACAAAGTAATAACAACTCAAATTACAATTGCCGAGTTCATTATTATTTGGAATACACTTTCCTCGCAGGCGGCCGAAGAGCCGCTCCAACTTTCCAGGGAGCACTAATTAATTGATAGATGGAGGCCCAAATTGACTCAAATTGCATATTCAAGTTGCCTGGCAGACACATGCTTATCTCCTTGTATGGTTTTAGTTTTCATTTCGAGCAGAAAGTTCATTGAATTACACGCATTACGCATACGCAGCGTGGGACAGTGGGCAGGAGAGCGCCGAGTTTGGATGAAAATTAAGGTGGAGATATAGTATTAATATTTTAACACCCTCAAATATCTAAATAATCTTTATGTTTTAGGGAAATTAGTAAAGGAAAACAATTTGCACATTACACATACGCATCGTTGGACAATTTGTGAGCTGAGCACAAAAATAGCACACAAATATTATTCAACAATATTCTCTTAACTTTAATTAGTAGATTTATAATATTTTAGATCCTGAAAATAAAAACACCAAAATCCTCTCCATATTACCCATACGCAGCGTTGCACTGCTGGCAGTCGGTGAGCTGAAACCCCTGTCCTTCGATGCCCACTGTGCCCTCAAAGTTCTTGGCCAAATTACTGGCAGCAATGCGCTAACAAGAACAACGGTACAGTCACAGTCATCGCCATCAGCTCGAACTTGTCGCGAAGGAAGCCCGGCGTGCTCGTAACTTTCCCTTCTTGGCCAAAACTTTCCGGCTTGTGTTGGGTTGTTGCCTCGTTTGTTTGTTTGCTCGTCGTCGGCTTGGGTTTGGGCCTTGGCAGGGCTGGCCCAGGCTCTCGGCGCTTTAATTAAAACGCCTCGACGCCCTTAATCAAACCAAATTCAAATCAAACAAATCCAGCTGCGGTCGAGAGTCTGTCGATGGTTGCCAGGGCTGTGGCAGTGGCTTGCTGTGGCCTCGATTACAATGGCCCACAGATACGGCATCTTCCGGGTTAATGAAAAGTTTCTGTGGCGAACAGAAGAGTTCGATATTAATTATCGGGCATTATTTGAAGTCGGTTTGCAAGAGTTAAGAGCTAATATCACTTGGGGCCAGGACAGGCAGGACTCTAACTAATCGCAGTCTCAACGTATTTGCACATTGGGCCCCCTTCTCGCCCCCTGCTGTCCCCCTGCGGCTTCGAAATTTATGACAATCATCTCCATCTGTTGAGCGCAAAGGCGTTTGTCATTCCGATTCGACTCAATGAATGCGAATGAGTGCCAAACGCCGAGCGGCGGCTGCTGAATGTCCAGTCAACGCCCACACATGTCCGGCTAATCCTGACGCAGGGCGGGTTATTAAAGCTAATTGCGTTGATTCATAAATTAGAAACACCTTTTGATTGTGGGTTCGTGCGGCAGGTTGTGCTCGCGTGAGGAATGCCATATAGAGACCCCAAGTATGCACATATTGTGTGGCTGTCGGGAATGTCCTGGCCCCGGCTAATGACTGACCGAAAAAGCAGGCAGCAATACTGGGAGACATTCACCCCCAGGGCACGGAGCACTGGCAGAAAAATAAGTGTCTTCTTTGCCATTTTCTAGCCTTAAATTCATGTATTCTGATTGTTTTATTAGTAGAATTCAATTCAATAAATATTTATGCTTATTAAAGCGGCGCAATTTTCTTTCTCTGTGCCGGTGAATGGAGTCCTTAATTTATGGACCCCGAAAGTGTGGCCCATAATTTGCCACTTGGCCTGCCATACGTGAACTGGCCAAAGGAGTGCGGGATCTGGCTTTCGGCCGGCAATGCGCAGAGTCATTACCCGACACTCGGCGCGGAATAGTCGCTTGTCATGGCCGGACTATTTAAAGATGACAGATGACCGGCAGTTATCGCCTAATATAGCCGCGATCAACAGCTGCGAAATTAGAAGAGCGGAAAACTGGTTGGGGACTGGGCCCAGGTAGCATCATCGCTTTAAGGGGAAATGTTTTCAAATTATTTAATTAAAGAAGTGGTTAAAAGTGTAGTTATTTTCTGGAGGAGACCCTCTCTCTCTCTGCCTTGTTGGTGGAAGACTTTCCCCTGGCCATTTGCCAAATTCCGTTTGGCCTTCGGGGGAAATAACGAAACGACGAAATTAGGAAATTACAAAACGAGCGGCAACATAAACATAAACTAAGCGAACTGCCTGGAAGCGACTGGCAAATGGCAAATGGCAAATTTTGTCCGCAATTAAACATAAAACCGAAAACCCAAAAATGCTCAGACAAACCGCTGACAAATGAACGTGGCTCCGTCGCTTCAATAAAAATGGCAGCAGTGGCAGCAGCAACATTAACAAGCCGCATTTATTCAAACTAAAAGCCTGGCGCCATTTCAGGTTTTGTTTTTTGCAAAAGATATTCCTGGATTTAGCACCAAGCTATGGGAATTTAAGGGCCTTTTGTGGGTTTCCCCGGAGGATTATTGCAGAAATTTACTGCGAAAGTTGACCAAGAAAATCACTAGCATAACTTGGCTGGTATTTACAGTTGGCGTGAATAGTTGCCGCAGTTGTGGTAGTTTTGACATCGCACAATACCTTTCATTCTCTGTCTCACTGCAGATTCCCAAAATGGTCCGAGTCCTCGGTCACAGGTTAGCATGGCGAGACGATTCCCTCTCATATATAAATTATTTTTTCGCAGCAAGGTTCTACGTATAGCCTACATAGTTTCAGTCAAGGGCTTGCAAAACAAAAATTGCTTACACCTTCATAGGGTCGGAAATGGTTTCTTCACTATTTACAAGCCCTTCTTGCAATATTGGGACAAAATGCCACCAGAGATGCCAATCTAGCTATATTGTAAATTTGGGACAAAATGGTTTTATGATTATAACTTGGCTAAAACTCCACCGATTTCAGTCTGGTTTGCTGTTTTCTTCTTGGTTTTTAAATGCAAACAATCCTGCATTTAAAACTCGATTTCTAATTTTTGGCCAATTTTTGACAATTTTAACGATGTAACCCCTTACATTTTTTTCAAAAATTGGGTCAAATTTTTTGGCTGAAAAATACTAAAACCCCCATTGGTTTTTTGATCATAACTTGGCTAAAACTCAACCGATTTCAGTCTGGTTTGCTGTTTTCTTCTTGGTTTTTAAATGCATACATTTCTGCATTTAAAACTCGATTTCTAATTTTTGGCCAATTTTTGAAAATTTTAACGATGTAACCCCTTACATTTTTTTCAAAAATTGGGTCAAATTTTTTGGCTGAAAAATACAAAAACCCACATTGGTTTTTTGATCATAACTTGGCTAAAACTCAACCGATTTCAGTCTGGTTTGCTGTTTTCTTCTTGGTTTTTAAATGCAAACATTTCTGCATTTAAATCTCGATTTCTAATTTTTGGCCAATTTTTGACAATTTTAACGATGTAACCCCTTACATTTTTTTCAAAAATTGGGTCAAATTTTTTGGCTGAAAAATACTAAAACCCCCATTGGTTTTTGATCATAACTTGGCTAAAACTCAACCGATTTCAGTCTGGTTTGCTGTTTTCTTCTTGGTTTTTAAATGCAAACATTTCTGCATTTAAAACTCGATTTCTAATTTTTGGCCAATTTTTGAAAATTGGGTCAAATTTTTTGGCTGAAAAATACTAAAACCCCCATTGGTTTTTTGATCATAACTTGGCTAAAACTCAACCGATTTCAGTCTGGTTTGCTGTTTTCTTCTTGCTTTTTAAATGCAAACATTTCTGCATTTAAACCTCGATTTCTAATTTTTGGCCAATTTTTGAAAATTTTAACGATGTAACCCCTTACATTTTTTTCAAAAATTGGGTCAAATTTTTTGGCTGAAAAATACTAAAACCCCCATTGGTTTTTTGATCATAACTTGGCTAAAACTCAACCGATTTCAGTCTGGTTTGCTGTTTTCTTCTTGGTTTTTAAATGCAAACATTTCTGCATTTAAAACTCGATTTCTAATTTTTGGCCAATTTTTGAAAATTTTAACGATGTAACCCCTTACATTTTTTTCAAAAATTGGGTCAAATTTTTTGGCTGAAAAATACTAAAACCCCCATTGGTTTTTTGATCATAACTTGGCTAAAACTCAACCGATTTCAGTCTGGTTTGCTGTTTTCTTCTTGGTTTTTAAATGCAAACATTTCTGCATTTAAAACTCGATTTCTAATTTTTGGCCAATTTTTGAAAATTTTAACGATGTAACCCCTTACATTTTTTTCAAAAATTGGGTCAAATTTTTTGGCTGAAAAATACTAAAACCCCCATTGGTTTTTTTGATCATAACTTGGCTAAAACTCAACCGATTTCAATCTGGTTTGCTGTTTTTTTCTTGGATTTTAAATGCAAACATTTCTGCATTTAAACCTCGGTTTCTAATTTTTGGCCAATTTTTGAAAATTTTAACGATGTAACCCCTTACATTTTTTTCAAAAATTGGGTCAAATTTTTTGGCTGAAAAATACTAAAACCCCCATTGGTTTTTTGACCATAACTTGGCTAAAACTCAACCGATTTCAGTCTGGTTTGCTGTTTTCTTCTTGGTTTTTAAATGCAAACATTTCTGCATTTAAAACTCGATTTCTAATTTTTGGCCAATTTTTGAAAATTTTAACGATGTAACCCCTTACATTTTTTTCAAAAATTGGGTCAAATTTTTTGGCTGAAAAATACTAAAACCCCCATTGGTTTTTTGATCATAACTTGGCTAAAACTCAACCGATTTCAGTCTGGTTTGCTGTTTTCTTCTTGGTTTTTAAATGCAAACATTTCTGCATTTAAACCTCGGTTTCTAATTTTTGGCCAATTTTTGAAAATTTTAACGATGTAACCCCTTACATTTTTTTCAAAAATTGGGTCAAATTTTTTGGCTGAAAAATACTAAAACCCCCATTGGTTTTTTGATCATAACTTGGCTAAACTCAACCGATTTCAGTCTGGTTTGCTGTTTTCTTCTTGGTTTTTAAATGCAAACATTTCTGCATTTAAAACTCGATTTCTAATTTTTGGCCAATTTTTGAAAATTTTAACGATGTAACCCCTTACATTTTTTTCAAAAATTGGGTCAAATTTTTTGGCTGAAAAATACTAAAACCCCCCATTGGTTTTTTGATCATAACTTGGCTAAAACTCAACCGATTTCAGTCTGGTTTGCAGTTTTCTTCTTGGTTTTTAAATGCAAACATTTCTGCATTTAAACCTCGGTTTCTAATTTTTGGCCAATTTTTGAAAATTTTAACGATGTAACCCCTTACATTTTTTTCAAAAATTGGGTCAAATTTTTTGGCTGAAAAATACTAAAACCCCCATTGGTTTTTTGATCATAACTTGGCTAAAACTCAACCGATTTCAGTCTGGTTTGCTGTTTTCTTCTTGGTTTTTAAATGCAAACATTTCTGCATTTAAACCTCGATTTCTAACTTTTTGGCCAATTTTTGAAAACTTTAACGATGTAACCCCTTACATTTTTTTCAAAAATTGGGTCAAATTTTTTGGCTGAAAAATACTAAAACCCCCATTGGTTTTTTGATCATAACTTGGCTAAAACTCAACCGATTTCAATCTGGCTTGCTGTTTTTTTCTTGGATTTTAAATGCAAACATTTCTGCATTTAAACCTCGGTTTCTAATTTTTGGCCAATTTTTGAAAATTTTAACGATGTAACCCCTTACATTTTTTTCAAAAATTGGGTCAAATTTTTTGGCTGAAAAATACTAAAACCCCCATTGGTTTTTTGATCATAACTTGGCTAAAACTCAACCGATTTCAGTCTGGTTTGCTGTTTTCTTCTTGGTTTTTAAATGCAAACATTTCTGCATTTAAAACTCGATTTCTAATTTTTGGCCAATTTTTGAAAATTTTAACGATGTAACCCCTTACATTTTTTTCAAAAATTGGGTCAAATTTTTTGGCTGAAAAATACTAAAACCCCCATTGGTTTTTTGATCATAACTTGGCTAAAACTCAACCGATTTCAATCTGGTTTGCTGTTTTTTTCTTGGATTTTAAATGCAAACATTTCTGCATTTAAACCTCGGTTTCTAATTTTTGGCCAATTTTTGAAAATTTTAACGATGTAACCCCTTACATTTTTTTCAAAAATTGGGTCAAATTTTTTGGCTGAAAAATACTAAAACCCCCATTGGTTTTTTGATCATAACTTGGCTAAAACTCAACCGATTTCAGTCTGGTTTGCTGTTTTCTTCTTGGTTTTTAAATGCAAACATTTCTGCATTTAAAACTCGATTTCTAATTTTTGGCCAATTTTTGAAAATTTTAACGATGTAACTCCTTACATTTTTTTCAAAAATTGGGTCAAATTTTTTGGCAGAAAAATACTAAAACCCCCAATGGTTTTTTGATCATAACTTGGCTAAAACTCAACCGATTTCAGTCTGGTTTGCTGTTTTCTTCTTGGTTTTTAAATGCAAACATTTCTGCATTTAAAACTCGATTTCTAATTTTTGGCCAATTTTTGAAAATTTTAACGATGTAACCCCTTACATTTTTTTCAAAAATTGGGTCAAATTTTTTGGCTGAAAAATACTAAAACCCCCATTGGTTTTTTGATCATAACTTGGCTAAAACTCAACCGATTTCAGTCTGGTTTGCTGTTTTCTTCTTGGTTTTTAAATGCAAACATTTCTGCATTTAAACCTCGATTTCTAATTTTTGGCCAATTTTTGAAAACTTTAACGATGTAACCCTTACATTTTTTTCAAAAATTGGGTCAAATTTTTTGGCTGAAAAATACTAAAACCCCCATTGGTTTTTTGATCATAACTTGGCTAAAACTCAACCGATTTCAATCTGGCTTGCTGTTTTTTTCTTGGATTTTAAATGCAAACATTTCTGCATTTAAACCTCGGTTTCTAATTTTTGGCCAATTTTTGAAAATTTTAACGATGTAACCCCTTACATTTTTTTCAAAAATTGGGTCAAATTTTTTGGCTGAAAAATACTAAAACCCCCATTGGTTTTTTGATCATAACTTGGCTAAAACTCAACCGATTTCAGTCTGGTTTGCTGTTTTCTTCTTGGTTTTTAAATGCAAACATTTCTGCATTTAAAACTCGATTTCTAATTTTTGGCCAATTTTTGAAAATTTTAACGATGTAACTCCTTACATTTTTTTCAAAAATTGGGTCAAATTTTTTGGCAGAAAAATACTAAAACCCCCAATGGTTTTTTGATCATAACTTGGCTAAAACTCAACCGATTTCAGTCTGGTTTGCTGTTTTCTTCTTGGTTTTTAAATGCAAACATTTCTGCATTTAAAACTCGATTTCTAATTTTTGGCCAATTTTTGAAAATTTTAACGATGTAACCCCTTACATTTTTTTCAAAAATTGGGTCAAATTTTTTGGCTGAAAAATACTAAAACCCCCATTGGTTTTTTGATCATAACTTGGCTAAAACTCAACCGATTTCAGTCTGGTTTGCTGTTTTCTTCTTGGTTTTTAAATGCAAACATTTCTGCATTTAAACCTCGATTTCTAATTTTTGGCCAATTTTTGAAAACTTTAACGATGTAACCCCTTACATTTTTTTCAAAAATTGGGTCAAATTTTTTGGCTGAAAAATACTAAAACCCCCATTGGTTTTTTGATCATAACTTGGCTAAAACTCAACCGATTTCAATCTGGCTTGCTGTTTTTTTCTTGGATTTTAAATGCAAACATTTCTGCATTTAAACCTCGGTTTCTAATTTTTGGCCAATTTTTGAAAATTTTAACGATGTAACCCCTTACATTTTTTTCAAAAATTGGGTCAAATTTTTTGGCTGAAAAATACTAAAACCCCCATTGGTTTTTTGATCATAACTTGGCTAAAACTCAACCGATTTCAGTCTGGTTTGCTGTTTTCTTCTTGGTTTTTAAATGCAAACATTTCTGCATTTAAAACTCGATTTCTAATTTTTGGCCAATTTTTGAAAATTTTAACGATGTAACCCCTTACATTTTTTTCAAAAATTGGGTCAAATTTTTTGGCTGAAAAATACTAAAACCCCCATTGGTTTTTTGATCATAACTTGGCTAAAACTCAACCGATTTCAGTCTGGTTTGCTGTTTTCTTCTTGGTTTTTAAATGCAAACATTTCTGCATTTAAAACTCGATTTCTAATTTTTGGCCAATTTTTGAAAATTTTAACGATGTAACCTCTTACATTTTTTTCAAAAATTGGGTCAAATTTTTTGGCTGAAAAATACTAAAACCCCCATTGGTTTTTTGATCATAACTTGGCTAAAACTCAACCGATTTCAGTCTGGTTTGCTGTTTTCTTCTTGGTTTTTAAATGCAAACATTTCTGCATTTAAAACTCGATTTCTAATTTTTGGCCAATTTTTGAAAATTTTAACGATGTAACCCCTTACATTTTTTTCAAAAATTGGGTCAAATTTTTTGGCTGAAAAATACTAAAACCCCCATTGGTTTTTTGATCATAACTTGGCTAAAACTCAACCGATTTCAGTCTGGTTTGCTGTTTTCTTCTTGGTTTTTAAATGCAAACATTTCTGCATTTAAACCTCGATTTCTAATTTTTGGCCAATTTTTGAAAACTTTAACGATGTAACCCCTTACATTTTTTTCAAAAATTGGGTCAAATTTTTTGGCTGAAAAATACTAAAACCCCCATTGGTTTTTTGATCATAACTTGGCTAAAACTCAACCGATTTCAATCTAGCTTGCTGTTTTTTTCTTGGATTTTAAATGCAAACATTTCTGCATTTAAACCTCGGTTTCTAATTTTTGGCCAATTTTTGAAAATTTTAACGATGTAACCCCTTACATTTTTTTCAAAAATTGGGTCAAATTTTTTGGCTGAAAAATACTAAAACCCCCATTGGTTTTTTGATCATAACTTGGCTAAAACTCAACCGATTTCAGTCTGGTTTGCTGTTTTCTTCTTGGTTTTTAAATGCAAACATTTCTGCATTTAAAACTCGATTTCTAATTTTTGGCCAATTTTTGAAAATTTTAACGATGTAACCCCTTACATTTTTTTCAAAAATTGGGTCAAATTTTTTGGCTGAAAAATACTAAAACCCCCATTGGTTTTTTGATCATAACTTGGCTAAAACTCAACCGATTTCAGTCTGGTTTGCTGTTTTCTTCTTGGTTTTTAAATGCAAACATTTCTGCATTTAAAACTCGATTTCTAATTTTTGGCCAATTTTTGAAAATTTTAACGATGTAACCCCTTACATTTTTTTCAAAAATTGGGTCAAATTTTTTGGCTGAAAAATACTAAAACCCCCATTGGTTTTTTGATCATAACTTGGCTAAAACTCAACCGATTTCAGTCTGGTTTGCTGTTTTCTTCTTGGTTTTTAAATGCAAACATTTCTGCATTTAAAACTCGATTTCTAATTTTTGGCCAATTTTTGAAAATTTTAACGATGTAACCCCTTACATTTTTTTCAAAAATTGGGTCAAATTTTTTGGCTGAAAAATACTAAAACCCCCATTGGTTTTTTGATCATAACTTGGCTAAAACTCAACCGATTTCAGTCTGGTTTGCTGTTTTCTTCTTGGTTTTTAAATGCAAACATTTCTGCATTTAAAACTCGATTTCTAATTTTTGGCCAATTTTTGAAAATTTTAACGATGTAACCCCTTACATTTTTTTCAAAAATTGGGTCAAATTTTTTGGCTGAAAAATACTAAAACCCCCATTGGTTTTTTGATCATAACTTGGCTAAAACTCAACCGATTTCAGTTTGGTTTGCTGTTTTCTTCTTGGTTTTTAAATGCAAACATTTCTGCATTTAAAACTCGATTTCTAATTTTTGGCCAATTTTTGAAAATTTTAACGATGTAACTCCTTACATTTTTTTCAAAAATTGGGTCAAATTTTTTGGCAGAAAAATACTAAAACCCCCATTGGTTTTTTGATCATAACTTGGCTAAAACTCAACCGATTTCAGTCTGGTTTGCTGTTTTCTTCTTGGTTTTTAAATGCAAACATTTCTGCATTTAAAACTCGATTTCTAATTTTTGGCCAATTTTTGAAAATTTTAACGATGTAACCCCTTACATTTTTTTCAAAAATTGGGTCAAATTTTTTGGCTGAAAAATACTAAAACCCTCATTGGTTTTTTGATCATAACTTGGCTAAAACTCAACCGATTTCAGTCTGGTTTGCTGTTTTCTTCTTGGTTTTTAAATGCAAACATTTCTGCATTTAAAACTCGATTTCTAATTTTTGGCCAATTTTTGAAAATTTTAACGATGTAACCCCTTACATTTTTTTCAAAAATTGGGTCAAATTTTTTGGCTGAAAAATACTAAAACCCCCATTGGTTTTTTGATCATAACTTGGCTAAAACTCAACCGATTTCAGTCTGGTTTGCTGTTTTCTTCTTGGTTTTTAAATGCAAACATTTCTGCATTTAAAACTCGATTTCTTATTTTTGGCCAATTTTTGAAAATTTAACGATGTAACCCCTTACATTTTTTTCAAAAATTGGGTCAAATTTTTTGGCTGAAAAATACTAAAACCCCCATTGGTTTTTTGATCATAACTTGGCTAAAACTCAACCGATTTCAATCTAGCTTGCTGTTTTTTTCTTGGATTTTAAATGCAAACATTTCTGCATTTAAACCTCGGTTTCTAATTTTTGGCCAATTTTTGAAAATTTTAACGATGTAACCCCTTACATTTTTTTCAAAAATTGGGTCAAATTTTTTGGCTGAAAAATACTAAAACCCCCATTGGTTTTTTGATCATAACTTGGCTAAAACTCAACCGATTTCAGTCTGGTTTGCTGTTTTCTTCTTGGTTTTTAAATGCAAACATTTCTGCATTTAAAACTCGATTTCTAATTTTTGGCCAATTTTTGAAAATTTTAACGATGTAACTCCTTACATTTTTTTCAAAAATTGGGTCAAATTTTTGGCAGAAAAATACTAAAACCCCCAATGGTTTTTTGATCATAACTTGGCTAAAACTCAACCGATTTCAGTCTGGTTTGCTGTTTTCTTCTTGGTTTTTAAATGCAAACATTTCTGCATTTAAAACTCGATTTCTAATTTTTGGCCAATTTTTGAAAATTTTAACGATGTAACCCCTTACATTTTTTTCAAAAATTGGGTCAAATTTTTTGGCTGAAAAATACTAAAACCCCCATCGGTTTTTTGATCATAACTTGGCTAAAACTCAACCGATTTCAGTCTGGTTTGCTGTTTTCTTCTTGGTTTTTAAATGCAAACATTTCTGCATTTAAAACTCGATTTCTAATTTTTGGCCAATTTTTGAAAATTTTAACGATGTAACCCCTTACATTTTTTTGAAAAATTGGGTCAAATTTTTTGGCTGAAAAATACTAAAACCCCCATTGGTTTTTTGATCATAACTTGGCTAAAACTCAACCGATTTCAGTCTGGTTTGCTGTTTTCTTCTTGGTTTTTAAATGCAAACATTTCTGCATTTAAAACTCGATTTCTTATTTTTGGCCAATTTTTGAAAATTTAACGATGTAACCCCTTACATTTTTTTCAAAAATTGGGTCAAATTTTTTGGCTGAAAAATACTAAAACCCCCATTGGTTTTTTGATCATAACTTGGCTAAAACTCAACCGATTTCAATCTAGCTTGCTGTTTTTTTCTTGGATTTTAAATGCAAACATTTCTGCATTTAAACCTCGGTTTCTAATTTTTGGCCAATTTTTGAAAATTTTAACGATGTAACCCCTTACATTTTTTTCAAAAATTGGGTCAAATTTTTTGGCTGAAAAATACTAAAACCGCCATTGGTTTTTTGATCATAACTTGGCTAAAACTCAACCGATTTCAGTCTGGTTTGCTGTTTTCTTCTTGGTTTTTAAATGCAAACATTTCTGCATTTAAAACTCGATTTCTAATTTTTGGCCAATTTTTGAAAATTTTAACGATGTAACTCCTTACATTTTTTTCAAAAATTGGGTCAAATTTTTTGGCAGAAAAATACTAAAACCCCCAATGGTTTTTTGATCATAACTTGGCTAAAACTCAACCGATTTCAGTCTGGTTTGCTGTTTTCTTCTTGGTTTTTAAATGCAAACATTTCTGCATTTAAAACTCGATTTCTAATTTTTGGCCAATTTTTGAAAATTTTAACGATGTAACCCCTTACATTTTTTTCAAAAATTGGGTCAAATTTTTTGGCTGAAAAATACTAAAACCCCCATCGGTTTTTTGATCATAACTTGGCTAAAACTCAACCGATTTCAGTCTGGTTTGCTGTTTTCTTCTTGGTTTTTAAATGCAAACATTTCTGCATTTAAAACTCGGTTTCTAATTTTTGGCCAATTTTTGAAAATTTTAACGATGTTACCCCTTACATTTTTTTCAAAAATTGGGTCAAATTTTTTGGCTGAAAAATACTAAAACCCCCATTGGTTTTTTGATCATAACTTGGCTAAAACTCAACCGATTTCAGTCTGGTTTGCTGTTTTCTTCTTGGTTTTTAAATGCAAACATTTCTGCATTTAAAACTCGATTTTTAATTTTTGGCCAATTTTTGAAAATTTTAACCCCTTACATTTTTTTCAAAAATTGGGTCAAATTTTTTGGCTGAAAAATACTAAAACCCCCAATGGTTTTTTGATCATAACTTGGCTAAAACTCAACCGATTTCAGTCTGGTTTGCTGTTTTCTTCTTGGTTTTTAAATGCAAACATTTCTGCATTTAAAACTCGATTTCTAATTTTTGGCCAATTTTTGAAAATTTTAACGATGTAACCCCTTACATTTTTTTCAAAAATTGGGTCAAATTTTTTGGCTGAAAAACACTAAAACCCCCATTGGTTTTTTTATCATAACTTGGCTAAAACTCAACCGATTTCAGTCTGGTTTGCTGTTTTCTTCTTGGTTTTTAAATGCAAACATTTCTGCATTTAAAACTCGATTTCTAATTTTTGGCCAATTTTTGAAAATTTTAACGATGTAACCCCTTAAAATTTTTTCAAAATTTGGGTCAAATTTTTTGGCTGAAAAATACTAAAACCCCCATTGGTTTTTTGATCATAACTTGGCTAAAACTCAACCGATTTCAGTCTGGTTTGCTGTTTTCTTCTTGGTTTTTAAATGCAAACATTTCTAATTTTTGGCCAATTTTTGAAAATTTTAACGATGTAACCCCTTACATTTTTTTCAAAAATTGGGTCAAATTTTTTGGCTGAAAAATACTAAAACCCTCATTGGTTTTTTGATCATAACTTGGCTAAAACTCAACCGATTTCAGTCTGGTTTGCTGTTTTCTTCTTGGTTTTTAAATGCAAACATTTCTGCATTTAAAACTCGATTTCTAATTTTTGGCCAATTTTTGAAAATTTTAACGATGTAACCCCTTACATTTTTTTCAAAAATTGGGTCAAATTTTTTGGCTGAAAAATACTAAAACCCCCATTGGTTTTTTGATCATAACTTGGCTAAAACTCAACCGATTTCAGTCTGGTTTGCTGTTTTCTTCTTGGTTTTTAAATGCAAACATTTCTGCATTTAAAACTCGATTTCTTATTTTTGGCCAATTTTTGAAAATTTAACGATGTAACCCCTTACATTTTTTTCAAAAATTGGGTCAAATTTTTTGGCTGAAAAATACTAAAACCCCCATTGGTTTTTTGATCATAACTTGGCTAAAACTCAACCGATTTCAGTCTGGTTTGCTGTTTTCTTCTTGGTTTTTAAATGCAAACATTTCTGCATTTAAAACTCGATTTCTAATTTTTGGCCAATTTTTGAAAATTTTAACTTTAACCCCTTACATTTTTTTCAAAAATTGGGTCAAATTTTTTGGCTGAAAAATACTAAAACCCCCATTGTTTTTTTGATCATAACTTGGCTAAAACTCAACCGATTTCAGTCTGGTTTGCTGTTTTCTTCTTGGTTTTTAAATGCAAACATTTCTGCATTTAAAACTCGATTTCTAATTTTTGGCCAATTTTTGAAAATTTTAACGATGTAACCCCTTACATTTTTTTCAAAAATTGGGACAAATTTTTTGGCTTAAAAATACTAAAACCCCCATTGGTTTTTTGATCATAACTTGGCTAAAACTCAACCGATTTCAGTCTGGTTTGCTGTTTTCTTCTTGGTTTTTAAATGCAAACATTTCTGCATTTAAAACTCGATTTCTAATTTTTGGCCAATTTTTGAAAATTTTAACGATGTAACCCCTTACATTTTTTTCAAAAATTGGGTCAAATTTTTTGGCTGAAAAATACTAAAACCCCCATTGGTTTTTTGATCATAACTTGGCTAAAACTCAACCGATTTCAGTCTGGTTTGCTGTTTTCTTCTTGGTTTTTAAATGCAAACATTTCTGCATTTAAAACTTGATTTCTTATTTTTGGCCAATTTTTGAAAATTTAACGATGTAACCCCTTACATTTTTTTCAAAAATTGGGTCAAATTTTTTGGCTGAAAAATACTAAAACCCCCATTGGTTTTTTGATCATAACTTGGCTAAAACTCAACCGATTTCAGTCTGGTTTGCTGTTTTCTTCTTGGTTTTTAAATGCAAACATTTCTGCATTTAAAACTCGATTTCTAATTTTTGGCCAATTTTTGAAAATTTTAACTTTTTTCAAAAATTGGGACAAATTTTTTGGCTTAAAAATACTAAAACCCCCATTGGTTTTTTGATCATAACTTGGCTAAAACTCAACCGATTTCAGTCTGGTTTGCTGTTTTCTTCTTGGTTTTTAAATGCAAACATTTCTGCATTTAAAACTCGATTTCTAATTTTTGGCCAATTTTTGAAAATTTTAACGATGTAACCCCTTACATTTTTTTCAAAAATTGGGTCAAATTTTTTGGCTGAAAAATACTAAAACCCCCAATGGTTTTTTGATCATAACTTGGCTAAAACTCAACCGATTTCAGTCTGGTTTGCTGTTTTCTTATTGGTTTTTAAATGCAAACATTTCTGCATTTAAAACTCGATTTCTAATTTTTGGCCAATTTTTGAAAATTTTAACGATGTAACCCCTTACATTTTTTTCAAAAATTGGGTCAAATTTTTTGGCTGAAAAATACTAAAACCCCCAATGGTTTTTTGATCATAACTTGGCTAAAACTCAACCGATTTCAGTCTGGTTTGCTGTTTTTGGCCAATTTTTGAAAATTTTAACGATGTAACCCCTTACATTTTTTTCAAAAATTGGGTCAAATTTTTTGGCTGAAAAATACTAAAACCCCCATTGGTTTTTTGATCATAACTTGGCTAAAACTCAACCGACTTCAGTCTGGTTTGCTGTTTTCTTCTTGGTTTTTAAATGCAAACATTTCTGCATTTAAAACTCGATTTCTAATTTTTGGCCAATTTTTGAAAATTTTAACGATGTAACCCCTTACATTTTTTTCAAAAATTGGGTCAAATTTTTTGGCTGAAAAATACTAAAACCCCCAATGGTTTTTTGATCATAACTTGGCTAAAACTCAACCGACTTCAGTCTGGTTTGCTGTTTTCTTCTTGGTTTTTAAATGCAAACATTTCTGCATTTTAACGATGTAACCCCTTACATTTTTTTCAAAAATTGGGTCAAATTTTTTGGCTGAAAAATACTAAAACCCCCATTGGTTTTTTGATCATAACTTGGCTAAAACTCAACCGATTTCAGTCTGGTTTGCTGTTTTCTTCTTGGTTTTTAAATGCAAACATTTCTGCATTTAAAACTCGATTTCTAATTTTTGGCCAATTTTTGAAAATTTTAACGATGTAACCCCTTACATTTTTTTCAAAAATTGGGTAAAATTTTTTGGCTGAAAAATACTAAAACCCCCATTGGTTTTTTGATCATAACTTGGCTAAAACTCAACCGATTTCAGTCTGGTTTGCTGTTTTCTTCTTGGTTTTTAAATGCAAACATTTCTGCATTTAAAACTCGATTTCTAATTTTTGGCCAATTTTTGAAAATTTTAACGATGTAACCCCTTACATTTTTTTCAAAAATTGGGTCAAATTTTTTGGCTGAAAAATACTAAAACCCCCAATGGTTTTTTGATCATAACTTGGCTAAAACTCAACCGATTTCAGTCTGGTTTGCTGTTTTCTTCTTGGTTTTTAAATGCAAACATTTCTGCATTTAAAACTCGATTTCTAATTTTTGGCCAATTTTTGAAAATTTTAACGATGTAACCCCTTACATTTTTTTCAAAAATTGGGTAAAATTTTTTGGCTGAAAAATACTAAAACCCCCATTGGTTTTTTGATCATAACTTGGCTAAAACTCAACCGATTTCAGTCTGGTTTGCTGTTTTCTTCTTTATTTTTAAATGCAAACATTTCTGCATTTAAACCTCGATTTCTAATTTTTGGCCAATTTTTGAAAATTTTAACGATGTAACCCCTTAAATTTTTTTCAAAAATTGGGTCAAATTTTTTGGCTGAAAAATACTAAAACCCCCATCGGTTTTTTGATCATAACTTGGCTAAAACTCAACCGATTTCAGTCTGGTTTGCTGTTTTCTTCTTGGTTTTTAAATGCAAACATTTCTGCATTTAAAACTCGATTTCTAATTTTTGGTCAATTTTTGAAAATTTTAACGATGTAACCCCTTACATTTTTTTCAAAAATTGGGTCAAATTTTTGGCTGAAAAATACTAAAACCCCCAATGGTTTTTTGATCATAACTTGGCTAAAACTCAACCGATTTCAGTCTGGTTTGCTGTTTTCTTCTTGGTTTTTAAATGCAAACATTTCTGCATTTTAACGATGTAACCCCTTACATTTTTTTCAAAAATTGGGTCAAATTTTTTGGCTGAAAAATACTAAAACCCCCATTGGTTTTTTGATCATAACTTGGCTAAAACTCAACCGATTTCAGTCTGGTTTGCTGTTTTCTTCTTGGTTTTTAAATGCAAACATTTCTGCATTTAAAACTCGATTTCTAATTTTTGGCCAATTTTTGAAAATTTTAACGATGTAACCCCTTACATTTTTTTCAAAAATTGGGTCAAATTTTTTGGCTGAAAAATACTAAAACCCCCATTGGTTTTTTGATCATAACTTGGCTAAAACTCAACCGATTTCAGTCTGGTTTGCTGTTTTCTTCTTGGTTTTTAAATGCAAACATTTCTGCATTTAAAACTCGATTTCTAATTTTTGGCCAATTTTTGAAAATTTTAACGATGTAACCCCTTACATTTTTTTCAAAAATTGGGTCAAATTTTTTGGCTGAAAAATACTAAAACCCCCATTGGTTTTTTGATCATAACTTGGCTAAAACTCAACCGATTTCAGTCTGGTTTGCTGTTTTCTTCTTGGTTTTTAAATGCAAACATTTCTGCATTTAAAACTCGATTTCAAATTTTTGGCCAATTTTTGAAAATTTTAACGATGTAACCCCTTACATTTTTTTCAAAAATTGGGTCAAATTTTTTGGCTGAAAAATACTAAAACCCCCATTGGTTTTTTGATCATAACTTGGCTAAAACTCAACCGATTTCAGTCTGGTTTGCTGTTTTCTTCTTGGTTTTTAAATGCAAACATTTCTGCATTTAAAACTCGATTTCTAATTTTTTGCCAATTTTTGAAAATTTTAACGATGTAACCCCTTACATTTTTTTCAAAAATTGGGTCAAATTTTTTGGCTGAAAAATACTAAAACCCCCATTGGTTTTTTGATCATAACTTGGCTAAAACTCAACCGATTTCAGTCTGGTTTGCTGTTTTCTTCTTGGTTTTTAAATGCAAACATTTCTGCATTTAAAACTCGATTTCTAATTTTTTGGCTGAAAAATACTAAAACCCCCAATGGTTTTTTGATCATAACTTGGCTAAAACTCAACCGATTTCAGTCTGGTTTGCTGTTTTCTTCTTGGTTTTTAAATGCAAACATTTCTGCATTTAAAACTCGATTTCTAATTTTTGGCCAATTTTTGAAAATTTTAACGATGTAACCCCTTACATTTTTTTCAAAAATTGGGTCAAATTTTTTGGCTGAAAAATACTAAAACCCCCAATGGTTTTTTGATCATAACTTGGCTAAAACTCAACCGATTTCAGTCTGGTTTGCTGTTTTCTTCTTGGTTTTTAAATGCAAACATTTCTGCATTTAAAACTCGATTTCTAATTTTTGGCCAATTTTTGAAAATTTTAACGATGTAACCCCTTACATTTTTTTTCAAAAATTGGGTCAAATTTTTTGGCTGAAAAATACTAAAACCCCCATTGGTTTTTTGATCATAACTTGGCTAAAACTCAACCGATTTCAGTCTGGTTTGCTGTTTTCTTCTTGGTTTTTAAATGCAAACATTTCTGCATTTAAACCTCGATTTCTAATTTTTGGCCAATTTTTGAAAATTTTAACGATGTAACCCCTTACATTTTTTTCAAAAATTGGGTCAAATTTTTTGGCTGAAAAATACTAAAACCCCCAATGGTTTTTTGATCATAACTTGGCTAAAACTCAACCGATTTCAGTCTGGTTTGCTGTTTTCTTCTTGGTTTTTAAATGCAAACATTTCTGCATTTAAACCTCGATTTCTAATTTTTGGCCAATTTTTGAAAATTTTAACGATGTAACCCCTTAAATTTTTTTCAAAAATTGGGTCAAATTTTTTGGCTGAAAAATACTAAAACCCCCATCGGTTTTTTGATCATAACTTGGCTAAAACTCAACCGATTTCAGTCTGGTTTGCTGTTTTCTTCTTGGTTTTTAAATGCAAACATTTCTGCATTTTAACGATGTAACCCCTTACATTTTTTTCAAAAATTGGGTCAAATTTTTTGGCTGAAAAATACTAAAACCCCCCATTGGTTTTTTGATCATAACTTGGCTAAAACTCAACCGATTTCAGTCTGGTTTGCTGTTTTCTTCTTGGTTTTTAAATGCAAACATTTCTGCATTTAAAACTCGATTTCTAATTTTTGGCCAATTTTTGAAAATTTTAACGATGTAACCCCTTACATTTTTTTCAAAAATTGGGTCAAATTTTTTGGCTGAAAAATACTAAAACCCCCATTGGTTTTTTGATCATAACTTGGCTAAAACTCAACCGATTTCAGTCTGGTTTGCTGTTTTCTTCTTGGTTTTTAAATGCAAACATTTCTGCATTTAAAACTCGATTTCTAATTTTTGGCCAATTTTTTGAAAATTTTAACGATGTAACCCCTTACATTTTTTTCAAAAATTGGGTCAAATTTTTGGCTGAAAAATACTAAAACCCCCATTGGTTTTTTGATCATAACTTGGCTAAAACTCAACCGATTTCAGTCTGGTTTGCTGTTTTCTTCTTGGTTTTTAAATGCAAACATTTCTGCATTTAAAACTCGATTTCTAATTTTTGGCCAATTTTTGAAAATTTTAACGATGTAACCCCTTACATTTTTTTCAAAAATTGGGTCAAATTTTTTGGCTGAAAAATACTAAAACCCCCATTGGTTTTTTGATCATAACTTGGCTAAAACTCAACCGATTTCAGTCTGGTTTGCTGTTTTCTTCTTGGTTTTTAAATGCAAACATTTCTGCATTTAAAACTCGATTTCTAATTTTTGGCCAATTTTTGAAAATTTTAACGATGTAACCCCTTACATTTTTTTCAAAAATTGGGTCAAATTTTTTGGCTGAAAAATACTAAAACCCCCAATGGTTTTTTGATCATAACTTGGCTAAAACTCAACCGATTTCAGTCTGGTTTGCTGTTTTCTTCTTGGTTTTTAAATGCAAACATTTCTGCATTTAAAACTCGATTTCTAATTTTTGGCCAATTTTTGAAAATTTTAACGATGTAACCCCTTACATTTTTTTCAAAAATAGGGTCAAATTTTTGGCTGAAAAATACTAAAACCCCCATTGGTTTTTTGATCATAACTTGGCTAAAACTCAACCGATTTCAGTCTGGTTTGCTGTTTTCTTCTTGGTTTTTAAATGCAAACATTTCTGCATTTAAAACTCGATTTCTAATTTTTGGCCAATTTTTGAAAATTTTAACGATGTAACCCCTTACATTTTTTTCAAAAATTGGGTAAAATTTTTTGGCTGAAAAATACTAAAACCCCCAATGGTTTTTTGATCATAACTTGGCTAAAACTCAACCGATTTCAGTCTGGTTTGCTGTTTTCTTCTTGGTTTTTAAATGCAAACATTTCTGCATTTAAAACTCGATTTCTAATTTTTGGCCAATTTTTGAAAATTTTAACGATGTAACCCCTTACATTTTTTTCAAAAATTGGGTCAAATTTTTTGGCTGAAAAATACTAAAACCCCCATTGGTTTTTTGATCATAACTTGGCTAAAACTCAACCGATTTCAGTCTGGTTTGCTGTTTTCTTCTTGGTTTTTAAATGCAAACATTTCTGCATTTAAACCTCGATTTCTAATTTTTGGCCAATTTTTGAAAATTTTAACGATGTAACCCCTTACATTTTTTTCAAAAATTGGGTCAAATTTTTTGGCTGAAAAATACTAAAACCCCCAATGGTTTTTTGATCATAACTTGGCTAAAACTCAACCGATTTCAGTCTGGTTTGCTGTTTTCTTCTTGGTTTTTAAATGCAAACATTTCTGCATTTAAACCTCGATTTTTAATTTTTGGCCAATTTTTGAAAATTTTAACGATGTAACCCCTTAAATTTTTTTCAAAAATTGGGTCAAATTTTTTGGCTGAAAAATACTAAAACCCCCCATCGGTTTTTTGATCATAACTTGGCTAAAACTCAACCGATTTCAGTCTGGTTTGCTGTTTTCTTCTTGGTTTTTAAATGCAAACATTTCTGCATTTTAACGATGTAACCCCTTACATTTTTTTCAAAAATTGGGTCAAATTTTTTGGCTGAAAAATACTAAAACCCCCATTGGTTTTTTGATCATAACTTGGCTAAAACTCAACCGATTTCAGTCTGGTTTGCTGTTTTCTTCTTGGTTTTTAAATGCAAACATTTCTGCATTTAAAACTCGATTTCTAATTTTTGGCCAATTTTTGAAAATTTTAACGATGTAACCCCTTACATTTTTTTCAAAAATTGGGTCAAATTTTTTGGCTGAAAAATACTAAAACCCCCATCGGTTTTTTGATCATAACTTGGCTAAAACTCAACCGATTTCAGTCTGGTTTGCTGTTTTCTTCTTGGTTTTAAAATGCAAACATTTCTGCATTTAAAACTCGATTTCTAATTTTTGGCCAATTTTTGAAAATTTTAACGATGTAACCCCTTACATTTTTTTCAAAAATTGGGTCAAATTGTTTGGCTGAAAAATACTAAAACCCCCATTGGTTTTTTGATCATAACTTGGCTAAAACTCAACCGATTTCAGTCTGGTTTGCTGTTTTCTTCTTGGTTTTTAAATGCAAACATTTCTGCATTTAAACCTCGATTTCTAATTTTTGGCCAATTTTTGAAAATTTTAACGATGTAACCCCTTACATTTTTTTCAAAAATTGGGTCAAATTTTTTGGCTGAAAAATACTAAAACCCCCATCGGTTTTTTGATCATAACTTGGCTAAAACTCAACCGATTTCAGTCTGGTTTGCTGTTTTCTTCTTGGTTTTAAAATGCAAACATTTCTGCATTTAAAACTCGATTTCTAATTTTTGGCCAATTTTTGAAAATTTTAACGATGTAACCCCTTACATTTTTTTCAAAAATTGGGTCAAATTGTTTGGCTGAAAAATACTAAAACCCCCATTGGTTTTTTGATCATAACTTGGCTAAAACTCAACCGATTTCAGTCTGGTTTGCTGTTTTCTTCTTGGTTTTTAAATGCAAACATTTCTGCATTTAAACCTCGATTTCTAATTTTTGGCCAATTTTTGAAAATTTTAACGATGTAACCCCTTACATTTTTTTCAAAAATTGGGTCAAATTTTTTGGCTGAAAAATACTAAAACCCCCATTGGTTTTTTGATCATAACTTGGCTAAAACTCAACCGATTTCAGTCTGGTTTGCTGTTTTCTTCTTGGTTTTTAAATGCAAACAATCCTGCATTTAAAACTCGATTTCTAATTTTTGGCCAATTTTTGAAAATTTTAACGATGTAACCCCTTACATTTTTTTCAAAAATTGGGTCAAATTGTTTGGCTGAAAAATACTAAAACCCCCATTGGTTTTTTGATCATAACTTGGCTAAAACTCAACCGATTTCAGTCTGGTTTGCTGTTTTCTTCTTGGTTTTTAAATGCAAACATTTCTGCATTTAAACCTCGATTTCTAATTTTTGGCCAATTTTTGAAAATTTTAACGATGTAACCCCTTACATTTTTTTCAAAAATTGGGTCAAATTTTTTGGCTGAAAAATACTAAAACCCCCATCGGTTTTTTGATCATAACTTGGCTAAAACTCAACCGATTTCAGTCTGGTTTGCTGTTTTCTTCTTGGTTTTTAAATGCAAACATTTCTGCATTTTAACGATGTAACCCCTTACATTTTTTTCAAAAATTGGGTCAAATTTTTTGGCTGAAAAATACTAAAACCCCCATTGGTTTTTTGATCATAACTTGGCTAAAACTCAACCGATTTCAGTCTGGTTTGCTGTTTTCTTCTTGGTTTTTAAATGCAAACATTTCTGCATTTAAAACTCGATTTCTAATTTTTGGCCAATTTTTGAAAATTTTAACGATGTAACCCCTTACATTTTTTTCAAAAATTGGGTCAAATTTTTTGGCTGAAAAATACTAAAACCCCCATCGGTTTTTTGATCATAACTTGGCTAAAACTCAACCGATTTCAGTCTGGTTTGCTGTTTTCTTCTTGGTTTTAAAATGCAAACATTTCTGCATTTAAAACTCGATTTCTAATTTTTGGCCAATTTTTGAAAATTTTAACGATGTAACCCCTTACATTTTTTTCAAAAATTGGGTCAAATTGTTTGGCTGAAAAATACTAAAACCCCCATTGGTTTTTTGATCATAACTTGGCTAAAACTCAACCGATTTCAGTCTGGTTTGCTGTTTTCTTCTTGGTTTTTAAATGCAAACATTTCTGCATTTAAACCTCGATTTCTAATTTTTGGCCAATTTTTGAAAATTTTAACGATGTAACCCCTTACATTTTTTTCAAAAATTGGGTCAAATTTTTTGGCTGAAAAATACTAAAACCCCCATTGGTTTTTTGATCATAACTTGGCTAAAACTCAACCGATTTCAGTCTGGTTTGCTGTTTTCTTCTTGGTTTTTAAATGCAAACAATCCTGCATTTAAAACTCGATTTCTAATTTTTGGCCAATTTTTGAAAATTTTAACGATGTAACCCCTTACATTTTTTTCAAAAATTGGGTCAAATTTTTTGGCTGAAAAATACTAAAACCCCCATTGGTTTTTTGATCATAACTTGGCTAAAACTCAACCGATTTCAGTCTGGTTTGCTGTTTTCTTCTTGGTTTTTAAATGCGAACAATCCTGCATTTAAAACTCGATTTCTAATTTTTGGTCAATTTTTGAAAATTTTAACGATATAACCCCTTAAATTTTTTCAAAAATTGGGTCAAATTTTTTGGCTGAAAAATACTAAAACCCCCATCGGTTTTTTGATCATAACTTGGCTAAAACTCAACCGATTTCAGTCTGGTTTGCTGTTTTCTTCTTGGTTTTAAAATGCAAACATTTCTGCATTTAAACCTCGATTTCTAATTTTTGGCCAATTTTTGAAAATTTTAACGATGTAACCCCTTACATTTTTTTCAAAAATTGGGTCAAATTTTTTGGCTGAAAAATACTAAAACCCCCATCGGTTTTTTGATCATAACTTGGCTAAAACTCAACCGATTTCAGTCTGGTTTGCTGTTTTCTTCTTGGTTTTTAAATGCAAACATTTCTGCATTTTAACGATGTAACCCCTTACATTTTTTTCAAAAATTGGGTCAAATTTTTTGGCTGAAAAATACTAAAACCCCCATTGGTTTTTTGATCATAACTTGGCTAAAACTCAACCGATTTCAGTCTGGTTTGCTGTTTTCTTCTTGGTTTTTAAATGCAAACATTTCTGCATTTAAAACTCGATTTCTAATTTTTGGCCAATTTTTGAAAATTTTAACGATGTAACCCCTTACATTTTTTTCAAAAATTGGGTCAAATTTTTTGGCTGAAAAATACTAAAACCCCCATCGGTTTTTTGATCATAACTTGGCTAAAACTCAACCGATTTCAGTCTGGTTTGCTGTTTTCTTCTTGGTTTTAAAATGCAAACATTTCTGCATTTAAAACTCGATTTCTAATTTTTGGCCAATTTTTGAAAATTTTAACGATGTAACCCCTTACATTTTTTTCAAAAATTGGGTCAAATTGTTTGGCTGAAAAATACTAAAACCCCCATTGGTTTTTTGATCATAACTTGGCTAAAACTCAACCGATTTCAGTCTGGTTTGCTGTTTTCTTCTTGGTTTTTAAATGCAAACATTTCTGCATTTAAACCTCGATTTCTAATTTTTGGCCAATTTTTGAAAATTTTAACGATGTAACCCCTTACATTTTTTTCAAAAATTGGGTCAAATTTTTTGGCTGAAAAATACTAAAACCCCCATTGGTTTTTTGATCATAACTTGGCTAAAACTCAACCGATTTCAGTCTGGTTTGCTGTTTTCTTCTTGGTTTTTAAATGCAAACAATCCTGCATTTAAAACTCGATTTCTAATTTTTGGCCAATTTTTGAAAATTTTAACGATGTAACCCCTTACATTTTTTTCAAAAATTGGGTCAAATTTTTTGGCTGAAAAATACTAAAACCCCCATTGGTTTTTTGATCATAACTTGGCTAAAACTCAACCGATTTCAGTCTGGTTTGCTGTTTTCTTCTTGGTTTTTAAATGCGAACAATCCTGCATTTAAAACTCGATTTCTAATTTTTGGTCAATTTTTGAAAATTTTAACGATATAACCCCTTAAATTTTTTCAAAAATTGGGTCAAATTTTTTGGCTGAAAAATACTAAAACCCCCATCGGTTTTTTGATCATAACTTGGCTAAAACTCAACCGATTTCAGTCTGGTTTGCTGTTTTCTTCTTGGTTTTAAAATGCAAACATTTCTGCATTTAAAACTTGCATTCATAACTTGGCTAAAACTCAACCGATTTCAGTCTGGTTTGCTGTTTTCTTCTTGGTTTTTAAATGCAAACATTTCTGCATTTAAAACTCGATTTCTAATTTTTGGCCAATTTTTGAAAATTTTAACGATGTAACCCCTTACATTTTTTTTAAAAATTGGGTCAAACTTTTTGGCTGAAAAATACTAAAACCCCCATTGGTTTTTTGATCATAACTTGGCTAAAACTCAACCGATTTCAGTCTGGTTTGCTGTTTTCTTCTTGGTTTTTAAATGCAAACAATCCTGCATTTAAAACTCGATTTCTAATTTTTGGCAAATTTTTGAAAATTTTAACGATGTAACCCCTTACATTTTTTTCAAAAATTGGGTCAAATTTTTTGGCTGAAAAATACTAAAACCCCCATGGTTTTTTGATCATAACTTGGCTAAAACTCAACCGATTTCAGTCTGGTTTGCTGTTTTCTTCTTGGTTTTTAAATGCAAACATTTCTGCATTTAAAACTCGATTTCTAATTTTTGGCCAATTTTTGAAAATTTTAACGATGTAACCCCTTACATTTTTTTCAAAAATTGGGTCAAATTTTTTGGCTGAAAAATACTAAAACCCCCATTGGGTTTTTGATCATAACTTGGCTAAAACTCAACCGATTTCAGTCTGGTTTGCTGTTTTCTTCTTGGTTTTTAAATGCGAACAATCCTGCATTTAAAACTCGATTTCTAATTTTTGGTCAATTTTTGAAAATTTTAACGATGTAACCCCTTAAATTTTTTCAAAAATTGGGTCAAATTTTTTGGCTGAAAAATACTAAAACCCCCATCGGTTTTTTGATCATAACTTGGCTAAAACTCAACCGATTTCAGTCTGGTTTGCTGTTTTCTTCTTGGTTTTTAAATGCAAACATTTCTGCATTTAAAACTCGATTTCTAATTTTTGGCCAATTTTTGAAAATTTTAACGATGTAACCCCTTACATTTTTTTTAAAAATTGGGTCAAACTTTTTGGCTGAAAAATACTAAAACCCCCATTGGTTTTTTGATCATAACTTGGCTAAAACTCAACCGATTTCAGTCTGGTTTGCTGTTTTCTTCTTGGTTTTTAAATGCAAACAATCCTGCATTTAAAACTCGATTTCTAATTTTTGGCCAATTTTTGAAAATTTTAACGATGTAACCCCTTACATTTTTTTCAAAAATTGGGTCAAATTTTTTGGCTGAAAAATACTAAAACCCCCATTGGTTTTTTGATCATAACTTGGCTAAAACTCAACCGATTTCAGTCTGGTTTGCTGTTTTCTTCTTGGTTTTTAAATGCAAACAATCCTGCATTTAAAACTCGATTTCTAATTTTTGGCCAATTTTTGAAAATTTTAACGATGTAACCCCTTACATTTTTTTCAAAAATTGGGTCAAATTTTTTGGCTGAAAAATACTAAAACCCCCATTGGTTTTTTGATCATAACTTGGCTAAAACTCAACCGATTTCAGTCTGGTTTGCTGTTTTCTTCTTGGTTTTTAAATGCAAACAATCCTGCATTTAAAACTCGATTTCTAATTTTTGGCAAATTTTTGAAAATTTTAACGATGTAACCCCTTACATTTTTTTCAAAAATTGGGTCAAATTTTTTGGCTGAAAAATACTAAAACCCCCATGGTTTTTTGATCATAACTTGGCTAAAACTCAACCGATTTCAGTCTGGTTTGCTGTTTTCTTCTTGGTTTTTAAATGCAAACATTTCTGCATTTAAAACTCGATTTCTAATTTTTGGCCAATTTTTGAAAATTTTAACGATGTAACCCCTTACATTTTTTTCAAAAATTGGGTAAAATTTTTTGGCTGAAAAATACTAAAACCCCCATTGGTTTTTTGATCATAACTTGGCTAAAACTCAACCGATTTCAGTCGGTTTGCTGTTTTCTTCTTGGTTTTTAAATGCAAACATTTCTGCATTTAAAACTCGATTTCTAATTTTTGGCCAATTTTTGAAAATTTTAACGATGTAACCCCTTACATTTTTTTCAAAAATTGGGTCAAATTTTTTGGCTGAAAAATACTAAAACCCCCATTGGGTTTTTGATCATAACTTGGCTAAAACTCAACCGATTTCAGTCTGGTTTGCTGTTTTCTTCTTGGTTTTTAAATGCGAACAATCGTGCATTTAAAACTCGATTTCTAATTTTTGGCCAATTTTTGACAATTTTAACGATGTAACCCCTTACATTTTTTTTCAAAAATTGGGTCAAATTTGTTGGCTGAAAAATACTAAAACCCCCATCGGTTTTTTGATCATAACTTGGCTAAAACTCAACCGATTTCAGTCTGGTTTGCTGTTTTCTTCTTGGTTTTTAAATGCAAACATTTCTGCATTTAAAACTCGATTTCTAATTTTTGGCCAATTTTTGAAAATTTTAACGATGTAACCCCTTACATTTTTTTCAAAAATTGGGTCAAATTTTTTGGCTGAAAAATACTAAAACCCCCATCGGTTTTTTGATCATAACTTGGCTAAAACTCAACCGATTTCAGTCTGGTTTGCTGTTTTCTTCTTGGTTTTTAAATGCGAACAATCCTGCATTTAAAACTCGATTTCTAATTTTTGGTCAATTTTTGAAAATTTTAACGATGTAACCCCTTAAATTTTTTCAAAAATTGGGTCAAATTTTTTGGCTGAAAAATACTAAAACCCCCATCGGTTTTTTGATCATAACTTGGCTAAAACTCAACCGATTTCAGTCTGGTTTGCTGTTTTCTTCTTGGTTTTTAAATGCAAACATTTCTGCATTTAAAACTCGATTTCTAATTTTTGGCCAATTTTTGAAAATTTTAACGATGTAACCCCTTACATTTTTTTTAAAATTGGGTCAAACTTTTTGGCTGAAAAATACTAAAACCCCCATTGGTTTTTTGATCATAACTTGGCTAAAACTCAACCGATTTCAGTCTGGTTTGCTGTTTTCTTCTTGGTTTTTAAATGCAAACAATCCTGCATTTAAAACTCGATTTCTAATTTTTGGCCAATTTTTGAAAATTTTAACGATGTAACCCCTTACATTTTTTTCAAAAATTGGGTAAAATTTTTTGGCTGAAAAATACTAAAACCCCCATTGGTTTTTTGATCATAACTTGGCTAAAACTCAACCGATTTCAGTCGGTTTGCTGTTTTCTTCTTGGTTTTTAAATGCAAACATTTCTGCATTTAAAACTCGATTTCTAATTTTTGGCCAATTTTTGAAAATTTTAACGATGTAACCCCTTACATTTTTTTCAAAAATTGGGTCAAATTTTTTGGCTGAAAAATACTAAAACCCCCATTGGGTTTTTGATCATAACTTGGCTAAAACTCAACCGATTTCAGTCTGGTTTGCTGTTTTCTTCTTGGTTTTTAAATGCGAACAATCCTGCATTTAAAACTCGATTTCTAATTTTTGGTCAATTTTTGAAAATTTTAACGATGTAACCCCTTAAATTTTTTCAAAAATTGGGTCAAATTTTTTGGCTGAAAAATACTAAAACCCCCATCGGTTTTTTGATCATAACTTGGCTAAAACTCAACCGATTTCAGTCTGGTTTGCTGTTTTCTTCTTGGTTTTTAAATGCAAACATTTCTGCATTTAAAACTCGATTTCTAATTTTTGGCCAATTTTTGAAAATTTTAACGATGTAACCCCTTACATTTTTTTTAAAAATTGGGTCAAACTTTTTGGCTGAAAAATACTAAAACCCCCATTGGTTTTTTGATCATAACTTGGCTAAAACTCAACCGATTTCAGTCTGGTTTGCTGTTTTCTTCTTGGTTTTTAAATGCAAACAATCCTGCATTTAAAACTCGATTTCTAATTTTTGGCCAATTTTTGAAAATTTTAACGATGTAACCCCTTACATTTTTTTCAAAAATTGGGTCAAATTTTTTGGCTGAAAAATACTAAAACCCCCATTGGTTTTTTGATCATAACTTGGCTAAAACTCAACCGATTTCAGTCTGGTTTGCTGTTTTCTTCTTGGTTTTTAAATGCAAACAATCCTGCATTTAAAACTCGATTTCTAATTTTTGGCAAATTTTTGAAAATTTTAACGATGTAACCCCTTACATTTTTTTCAAAAATTGGGTCAAATTTTTTGGCTGAAAAATACTAAAACCCCCATGGTTTTTTGATCATAACTTGGCTAAAACTCAACCGATTTCAGTCTGGTTTGCTGTTTTCTTCTTGGTTTTTAAATGCAAACATTTCTGCATTTAAAACTCGATTTCTAATTTTTGGCCAATTTTTGAAAATTTTAACGATGTAACCCCTTACATTTTTTTCAAAAATTGGGTAAAATTTTTTGGCTGAAAAATACTAAAACCCCCATTGGTTTTTTGATCATAACTTGGCTAAAACTCAACCGATTTCAGTCGGTTTGCTGTTTTCTTCTTGGTTTTTAAATGCAAACATTTCTGCATTTAAAACTCGATTTCTAATTTTTGGCCAATTTTTGAAAATTTTAACGATGTAACCCCTTACATTTTTTTCAAAAATTGGGTCAAATTTTTTGGCTGAAAAATACTAAAACCCCCATTGGGTTTTTGATCATAACTTGGCTAAAACTCAACCGATTTCAGTCTGGTTTGCTGTTTTCTTCTTGGTTTTTAAATGCGAACAATCGTGCATTTAAAACTCGATTTCTAATTTTTGGCCAATTTTTGAAAATTTTAACGATGTAACCCCTTACATTTTTTTCAAAAATTGGGTCAAATTTGTTGGCTGAAAAATACTAAAACCCCCATCGGTTTTTTGATCATAACTTGGCTAAAACTCAACCGATTTCAGTCTGGTTTGCTGTTTTCTTCTTGGTTTTTAAATGCAAACATTTCTGCATTTAAAACTCGATTTCTAATTTTTGGCCAATTTTTGAAAATTTTAACGATGTAACCCCTTACATTTTTTTCAAAAATTGGGTCAAATTTTTTGGCTGAAAAATACTAAAACCCCCATCGGTTTTTTGATCATAACTTGGCTAAAACTCAACCGATTTCAGTCTGGTTTGCTGTTTTCTTCTTGGTTTTTAAATGCGAACAATCCTGCATTTAAAACTCGATTTCTAATTTTTGGTCAATTTTTGAAAATTTTAACGATGTAACCCCTTAAATTTTTTCAAAAATTGGGTCAAATTTTTTGGCTGAAAAATACTAAAACCCCCATCGGTTTTTTGATCATAACTTGGCTAAAACTCAACCGATTTCAGTCTGGTTTGCTGTTTTCTTCTTGGTTTTTAAATGCAAACATTTCTGCATTTAAAACTCGATTTCTAATTTTTGGCCAATTTTTGAAAATTTTAACGATGTAACCCCTTACATTTTTTTCAAAAATTGGGTCAAATTTTTTGGCTGAAAAATACTAAAACCCCCATTGGTTTTTTGATCATAACTTGGCTAAAACTCAACCGATTTCAGTCTGGTTTGCTGTTTTCTTCTTGGTTTTTAAATGCGAACAATCGTGCATTTAAAACTCGATTTCTAATTTTTGGCCAATTTTTGAAAATTTTAACGATGTAACCCCTTACATTTTTTTCAAAAATTGGGTCAAATTTGTTGGCTGAAAAATACTAAAACCCCCATCGGTTTTTTTATCATAACTTGGCTAAAACTCAACCGATTTCAGTCTGGTTTGCTGTTTTCTTCTTGGTTTTTAAATGCAAACATTTCTGCATTTAAAACTCGATTTCTAATTTTTGGCCAATTTTTGAAAATTTTAACGATGTAACCCCTTAAATTTTTTTTAAAAATTGGGTCAAACTTTTTGGCTGAAAAATACTAAAACCCCCATTGGTTTTTTGATCATAACTTGGCTAAAACTCAACCGATTTCAGTCTGGTTTGCTGTTTTCTTCTTGGTTTTTAAATGCAAACAATCCTGCATTTAAAACTCGATTTCTAATTTTTGGCCAATTTTTGAAAATTTTAACGATGTAACCCCTTACATTTTTTTCAAAAATTGGGTCAAATTTTTTGGCTGAAAAATACTAAAACCCCCATTGGTTTTTTGATCATAACTTGGCTAAAACTCAACCGATTTCAGTCTGGTTTGCTGTTTTCTTCTTGGTTTTTAAATGCAAACAATCCTGCATTTAAAACTCGATTTCTAATTTTTGGCAAATTTTTGAAAATTTTAACGATGTAACCCCTTACATTTTTTTCAAAAATTGGGTCAAATTTTTTGGCTGAAAAATACTAAAACCCCCATGGTTTTTTGATCATAACTTGGCTAAAACTCAACCGATTTCAGTCTGGTTTGCTGTTTTCTTCTTGGTTTTTAAATGCAAACATTTCTGCATTTAAAACTCGATTTCTAATTTTTGGCCAATTTTTGAAAATTTTAACGATGTAACCCCTTACATTTTTTTCAAAAATTGGGTAAAATTTTTTGGCTGAAAAATACTAAAACCCCCATTGGTTTTTTGATCATAACTTGGCTAAAACTCAACCGATTTCAGTCGGTTTGCTGTTTTCTTCTTGGTTTTTAAATGCAAACATTTCTGCATTTAAAACTCGATTTCTAATTTTTGGCCAATTTTTGAAAATTTTAACGATGTAACCCCTTACATTTTTTTCAAAAATTGGGTCAAATTTTTTGGCTGAAAAATACTAAAACCCCCATTGGGTTTTTGATCATAACTTGGCTAAAACTCAACCGATTTCAGTCTGGTTTGCTGTTTTCTTCTTGGTTTTTAAATGCGAACAATCGTGCATTTAAAACTCGATTTCTAATTTTTGGCCAATTTTTGAAAATTTTAACGATGTAACCCCTTACATTTTTTTTAAAAATTGGGTCAAACTTTTTGGCTGAAAAATACTAAAACCCCCATTGGTTTTTTGATCATAACTTGGCTAAAACTCAACCGATTTCAGTCTGGTTTGCTGTTTTCTTCTTGGTTTTTAAATGCAAACAATCCTGCATTTAAAACTCGATTTCTAATTTTTGGCAAATTTTTGAAAATTTTAACGATGTAACCCCTTACATTTTTTTCAAAAATTGGGTCAAATTTTTTGGCTGAAAAATACTAAAACCCCCATTGGTTTTTTGATCATAACTTGGCTAAAACTCAACCGATTTCAGTCTGGTTTGCTGTTTTCTTCTTGGTTTTTAAATGCGAACATTTCTGCATTTAAAACTCGATTTCTAATTTTTTGCCAATTTTCGACAATTTTAACGATGTAACCCCTTACATTTTTTTCAAAAATTGGGTCAAATTTTTTGGCTGAAAAATACTAAAACCCCCATGGTTTTTTGATCATAACTTGGCTAAAACTCAACCGATTTCAGTCTGGTTTGCTGTTTTCTTCTTGGTTTTTAAATGCAAACATTTCTGCATTTAAAACTCGATTTCTAATTTTTGGCCAATTTTTGAAAATTTTAACGATGTAACCCCTTACATTTTTTTCAAAAATTGGGTCAAATTTTTTGGCTGAAAAATACTAAAACCCCCATCGGTTTTTTGATCATAACTTGGCTAAAACTCAACCGATTTCAGTCTGGTTTGCTGTTTTCTTCTTGGTTTTTAAATGCGAACAATCCTGCATTTAAAACTCGATTTCTAATTTTTGGCAAATTTTTGAAAATTTTAACGATGTAACCCCTTACATTTTTTTCAAAAATTGGGTCAAATTTTTTGGCTGAAAAATACTAAAACCCCCATCGGTTTTTTGATCATAACTTGGCTAAAACTCAACCGATTTCAGTCTGGTTTGCTGTTTTCTTCTTGGTTTTTAAATGCGAACAATCCTGCATTTAAAACTCGATTTCTAATTTTTGGCAAATTTTTGAAAATTTTAACGATGTAACCCCTTACATTTTTTTCAAAAATTGGGTCAAATTTTTTGGCTGAAAAATACTAAAACCCCCATGGTTTTTTGATCATAACTTGGCTAAAACTCAACCGATTTCAGTCTGGTTTGCTGTTTTCTTCTTGGTTTTTAAATGCAAACATTTCTGCATTTAAAACTCGATTTCTAATTTTTGGCCAATTTTTGAAAATTTTAACGATGTAACCCCTTACATTTTTTTCAAAAATTGGGTAAAATTTTTTGGCTGAAAAATACTAAAACCCCCATTGGTTTTTTGATCATAACTTGGCTAAAACTCAACCGATTTCAGTCGGTTTGCTGTTTTCTTCTTGGTTTTTAAATGCAAACATTTCTGCATTTAAAACTCGATTTCTAATTTTTGGCCAATTTTTGAAAATTTTAACGATGTAACCCCTTACATTTTTTTCAAAAATTGGGTAAAATTTTTTGGCTGAAAAATACTAAAACCCCCATTGGGTTTTTGATCATAACTTGGCTAAAACTCAACCGATTTCAGTCTGGTTTGCTGTTTTCTTCTTGGTTTTTAAATGCGAACAATCGTGCATTTAAAACTCGATTTCTAATTTTTGGCCAATTTTTGAAAATTTTAACGATGTAACCCCTTACATTTTTTTCAAAAATTGGGTCAAATTTGTTGGCTGAAAAATACTAAAACCCCCATCGGTTTTTTGATCATAACTTGGCTAAAACTCAACCGATTTCAGTCTGGTTTGCTGTTTTCTTCTTGGTTTTTAAATGCAAACATTTCTGCATTTAAAACTCGATTTCTAATTTTTGGCCAATTTTTGAAAATTTTAACGATGTAACCCCTTACATTTTTTTTAAAAATTGGGTCAAACTTTTTGGCTGAAAAATACTAAAACCCCCATTGGTTTTTTGATCATAACTTGGCTAAAACTCAACCGATTTCAGTCTGGTTTGCTGTTTTCTTCTTGGTTTTTAAATGCAAACAATCCTGCATTTAAAACTCGATTTCTAATTTTTGGCCAATTTTTGAAAATTTTAACGATGTAACCCCTTACATTTTTTTCAAAAATTGGGTCAAATTTTTTGGCTGAAAAATACTAAAACCCCCATTGGTTTTTTGATCATAACTTGGCTAAAACTCAACCGATTTCAGTCTGGTTTGCTGTTTTCTTCTTGGTTTTTAAATGCAAACATTTCTGCATTTAAACCTCGATTTCTAATTTTTGGCCAATTTTTGAAAATTTTAACGATGTAACCCCTTAAATTTTTTTCAAAAATTGGGTCAAATTTTTTGGCTGAAAAATACTAAAACCCCCATCGGTTTTTTGATCATAACTTGGCTAAAACTCAACCGATTTCAGTCTGGTTTGCTGTTTTCTTCTTGGTTTTTAAATGCAAACATTTCTGCATTTAAAACTCGATTTCTAATTTTTGGCCAATTTTTGAAAATTTTAATGATGTAACCCCTTACATTTTTTTCAAAAATTGGGTCAAATTTTTTGGCTGAAAAATACTAAAACCCCCATTGGTTTTTTGATCATAACTTGGCTAAAACTCAACCGATTTCAGTCTGGTTTGCTGTTTTCTTCTTGGTTTTTAAATGCGAACAATCGTGCATTTAAAACTCGATTTCTAATTTTTGGCCAATTTTTGAAAATTTTAACGATGTAACCCCTTACATTTTTTTCAAAAATTGGGTCAAATTTGTTGGCTGAAAAATACTAAAACCCCCATTGGTTTTTTGATCATAACTTGGCTAAAACTCAACCGATTTCAGTCTGGTTTGCTGTTTTCTTCTTGGTTTTTAAATGCAAACATTTCTGCATTTAAACCTCGATTTCTAATTTTTGGCCAATTTTTGAAAATTTTAACGATGTAACCCCTTAAATTTTTTTCAAAAATTGGGTCAAATTTTTTGGCTGAAAAATACTAAAACCCCCATCGGTTTTTTGATCATAACTTGGCTAAAACTCAACCGATTTCAGTCTGGTTTGCTGTTTTCTTCTTGGTTTTTAAATGCAAACATTTCTGCATTTAAACCTCGATTTCTAATTTTTGGCCAATTTTTGAAAATTTTAACGATGTAACCCCTTAAATTTTTTTCAAAAATTGGGTCAAATTTTTTGGCTGAAAAATACTAAAACCCCCATTGGTTTTTTGATCATAACTTGGCTAAAACTCAACCGATTTCAGTCTGGTTTGCTGTTTTCTTCTTGGTTTTTAAATGCAAACATTTCTGCATTTAAAACTCGATTTCTAATTTTTGGCCAATTTTTGAAAATTTTAACGATGTAACCCCTTACATTTTTTTCAAAAATTGGGTCAAATTTTTTGGCTGAAAAATACTAAAACCCCCATTGGTTTTTTGATCATAACTTGGCTAAAACTCAACCGATTTCAGTCTGGTTTGCTGTTTTCTTCTTGGTTTTTAAATGCGAACAATCGTGCATTTAAAACTCGATTTCTAATTTTTGGCCAATTTTTGAAAATTTTAACGATGTAACCCCTTACATTTTTTTCAAAAATTGGGTCAAATTTGTTGGCTGAAAAATACTAAAACCCCCATCGGTTTTTTGATCATAACTTGGCTAAAACTCAACCGATTTCAGTCTGGTTTGCTGTTTTCTTCTTGGTTTTTAAATGCAAACATTTCTGCATTTAAACCTCGATTTCTAATTTTTGGCCAATTTTTGAAAATTTTAACGATGTAACCCCTTAAATTTTTTTCAAAAATTGGGTCAAATTTTTTGGCTGAAAAATACTAAAACCCCCATCGGTTTTTTGATCATAACTTGGCTAAAACTCAACCGATTTCAGTCTGGTTTGCTGTTTTCTTCTTGGTTTTTAAATGCAAACATTTCTGCATTTAAAACTCGATTTCTAATTTTTGGCCAATTTTTGAAAATTTTAACGATGTAACCCCTTACATTTTTTTCAAAAATTGGGTCAAATTTTTTGGCTGAAAAATACTAAAACCCCCATTGGTTTTTTGATCATAACTTGGCTAAAACTCAACCGATTTCAGTCTGGTTTGCTGTTTTCTTCTTGGTTTTTAAATGCGAACAATCGTGCATTTAAAACTCGATTTCTAATTTTTGGCCAATTTTTGAAAATTTTAACGATGTAACCCCTTACATTTTTTTCAAAAATTGGGTCAAATTTGTTGGCTGAAAAATACTAAAACCCCCATCGGTTTTTTGATCATAACTTGGCTAAAACTCAACCGATTTCAGTCTGGTTTGCTGTTTTCTTCTTGGTTTTTAAATGCAAACATTTCTGCATTTAAAACTCGATTTCTAATTTTTGGCCAATTTTTGAAAATTTTAACGATGTAACCCCTTACATTTTTTTCAAAAATTGGGTCAAATTTTTTTGGCTGAAAAATACTAAAACCCCCATTGGTTTTTTGATCATAACTTGGCTAAAACTCAACCGATTTCAGTCTGGTTTGCTGTTTTCTTCTTGGTTTTTAAATGCAAACATTTCTGCATTTAAAACTCGATTTCTAATTTTTGGCCAATTTTTGAAAATTTTAACCCCTTACATTTTTTTCAAAAATTGGGTCAAATTTTTTGGCTGAAAAATACTAAAACCCCCATTGGTTTTTTGATCATAACTTGGCTAAAACTCAACCGATTTCAGTCTGGTTTGCTGTTTTCTTCTTGGTTTTTAAATGCAAACATTTCTGCATTTAAAACTCGATTTCTAATTTTTGGACAATTTTTGAAAATTTTAACGATGTAACCCCTTACATTTTTTTCAAAAATTGGGTCAAATTTTTTGGCTGAAAAATACTAAAACCCCCATTGGTTTTTTGATCATAACTTGGCTAAAACTCAACCGATTTCAGTCTGGTTTGCTGTTTTCTTCTTGGTTTTTAAATGCAAACATTTCTGCATTTAAAACTCGATTTCTAATTTTTGGCCAATTTTTGAAAATTTTAACGATGTAACCCCTTACATTTTTTTCAAAAATTGGGTCAAATTTTTTGGCTGAAAAATACTAAAACCCCCATTGGTTTTTTGATCATAACTTGGCTAAAACTCAACCGATTTCAGTCTGGTTTGCTGTTTTCTTCTTGGTTTTTAAATGCAAACATTTCTGCATTTAAACCTCGATTTCTAATTTTTGGCCATTTTTTGAAAATTTTAACGATGTAACCCCTTACATTTTTTTCAAAAATTGGGTCAAATTTTTTGGCTGAAAAATACTAAAACCCCCATCGGTTTTTTGATCATAACTTGGCTAAAACTCAACCGATTTCAGTCTGGTTTGCTGTTTTCTTCTTGGTTTTTAAATGCAAACATTTCTGCATTTAAAACTCGATTTCTAATTTTTGGCCAATTTTTGAAAATTTTAACGATGTAACCCCTTACATTTTTTTCAAAAATTGGGTCAAATTTTTTGGCTGAAAAATACTAAAACCCCCATTGGTTTTTTGATCATAACTTGGCTAAAACTCAACCGATTTCAGTCTGGTTTGCTGTTTTCTTCTTGGTTTTTAAATGCAAACATTTCTGCATTTAAACCTCGATTTCTAATTTTTGGCCAATTTTTGAAAATTTTAACGATGTAACCCCTTAAATTTTTTTCAAAAATTGGGTCAAATTTTTTGGCTGAAAAATACTAAAACCCCCATCGGTTTTTTGATCATAACTTGGCTAAAACTCAACCGATTTCAGTCTGGTTTGCTGTTTTCTTCTTGGTTTTTAAATGCAAACATTTCTGCATTTAAAACTCGATTTCTAATTTTTGGCCAATTTTTGAAAATTTTAACGATGTAACCCCTTACATTTTTTTCAAAAATTGGGTCAAATTTTTTGGCTGAAAAATACTAAAACCCCCATTGGTTTTTTGATCATAACTTGGCTAAAACTCAACCGATTTCAGTCTGGTTTGCTGTTTTCTTCTTGGTTTTTAAATGCAAACATTTCTGCATTTAAAACTCGATTTCTAATTTTTGGCCAATTTTTGAAAATTTTAACCCCTTACATTTTTTTCAAAAATTGGGTCAAATTTTTTGGCTGAAAAATACTAAAACCCCCATTGGTTTTTTGATCATAACTTGGCTAAAACTCAACCGATTTCAGTCTGGTTTGCTGTTTTCTTCTTGGTTTTTAAATGCAAACATTTCTGCATTTAAAACTCGATTTCTAATTTTTGGACAATTTTTGAAAATTTTAACGATGTAACCCCTTACATTTTTTTCAAAAATTGGGTCAAATTTTTTGGCTGAAAAATACTAAAACCCCCATTGGTTTTTTGATCATAACTTGGCTAAAACTCAACCGATTTCAGTCTGGTTTGCTGTTTTCTTCTTGGTTTTTAAATGCAAACATTTCTGCATTTAAAACTCGATTTCTAATTTTTGGCCAATTTTTGAAAATTTTAACGATGTAACCCCTTACATTTTTTTCAAAAATTGGGTCAAATTTTTTGGCTGAAAAATACTAAAACCCCCATTGGTTTTTTGATCATAACTTGGCTAAAACTCAACCGATTTCAGTCTGGTTTGCTGTTTTCTTCTTGGTTTTTAAATGCAAACATTTCTGCATTTAAACCTCGATTTCTAATTTTTGGCCATTTTTTGAAAATTTTAACCCCTTACATTTTTTTCAAAAATTGGGTCAAATTTTTTGGCTGAAAAATACTAAAACCCCCATTGGTTTTTTTGATCATAACTTGGCTAAAACTCAACCAATTTCAGTCTGGTTTGCTGTTTTCTTCTTGGTTTTTAAATGCAAACATTTCTGCATTTAAAACTCGATTTCTAATTTTTGGCCAATTTTTGAAAATTTTAACGATGTAACCCCTTACATTTTTTTCAAAAATTGGGTCAAATTTTTTGGCTGAAAAATACTAAAACCCCCATTGGTTTTTTGATCATAACTTGGCTAAAACTCAACCGATTTCAGTCTGGTTTGCTGTTTTCTTCTTGGTTTTTAAATGCAAACATTTCTGCATTTAAAACTCGATTTCTAATTTTTGGCCAATTTTTGAAAATTTTAACCCCTTACATTTTTTTCAAAAATTGGGTCAAATTTTTTGGCTGAAAAATACTAAAACCCCCATTGGTTTTTTGATCATAACTTGGCTAAAACTCAACCGATTTCAGTCTGGTTTGCTGTTTTCTTCTTGGTTTTTAAATGCAAACATTTCTGCATTTAAACCTCGATTTCTAATTTTTGGCCATTTTTTGAAAATTTTAACGATGTAACCCCTTACATTTTTTTCAAAAATTGGGTCAAATTTTTTGGCTGAAAAATACTAAAACCCCCATAGGTTTTTTGATCATAACTTGGCTAAAACTCAACCGATTTCAGTCTGGTTTGCTGTTTTCTTCTTGGTTTTTAAATGCAAACAAATGCATTTAAAACTCGATTTCTAATTTTTGGCCAATTTTTGAAAATTTTAACGATGTAACCCCTTACATTTTTTTCAAAAATTGGGTCAAATTTTTTGGCTGAAAAATACTAAAACCCCCATTGGTTTTTTGATCATAACTTGGCTAAAACTCAACCGATTTCAGTCTGGTTTGCTGTTTTCTTCTTGGTTTTTAAATGCAAACATTTCTGCATTTAAACCTCGATTTCTAATTTTTGGCCAATTTTTGAAAATTTTAACGATGTAACCCCTTAAATTTTTTTCAAAAATTGGGTCAAATTTTTTGGCTGAAAAATA
Organism: Drosophila jambulina; assembly: GCA_018152175.1. Lineage (NCBI taxonomy): Eukaryota > Metazoa > Arthropoda > Insecta > Diptera > Drosophilidae > Drosophila > Drosophila jambulina. Next base: position 1,363,832 of record JAECXH010000112.1, on the reverse strand, counting down.
CTAAAACCCCCATCGGTTTTTTGATCATAACTTGGCTAAAACTCAACCGATTTCAGTCTGGTTTGCTGTTTTCTTCTTGGTTTTTAAATGCAAACATTTCTGCATTTTAAACTCGATTTCTTATTTTTGGCCAATTTTTGAAAATTTTAACGATGTAACCCCTTACATTTTTTTCAAAAATTGGGTCAAATTTTTTGGCTGAAAAATACTAAAACCCCCATTGGTTTTTTGATCATAACTTGGCTAAAACTCAACCGATTTCAGTCTGGTTTGCTGTTTTCTTCTTGGTTTTTAAATGCAAACATTTCTGCATTTAAAACTCGATTTCTAATTTTTGGCCAATTTTTGAAAATTTTAACGATGTAACCCCTTACATTTTTTTCAAAAATTGGGTCAAATTTTTTGGCTGAAAAATACTAAAACCCCCATTGGTTTTTTGATCATAACTTGGCTAAAACTCAACCGATTTCAGTCTGGTTTGCTGTTTTCTTCTTGGTTTTTAAATGCAAACATTTCTGCATTTAAAACTCGATTTCTAATTTTTGGCCAATTTTTGAAAATTTTAACCCCTTACATTTTTTCAAAAATTGGGTCAAATTTTTTGGCTGAAAAATACTAAAACCCCCATTGGTTTTTTGATCATAACTTGGCTAAAACTCAACCGATTTCAGTCTGGTTTGCTGTTTTCTTCTTGGTTTTTAAATGCAAACATTTCTGCATTTAAAACTCGATTTCTAATTTTTGGACAATTTTTGAAAATTTTAACGATGTAACCCCTTACATTTTTTTGAAAAATTGGGTCAAATTTTTTGGCTGAAAAATACTAAAACCCCCATTGGTTTTTTGATCATAACTTGGCTAAAACTCAACCGATTTCAGTCTGGTTTGCTGTTTTCTTCTTGGTTTTTAAATGCAAACATTTCTGCATTTAAAACTCGATTTCTAATTTTTGGCCAATTTTTGAAAATTTTAACGATGTAACCCCTTACATTTTTTTCAAAAATTGGGTCAAATTTTTTGGCTGAAAAATACTAAAACCCCCATTGGTTTTTTGATCATAACTTGGCTAAAACTCAACCGATTTCAGTCTGGTTTGCTGTTTTCTTCTAGGTTTTTAAATGCAAACAAATGCATTTAAAACTCGATTTCTAATTTTTGGCCAATTTTTGAAAATTTTAACGATGTAACCCCTTACATTTTTTTCAAAAATTGGGTCAAATTTTTTGGCTGAAAAATACTAAAACCCCCATTGGTTTTTTGATCATAACTTGGCTAAAACTCAACCGATTTCAGTCTGGTTTGCTGTTTTCTTCTTGGTTTTTAAATGCAAACATTTCTGCATTTAAACCTCGATTTCTAATTTTTGGCCAATTTTTGAAAATTTTAACGATGTAACCCCTTAAATTTTTTTCAAAAATTGGGTCAAATTTTTTGGCTGAAAAATACTAAAACCCCCATCGGTTTTTTGATCATAACTTGGCTAAAACTCAACCGATTTCAGTCTGGTTTGCTGTTTTCTTCTTGGTTTTTAAATGCAAACATTTCTGCATTTAAAACTCGATTTCTAATTTTTGGCCAATTTTTGAAAATTTTAACGATGTAACCCCTTACATTTTTTTCAAAAATTGGGTCAAATTTTTTGGCTGAAAAATACTAAAACCCCCATCGGTTTTTTGATCATAACTTGGCTAAAACTCAACCGATTTCAGTCTGGTTTGCTGTTTTCTTCTTGGTTTTTAAATGCAACAATCCTGCATTTAAAACTCGATTTCTAATTTTTGGCAAATTTTTGAAAATTTTAACGATGTAACCCCTTACATTTTTTTCAAAAATTGGGTCAAATTTTTTGGCTGAAAAATACTAAAACCCCCATTGGTTTTTTGATCATAACTTGGCTAAAACTCAACCGATTTCAGTCTGGTTTGCTGTTTTCTTCTTGGTTTTTAAATGCAAACATTTCTGCATTTAAAACTCGATTTCTAATTTTTGGCCAATTTTTGAAAATTTTAACGATGTAACCCCTTACATTTTTTTCAAAAATTGGGTCAAATTTTTTGGCTGAAAAATACTAAAACCCCCATTGGTTTTTTGATCATAACTTGGCTAAAACTCAACCGATTTCAGTCTGGTTTGCTGTTTTCTTCTTGGTTTTTAAATGCAAACATTTCTGCATTTAAAACTCGATTTCTAATTTTTGGCCAATTTTTGAAAATTTTAACCCCTTACATTTTTTTCAAAAATTGGGTCAAATTTTTTGGCTGAAAAATACTAAAACCCCCATTGGTTTTTTGATCATAACTTGGCTAAAACTCAACCGATTTCAGTCTGGTTTGCTGTTTTCTTCTTGGTTTTTAAATGCAAACATTTCTGCATTTAAAACTCGATTTCTAATTTTTGGACAATTTTTGAAAATTTTAACGATGTAACCCCTTACATTTTTTTCAAAAATTGGGTCAAATTTTTTGGCTGAAAAATACTAAAACCCCCATTGGTTTTTTGATCATAACTTGGCTAAAACTCAACCGATTTCAGTCTGGTTTGCTGTTTTCTTCTTGGTTTTTAAATGCAAACATTTCTGCATTTAAAACTCGATTTCTAATTTTTGGCCAATTTTTGAAAATTTTAACGATGTAACCCCTTACATTTTTTTCAAAAATTGGGTCAAATTTTTTGGCTGAAAAATACTAAAACCCCCATTGGTTTTTTGATCATAACTTGGCTAAAACTCAACCGATTTCAGTCTGGTTTGCTGTTTTCTTCTTGGTTTTTAAATGCAAACATTTCTGCATTTAAACCTCGATTTCTAATTTTTGGCCATTTTTTGAAAATTTTAACGATGTAACCCCTTACATTTTTTTCAAAAATTGGGTCAAATTTTTTGGCTGAAAAATACTAAAACCCCCATTGGTTTTTTGATCATAACTTGGCTAAAACTCAACCGATTTCAGTCTGGTTTGCTGTTTTCTTCTTGGTTTTTAAATGCGAACCATTCTGCATTTAAAACTCGATTTCTAATTTTTGGCCATTTTTTGAAAATTTTAACGATGTAACCCCTTACATTTTTTTCAAAAATTGGGTCAAATTTTTTGGCTGAAAAATACTAAAACCCCCATCGGTTTTTTGATCATAACTTGGCTAAAACTCAACCGATTTCAGTCTGGTTTGCTGTTTTCTTCTTGGTTTTTAAATGCAAACAAATGCATTTAAAACTCGATTTCTAATTTTTGGCCAATTTTTGAAAATTTTAACGATGTAACCCCTTACATTTTTTTCAAAAATTGGGTCAAATTTTTTGGCTGAAAAATACTAAAACCCCCATTGGTTTTTTGATCATAACTTGGCTAAAACTCAACCGATTTCAGTCTGGTTTGCTGTTTTCTTCTTGGTTTTTAAATGCAAACATTTCTGCATTTAAACCTCGATTTCTAATTTTTGGCCAATTTTTGAAAATTTTAACGATGTAACCCCTTAAATTTTTTTCAAAAATTGGGTCAAATTTTTTGGCTGAAAAATACTAAAACCCCCATCGGTTTTTTGATCATAACTTGGCTAAAACTCAACCGATTTCAGTCTGGTTTGCTGTTTTCTTCTTGGTTTTTAAATGCAAACATTTCTGCATTTAAAACTCGATTTCTAATTTTTGGCCAATTTTTGAAAATTTTAACGATGTAACCCCTTACATTTTTTTCAAAAATTGGGTCAAATTTTTTGGCTGAAAAATACTAAAACCCCCATCGGTTTTTTGATCATAACTTGGCTAAAACTCAACCGATTTCAGTCTGGTTTGCTGTTTTCTTCTTGGTTTTTAAATGCAACAATCCTGCATTTAAAACTCGATTTCTAATTTTTGGCAAATTTTTGAAAATTTTAACGATGTAACCCCTTACATTTTTTTCAAAAATTGGGTCAAATTTTTTGGCTGAAAAATACTAAAACCCCCATTGGTTTTTTGATCATAACTTGGCTAAAACTCAACCGATTTCAGTCTGGTTTGCTGTTTTCTTCTTGGTTTTTAAATGCAAACATTTCTGCATTTAAAACTCGATTTCTAATTTTTGGCCAATTTTTGAAAATTTTAACGATGTAACCCCTTACATTTTTTTCAAAAATTGGGTCAAATTTTTTGGCTGAAAAATACTAAAACCCCCATTGGTTTTTTGATCATAACTTGGCTAAAACTCAACCGATTTCAGTCTGGTTTGCTGTTTTCTTCTTGGTTTTTAAATGCGAACAATCGTGCATTTAAAACTCGATTTCTAATTTTTGGCCAATTTTTGAAAATTTTAACGATGTAACCCCTTACATTTTTTTCAAAAATTGGGTCAAATTTTTTGGCTGAAAAATACTAAAACCCCCATTGGTTTTTTGATCATAACTTGGCTAAAACTCAACCGATTTCAGTCTGGTTTGCTGTTTTCTTCTTGGTTTTTAAATGCAAACATTTCTGCATTTAAACCTCGATTTCTAATTTTTGGCCAATTTTTGAAAATTTTAACGATGTAACCCCTTAAATTTTTTTCAAAAATTGGGTCAAATTTTTTGGCTGAAAAATACTAAAACCCCCATTGGTTTTTTGATCATAACTTGGCTAAAACTCAACCGATTTCAGTCTGGTTTGCTGTTTTCTTCTTGGTTTTTAAATGCAAACATTTCTGCATTTAAAACTCGATTTCTAATTTTTGGCCAATTTTTGAAAATTTTAACGATGTAACCCCTTACATTTTTTTCAAAAATTGGGTCAAATTTTTTGGCTGAAAAATACTAAAACCCCCATTGGTTTTTTGATCATAACTTGGCTAAAACTCAACCGATTTCAGTCTGGTTTGCTGTTTTCTTCTTGGTTTTTAAATGCGAACAATCGTGCATTTAAAACTCGATTTCTAATTTTTGGCCAATTTTTGAAAATTTTAACGATGTAACCCCTTACATTTTTTTCAAAAATTGGGTCAAATTTTTTGGCTGAAAAATACTAAAACCCCCATTGGTTTTTTGATCATAACTTGGCTAAAACTCAACCGATTTCAGTCTGGTTTGCTGTTTTCTTCTTGGTTTTTAAATGCAAACATTTCTGCATTTAAACCTCGATTTCTAATTTTTGGCCAATTTTTGAAAATTTTAACGATGTAACCCCTTAAATTTTTTTCAAAAATTGGGTCAAATTTTTTGGCTGAAAAATACTAAAACCCCCATTGGTTTTTTGATCATAACTTGGCTAAAACTCAACCGATTTCAGTCTGGTTTGCTGTTTTCTTCTTGGTTTTTAAATGCAAACATTTCTGCATTTAAAACTCGATTTCTAATTTTTGGCCAATTTTTGAAAATTTTAACCCCTTACATTTTTTTCAAAAATTGGGTCAAATTTTTTGGCTGAAAAATACTAAAACCCCCATTGGTTTTTTGATCATAACTTGGCTAAAACTCAACCGATTTCAGTCTGGTTTGCTGTTTTCTTCTTGGTTTTTAAATGCAAACATTTCTGCATTTAAAACTCGATTTCTAATTTTTGGACAATTTTTGAAAATTTTAACGATGTAACCCCTTACATTTTTTTCAAAAATTGGGTCAAATTTTTTGGCTGAAAAATACTAAAACCCCCATTGGTTTTTTGATCATAACTTGGCTAAAACTCAACCGATTTCAGTCTGGTTTGCTGTTTTCTTCTTGGTTTTTAAATGCAAACATTTCTGCATTTAAAACTCGATTTCTAATTTTTGGCCAATTTTTGAAAATTTTAACGATGTAACCCCTTAAATTTTTTTCAAAAATTGGGTCAAATTTTTTGGCTGAAAAATACTAAAACCCCCATTGGTTTTTTGATCATAACTTGGCTAAAACTCAACCGATTTCAGTCTGGTTTGCTGTTTTCTTCTTGGTTTTTAAATGCAAACATTTCTGCATTTAAACCTCGATTTCTAATTTTTGGCCAATTTTTGAAAATTTTAACGATGTAACCCCTTAAATTTTTTTCAAAAATTGGGTCAAATTTTTTGGCTGAAAAATACTAAAACCCCCATCGGTTTTTTGATCATAACTTGGCTAAAACTCAACCGATTTCAGTCTGGTTTGCTGTTTTCTTCTTGGTTTTTAAATGCAAACATTTCTGCATTTTAAACTCGATTTCTTATTTTTGGCCAATTTTTGAAAATTTTAACGATGTAACCCCTTACATTTTTTTCAAAAATTGGGTCAAATTTTTTGGCTGAAAAATACTAAAACCCCCATCGGTTTTTTGATCATAACTTGGCTAAAACTCAACCGATTTCAGTCTGGTTTGCTGTTTTCTTCTTGGTTTTTAAATGCAAACATTTCTGCATTTAAACCTCGATTTCTAATTTTTGGCCATTTTTTGAAAATTTTAACGATGTAACCCCTTACATTTTTTTCAAAAATTGGGTCAAATTTTTTGGCTGAAAAATACTAAAACCCCCATCGGTTTTTTGATCATAACTTGGCTAAAACTCAACCGATTTCAGTCTGGTTTGCTGTTTTCTTCTTGGTTTTTAAATGCAAACATTTCTGCATTTAAAACTCGATTTCTAATTTTTGGCCAATTTTTGAAAATTTTAACGATGTAACCCCTTACATTTTTTTCAAAAATTGGGTCAAATTTTTTGGCTGAAAAATACTAAAACCCCCATTGGTTTTTTGATCATAACTTGGCTAAAACTCAACCGATTTCAGTCTGGTTTGCTGTTTTCTTCTTGGTTTTTAAATGCAAACATTTCTGCATTTAAACCTCGATTTCTAATTTTTGGCCATTTTTTGAAAATTTTAACGATGTAACCCCTTACATTTTTTTCAAAAATTGGGTCAAATTTTTTGGCTGAAAAATACTAAAACCCCCATCGGTTTTTTGATCATAACTTGGCTAAAACTCAACCGATTTCAGTCTGGTTTGCTGTTTTCTTCTTGGTTTTTAAATGCAAACATTTCTGCATTTAAAACTCGATTTCTAATTTTTGGCCAATTTTTGAAAATTTTAACGATGTAACCCCTTACATTTTTTTCAAAAATTGGGTCAAATTTTTTGGCTGAAAAATACTAAAACCCCCATTGGTTTTTTGATCATAACTTGGCTAAAACTCAACCGATTTCAGTCTGGTTTGCTGTTTTCTTCTTGGTTTTTAAATGCAAACATTTCTGCATTTAAACCTCGATTTCTAATTTTTGGCCAATTTTTGAAAATTTTAACGATGTAACCCCTTAAATTTTTTTCAAAAATTGGGTCAAATTTTTTGGCTGAAAAATACTAAAACCCCCATTGGTTTTTTGATCATAACTTGGCTAAAACTCAACCGATTCCAGTCTGGTTTGCTGTTTTCTTCTTGGTTTTTAAATGCAAACATTTCTGCATTTAAAACTCGATTTCTAATTTTTGGCCAATTTTTGAAAATTTTAACCCCTTACATTTTTTTCAAAAATTGGGTCAAATTTTTTGGCTGAAAAATACTAAAACCCCCATTGGTTTTTTGATCATAACTTGGCTAAAACTCAACCGATTTCAGTCTGGTTTGCTGTTTTCTTCTTGGTTTTTAAATGCAAACATTTCTGCATTTAAAACTCGATTTCTAATTTTTGGCCAATTTTTGAAAATTTTAACGATGTAACCCCTTACATTTTTTCAAAAATTGGGTCAAATTTTTTGGCTGAAAAATACTAAAACCCCCATTGGTTTTTTGATCATAACTTGGCTAAAACTCAACCGATTTCAGTCTGGTTTGCTGTTTTCTTCTTGGTTTTTAAATGCAAACATTTCTGCATTTAAAACTCGATTTCTAATTTTTGGCCAATTTTTGAAAATTTTAACGATGTAACCCCTTACATTTTTTTCAAAAATTGGGTCAAATTTTTTGGCTGAAAAATACTAAAACCCCCATTGGTTTTTTGATCATAACTTGGCTAAAACTCAACCGATTTCAGTCTGGTTTGCTGTTTTCTTCTTGGTTTTTAAATGCAAACATTTCTGCATTTAAACCTCGATTTCTAATTTTTGGCCATTTTTTAAAATTTTAACGATGTAACCCCTTACATTTTTTTCAAAAATTGGGTCAAATTTTTTGGCTGAAAAATACTAAAACCCCCATCGGTTTTTTGATCATAACTTGGCTAAAACTCAACCGATTTCAGTCTGGTTTGCTGTTTTCTTCTTGGTTTTTAAATGCAAACATTTCTGCATTTAAACCTCGATTTCTAATTTTTGGCCATTTTTTGAAAATTTTAACGATGTAACCCCTTACATTTTTTTCAAAAATTGGGTCAAATTTTTGGCTGAAAAATACTAAAACCCCCATTGGTTTTTTGATCATAACTTGGCTAAAACTCAACCGATTTCAGTCTGGTTTGCTGTTTTCTTCTTGGTTTTTAAATGCAAACATTTCTGCATTTAAAACTCGATTTCTAATTTTTGGCCAATTTTTGAAAATTTTAACGATGTAACCCCTTACATTTTTTTCAAAAATTGGGTCAAATTTTTTGGCTGAAAAATACTAAAACCCCCATTGGTTTTTTGATCATAACTTGGCTAAAACTCAACCGATTTCAGTCTGGTTTGCTGTTTTCTTCTTGGTTTTTAAATGCAAACAATCCTGCATTTAAAACTCGATTTCTAATTTTTGGCCAATTTTTGAAAATTTTAACGATGTAACCCCTTACTTTTTTTTCAAAAATTGGGTCAAATTTTTTGGCTGAAAAATACTAAAACCCCCATTGGTTTTTTGATCATAACTTGGCTAAAACTCAACCGATTTCAGTCTGGTTTGCTGTTTTCTTCTTGGATTTTAAATGCAAACATTTCTGCATTTAAAACTCGATTTCTAATTTTTGGCCAATTTTTGAAAATTTTAACGATGTAACCCCTTACATTTTTTTCAAAAATTGGGTCAAATTTTTTGGCTGAAAAATACTAAAACCCCCATTGGTTTTTTGATCATAACTTGGCTAAAACTCAACCGATTTCAGTCTGGTTTGCTGTTTTCTTCTTGGTTTTTAAATGCGAACAATCGTGCATTTAAAACTCGATTTCTAATTTTTGGGCAATTTTTGAAAATTTTAACGATGTAACCCCTTACATTTTTTTAAAAAATTGGGTCAAATTTTTTGGCTGAAAAATACTAAAACCCCCATTGGTTTTTTGATCATAACTTGGCTAAAACTCAACCGATTTCAGTCTGGTTTGCTGTTTTCTTCTTGGTTTTTAAATGCAAACATTTCTGCATTTAAACCTCGATTTCTAATTTTTGGCCATTTTTTGAAAATTTTAACGATGTAACCCCTTACATTTTTTTCAAAAATTGGGTCAAATTTTTTGGCTGAAAAATACTAAAACCCCCATCGGTTTTTTGATCATAACTTGGCTAAAACTCAACCGATTTCAGTCTGGTTTGCTGTTTTCTTCTTGGTTTTTAAATGCAAACATTTCTGCATTTAAAACTCGATTTCTAATTTTTGGCCAATTTTTGAAAATTTTAACGCTGAAAAATACTAAAACCCCCATTGGTTTTTTGATCATAACTTGGCTAAAACTCAACCGATTTCAGTCTGGTTTGCTGTTTTCTTCTTGGTTTTTAAATGCAAACATTTCTGCATTTAAACCTCGATTTCTAATTTTTGGCCAATTTTTGAAAATTTTAACGATGTAACCCCTTAAATTTTTTCAAAAATTGGGTCAAATTTTTTGGCTGAAAAATACTAAAACCCCCATTGGTTTTTTGATCATAACTTGGCTAAAACTCAACCGATTTCAGTCTGGTTTGCTGTTTTCTTCTTGGTTTTTAAATGCAAACATTTCTGCATTTAAAACTCGATTTCTAATTTTTGGCCAATTTTTGAAAATTTTAACGATGTAACCCCTTACATTTTTTTCAAAAATTGGGTCAAATTTTTTGGCTGAAAAATACTAAAACCCCCATTGGTTTTTTGATCATAACTTGGCTAAAACTCAACCGATTTCAGTCTGGTTTGCTGTTTTCTTCTTGGTTTTTAAATGCAAACAATTCTGCATTTAAAACTCGATTTCTAATTTTTGGCCAATTTTTGAAAATTTTAACGATGTAACCCCTTACTTTTTTTCAAAAATTGGGTCAAATTTTTTGGCTGAAAAATACTAAAACCCCCATTGGTTTTTTGATCATAACTTGGCTAAAACTCAACCGATTTCAGTCTGGTTTGCTGTTTTCTTCTTGGTTTTTAAATGCAAACATTTCTGCATTTAAAACTCGATTTCTAATTTTTGGCCAATTTTTGAAAATTTTAACGATGTAACCCCTTACATTTTTTTCAAAAATTGGGTCAAATTTTTTGGCTGAAAAATACTAAAACCCCCATTGGTTTTTTGATCATAACTTGGCTAAAACTCAACCGATTTCAGTCTGGTTTGCTGTTTTCTTCTTGGTTTTTAAATGCGAACAATCGTGCATTTAAAACTCGATTTCTAATTTTTGGCCAATTTTTGAAAATTTTAACGATGTAACCCCTTACATTTTTTTCAAAAATTGGGTCAAATTTTTTGGCTGAAAAATACTAAAACCCCCATTGGTTTTTTGATCATAACTTGGCTAAAACTCAACCGATTTCAGTCTGGTTTGCTGTTTTCTTCTTGGTTTTTAAATGCAAACAATCCTGCATTTAAAACTCGATTTCTAATTTTTGGCCAATTTTTGACAATTTTAACGATGTAACCCCTTACATTTTTTTCAAAAATTGGGTCAAATTTTTTGGCTGAAAAATACTAAAACCCTCATTAGTTTTATGATCATAACTTGGCTAAAACTCAACCGATTTCAGTCTGGTTTGCTGTTTTCTTCTTGGTTTTTAAATGCGAACATTTCTGCATTTAAAACTCGATTTCTAATTTTTGGCCAAATTTTGACAATTTTAACGATGTAACCCCTTACATTTTTTTCAAAAATTGGGTCAAATTTTTTGGCTGAAAAATACTAAAACCCCCATTGGTTTTTTGATCATAACTTGACTAAAACTCAACCGATTTCAGTCTGGTTTGCTGTTTTCTTCTTGGTTTTTAAATACAAACAATCCTGCATTTAAAACTCGATTTCTAATTTTTGGCCAATTTTTGAAAATTTTAACGATGTAACCCCTTAAATTTTTTTCAAAAATTGGGTCAATTTTTTTGGCTGAAAAATACTAAAACCCCCATCGGTTTTTTGATCATAACTTGGCTAAAACTCAACCGATTTCAGTCTGGTTTGCTGTTTTCTTCTTGGTTTTTAAATGCAAACAATCCTGCATTTAAAACTCGATTTCTAATTTTTGGCCAATTTTTGAAAATTTTAACGATGTAACCCCTTACATTTTTTTCAAAAATTGGGTCAAATTTTTTGGCTGAAAAATACTAAAACCCCCATTGGTTTTTTGATCATAACTTGGCTAAAACTCAACCGATTTCAGTCTGGTTTGCTGTTTTCTTCTTGGTTTTTAAATACAAACAATCCTGCATTTAAAACTCGATTTCTAATTTTTGGCCAATTTTTGAAAATTTTAACGATGTAACCCCTTAAATTTTTTTCAAAAATTGGGTCAAATTTTTTGGCTGAAAAATACTAAAACCCCCAATGGTTTTTTGATCATAACTTGGCTAAAACTCAACCGATTTCAGTCTGGTTTGCTGTTTTCTTCTTGGTTTTTAAATGCAAACATTTCTGCATTTAAAACTCGATTTCTAATTTTTGGCCAATTTTTGAAAATTTTAACGATGTAACCCCTTAAATTTTTTTCAAAAATTGGGTCAAATTTTTTGGCTGAAAAATACTAAAACCCCCATCGGTTTTTTGATCATAACTTGGCTAAAACTCAACCGATTTCAGTCTGGTTTGCTGTTTTCTTCTTGGTTTTTAAATGCAAACAATTCTGCATTTAAAACTCGATTTCTAATTTTTGGCCAATTTTTGAAATTTTTAACGATGTAACCCCTTACATTTTTTTCAAAAATTGGGTCAAATTTTTTGGCTGAAAAATACTAAAACCCCCATTGGTTTTTTGATCATAACTTGGCTAAAACTCAACCGATTTCAGTCTGGTTTGCTGTTTTCTTCTTGGTTTTTAAATGCAAACATTTCTGCATTTAAAACTCGATTTCTAATTTTTGGCCAATTTTTGAAAATTTTAACGATGTAACCCCTTAAATTTTTTTCAAAAATTGGGTCAAATTTTTTGGCTGAAAAATACTAAAACCCCCATCGGTTTTTTGATCATAACTTGGCTAAAACTCAACCGATTTCAGTCTGGTTTGCTGTTTTCTTCTTGGTTTTTAAATACAAACAATCCTGCATTTAAAACTCGATTTCTAATTTTTGGCCAATTTTTGAAAATTTTAACGATGTAACCCCTTAAATTTTTTTCAAAAATTGGGTCAAATTTTTTGGCTGAAAAATACTAAAACCCCCAATGGTTTTTTGATCATAACTTGGCTAAAACTCAACCGATTTCAGTCTGGTTTGCTGTTTTCTTCTTGGTTTTTAAATGCAAACATTTCTGCATTTAAAACTCGATTTCTAATTTTTGGCCAATTTTTGAAAATTTTAACGATGTAACCCCTTACATTTTTTTCAAAAATTGGGTAACATTTTTTGGCTGAAAAATACTAAGACCCCCATTGGTTTTTTTATCATAACTTGGCTAAAACTCAACCGATTTCAGTCTGGTTTGCTGTTTTCTTCTTGGTTTTTAAATGCAAACATTTCTGCATTTAAACCTCGATTTCTAATTTTTGGCCAATTTTTGAAAATTTTAACGATGTAACCCCTTACATTTTTTTCAAAAATTGGGTCAAATTTTTTGGCTGAAAAATACTAAAACCCCCAATGGTTTTTTGATCATAAATTGGCTAAAAGTCAACCGATTTCAGTCTGGTTTGCTGTTTTCTTCTTGGTTTTTAAATGCAAACATTTCTGCATTTAAAATTTGATTTATAATTTTTGGCCAATTTTTGAAAATTTTAACGATGTAACTTACATTTTTTTCAAAAATTGGGTCAAATTTTTTGGCTGAAAAATACTAAAACCCCCATTGGTTTTTTGATCATAACTTGGCTAAAACTCAACCGATTTCAGTCTGGTTTGCTGTTTTCTTCTTGGTTTTTAAATGCAAACATTTCTGCATTTAAACCTCGATTTCTAATTTTTGGCCAATTTTTGAAAATTTTAACGATGTAACCCCTTACATTTTTTTCAAAAATTGGGTCAAATTTTTTGGCTGAAAAATACTAAAACCCCCCATTGGTTTTTTGATCATAACTTGGCTAAAACTCAACCGATTTCAGTCTGGTTTGCTGTTTTCTTCTTGGTTTTTAAATGCAAACATTTCTGCATTTAAAACTCGATTTCTAATTTTTGGCCAATTTTTGACAATTTTAACGATGTAACCCCTTACATTTTTTTCAAAAATTGGGTCAAATTTTTTGGCTGAAAAATACTAAAACCCCCATTGGTTTTTTGATCATAACTTGGCTAAAACTCCACCGATTTCAGTCTGGTTTGCTGTTTTCTTCTTGGTTTTTAAATGCAAACATTTCTGCATTTAAAACTCGATTTCTAATTTTTGGCAAATTTTTGAAAATTTTAACGATGTAACCCCTTACATTTTTTTCAAAAATTGGGTCAAATTTTTTGGCTGAAAAATACTAAAACCCCCAATGGTTTTTTGATCATAACTTGGCTAAAACTCAACCGATTTCAGTCTGGTTTGCTGTTTTCTTCTTGGTTTTTAAATGCAAACATTTCTGCATTTAAAACTTGATTTCTAATTTTTGGCCAATTTTTGAAAATTTTAACGATGTAACCCCTTACATTTTTTTCAAAAATTGGGTCAAATTTTTTGGCTGAAAAATACTAAAACCCTCATTGGTTTTTTGATCATAACTTGGCTAAAACTCAACCGATTTCAGTCTGGTTTGCTGTTTTCTTCTTGGTTTTTAAATGCAAACATTTCTGCATTTAAAACTCGATTTCTAATTTTTGGCCAATTTTTGACAATTTTAACGATGTAACCCCTTAAATTTTTTTCAAAAATTGGGTCAAATTTTTTGGCTGAAAAATACTAAAACCCCCATTGGTTTTTTTGATCATAACTTGGCTAAAACTCAACCGATTTCAGTCTGGTTTGCTGTTTTCTTCTTGGTTTTTAAATGCAAACATTTCTGCATTTAAAACTCGATTTCTAATTTTTGGTCAATTTTTGAAAATTTTAACGATGTAACCCCTTACATTTTTTTCAAAAATTGGGTCAAATTTTTTGGCTGAAAAATACTAAAACCCCCATTGGTTTTTTGATCATAACTTGGCTAAAACTCAACCGATTTCAGTCTGGTTTGCTGTTTTCTTCTTGGTTTTTAAATGCAAACATTTCTGCATTTAAAACTCGATTTCTAATTTTTGGCCAATTTTTGACAATTTTAACGATGTAACCCCTTACATTTTTTTCAAAAATTGGGTCAAATTTTTTGTCTGAAAAATACTAAAACCCCCATTGGTTTTTTGATCATAACTTGGCTAAAACTCAACCGATTTCAGTCTGGTTTGCTGTTTTCTTCTTGGTTTTTAAATGCAAACATTTCTGCATTTAAAACTCGATTTCTAATTTTTGGCCAATTTTTGAAAATTTTAACGATGTAACCCCTTAAATTTTTTTCAAAAATTGGGTCAAATTTTTTGGCTGAAAAATACTAAAACCCCCATTGGTTTTTTGATCATAACTTGGCTAAAACTCAACCGATTTCAGTCTGGTTTGCTGTTTTCTTCTTGGTTTTTAAATGCAAACATTTCTGCATTTAAAACTCGATTTCTAATTTTTGGCCAATTTTTGAAAATTTTAACGATGTAACCCCTTACATTTTTTTCAAAAATTGGGTCAAATTTTTTGGCTGAAAAATACTAAAACCCCCATCGGTTTTTTGATCATAACTTGGCTAAAACTCAACCGATTTCAGTCTGGTTTGCTGTTTTCTTCTTGGTTTTTAAATGCAAACATTTCTGCATTTAAAACTCGATTTCTAATTTTTGGCCAATTTTTGAAAATTTTAACGATGTAACCCCTTACATTTTTTTCAAAAATTGGGTCAAATTTTTTGGCTGAAAAATACTAAAACCCCCATCGGTTTTTTGATCATAACTTGGCTAAAACTCAACCGATTTCAGTCTGGTTTGCTGTTTTCTTCTTGGTTTTTAAATGCAAACATTTCTGCATTTAAAACTCGATTTCTAATTTTTGGCCAATTTTTGAAAATTTTAACGATGTAACCCCTTACATTTTTTTCAAAAATTGGGTCAAATTTTTTGGCTGAAAAATACTAAAACCCTCATTGGTTTTTTTGATCATAACTTGGCTAAAACTCAACCGATTTCAGTCTGGTTTGCTGTTTTCTTCTTGGTTTTTAAATGCAAACATTTCTGCATTTAAAACTCGATTTCTAATTTTTGGCCAATTTTTGACAATTTTAACGATGTAACCCCTTACATTTTTTTCAAAAATTGGGTCAAATTTTTTGGCTGAAAAATACTAAAACCCCCATTGGTTTTTTGATCATAACTTGGCTAAAACTCAACCGATTTCAGTCTGGTTTGCTGTTTTCTTCTTGGTTTTTAAATGCAAACATTTCTGCATTTAAAACTCGATTTCTAATTTTTGGCCAATTTTTGACAATTTTAACGATGTAACCCCTTACATTTTTTTCAAAAATTGGGTCAAATTTTTTGGCTGAAAAATACTAAAACCCCCATTGGTTTTTTGATCATAACTTGGCTAAAACTCAACCGATTTCAGTCTGGTTTGCTGTTTTCTTCTTGGTTTTTAAATGCAAACATTTCTGCATTTAAAACTCGATTTCTAATTTTTGGCCAATTTTTGACAATTTTAACGATGTAACCCCTTACATTTTTTTCAAAAATTGGGTCAAATTTTTTGGCTGAAAAATACTAAAACCCCCATTGGTTTTTTGATCATAACTTGGCTAAAACTCAACCGATTTCAGTCTGGTTTGCTGTTTTCTTCTTGGTTTTTAAATGCAAACATTTCTGCATTTAAAACTCGATTTCTAATTTTTGGCCAATTTTTGAAAATTTTAACGATGTAACCCCTTACATTTTTTTCAAAAATTGGGTAAAATTTTTTGGCTGAAAAATACTAAAACCCCCATTGGTTTTTTGATCATAACTTGGCTAAAACTCAACCGATTTCAGTCTGGTTTGCTGTTTTCTTCTTGGTTTTTAAATGCAAACATTTCTGCATTTAAAACTCGATTTCTAATTTTTGGCCAATTTTTGAAAATTTTAACGATGTAACCCCTTACATTTTTTTCAAAAATTGGGTCAAATTTTTTGGCTGAAAAATACTAAAACCCCCATCGGTTTTTTGATCATAACTTGGCTAAAACTCAACCGATTTCAGTCTGGTTTGCTGTTTTCTTCTTGGTTTTTAAATGCAAACATTTCTGCATTTAAAACTCGATTTCTAATTTTTGGCCAATTTTTGAAAATTTTAACGATGTAACCCCTTACATTTTTTTCAAAAATTGGGTCAAATTTTTTGGCTGAAAAATACTAAAACCCTCATTGGTTTTTTGATCATAACTTGGCTAAAACTCAACCGATTTCAGTCTGGTTTGCTGTTTTCTTCTTGGTTTTTAAATGCAAACATTTCTGCATTTAAAACTCGATTTCTAATTTTTGGCTAATTTTTGACAATTTTAACGATGTAACCCCTTACATTTTTTTCAAAAATTGGGTCAAATTTTTTGGCTGAAAAATACTAAAACCCCCATTGGTTTTTTGATCATAACTTGGCTAAAACTCAACCGATTTCAGTCTGGTTTGCTGTTTTCTTCTTGGTTTTTAAATGCAAACATTTCTGCATTTAAAACTCGATTTCTAATTTTTGGCCAATTTTTGACAATTTTAACGATGTAACCCCTTACTTTTTTTTCAAAAATTGGGTCAAATTTTTTGGCTGAAAAATACTAAAACCCCCATTGGTTTTTTGATCATAACTTGGCTAAAACTCAACCGATTTCAGTCTGGTTTGCTGTTTTCTTCTTGGTTTTTAAATGCAAACATTTCTGCATTTAAAACTCGATTTCTAATTTTTGGCCAATTTTTGAAAATTTTAACGATGTAACCCCTTACATTTTTTTCAAAAATTGGGTCAAATTTTTTGGCTGAAAAATACTAAAACCCTCATTGGTTTTTTGATCATAACTTCGCTAAAACTCAACCGATATCAGTCTGGTTTGCTGTTTTCTTCTTGGTTTTTAAATGCAAACATTTCTGCATTTAAAACTCAATTTCTAATTTTTGGCCAATTTTTGAAAATTTTTACGATGTAACCCCTTACATTTTTTTCAAAAATTGGGTCAAATTTTTTGGCTGAAAAATACTAAAACCCCCATTGGTTTTTTGATCATAACTTGGCTAAAACTCAACCGATTTCAGTCTGGTTTGCTGTTTTCTTCTTGGTTTTTAAATGCAAACATTTCTGCATTTAAAACTCGATTTCTAATTTTTGGCCAATTTTTGACAATTTTAACTATGTAACCCCTTACATTTTTTTCAAAAATTGGGTAAAATTTTTTGGCTGAAAAATACTAAAACCCCCATTGGTTTTTTGATCATAACTTGGCTAAAACTCAACCGATTTCAGTCTGGTTTGCTGTTTTCTTCTTGGTTTTTAAATGCAAACATTTCTGCATTTAAAACTCGATTTCTAATTTTTGGCCAATTTTTGAAAATTTTAACGATGTAACCCCTTACATTTTTTTCAAAAATTGGGTCAAATTTTTTGGCTGAAAAATACTAAAACCCCCATCGGTTTTTTGATCATAACTTGGCTAAAACTCAACCGATTTCAGTCTGGTTTGCTGTTTTCTTCTTGGTTTTTAAATGCAAACATTTCTGCATTTAAAACTCGATTTCTAATTTTTGGCCAATTTTTGAAAATTTTAACGATGTAACCCCTTACATTTTTTTCAAAAATTGGGTCAAATTTTTTGGCTGAAAAATACTAAAACCCTCATTGGTTTTTTGATCATAACTTGGCTAAAACTCAACCGATTTCAGTCTGGTTTGCTGTTTTCTTCTTGGTTTTTAAATGCAAACATTTCTGCATTTAAAACTCGATTTCTAATTTTTGGCCAATTTTTGACAATTTTAACGATGTAACCCCTTACATTTTTTTCAAAAATTGGGTCAAATTTTTTGGCTGAAAAATACTAAAACCCCCATTGGTTTTTTGATCATAACTTGGCTAAAACTCAACCGATTTCAGTCTGGTTTGCTGTTTTCTTCTTGGTTTTTAAATGCAAACATTTCTGCATTTAAAACTCGATTTCTAATTTTTGGCCAATTTTTGACAATTTTAACGATGTAACCCCTTAAATTTTTTTCAAAAATTGGGTCAAATTTTTTGGCTGAAAAATACTAAAACCCCCATCGGTTTTTTGATCATAACTTGGCTAAAACTCAACCGATTTCAGTCTGGTTTGCTGTTTTCTTTTTGGTTTTTAAATGCAAACATTTCTGCATTTAAAACTCGATTTCTAATTTTTGGCCAATTTTTGAAAATTTTAACGATGTAACCCCTTACATTTTTTTCATAAATTGGGTCAAATTTTTTGGCTGAAAAATACTAAAACCCCCATTGGTTTTTTGATCATAACTTGGCTAAAACTCAACCGATTTCAGTCTGGTTTGCTGTTTTCTTCTTGGTTTTTAAATGCAAACATTTCTGCATTTAAAACTCGATTTCTAATTTTTGGCCAATTTTTGACAATTTTAACGATGTAACCCCTTACATTTTTTTCAAAATTGGGTCAAATTTTTTGGCTGAAAAATACTAAAACCCCCATTGGTTTTTTGATCATAACTTGGCTAAAACTCAACCGATTTCAGTCTGGTTTGCTGTTTTCTTCTTGGTTTTTAAATGCAAACATTTCTGCATTTAAAACTCGATTTCTAATTTTTGGCCAATTTTTGAAAATTTTAACGATGTAACCCCTTACATTTTTTTCAAAAATTGGGTCAAATTTTTTGGCTGAAAAATACTAAAACCCCCATCGGTTTTTTGATCATAACTTGGCTAAAACTCAACCGATTTCAGTCTGGTTTGCTGTTTTCTTCTTGGTTTTTAAATGCAAACATTTCTGCATTTAAAACTCGATTTCTAATTTTTGGCCAATTTTTGAAAATTTTAACGATGTAACCCCTTACATTTTTTTCAAAAATTGGGTCAAATTTTTTGGCTGAAAAATACTAAAACCCTCATTGGTTTTTTGATCATAACTTGGCTAAAACTCAACCGATTTCAGTCTGGTTTGCTGTTTTCTTCTTGGTTTTTAAATGCAAACATTTCTGCATTTAAAACTCGATTTCTAATTTTTGGCCAATTTTTGACAATTTTAACGATGTAACCCCTTACATTTTTTTCAAAAATTGGGTCAAATTTTTTGGCTGAAAAATACTAAAACCCCCATTGGTTTTTTGATCATAACTTGGCTAAAACTCAACCGATTTCAGTCTGGTTTGCTGTTTTCTTCTTGGTTTTTAAATGCAAACATTTCTGCATTTAAAACTCGATTTCTAATTTTTGGCCAATTTTTGACAATTTTAACGATGTAACCCCTTACATTTTTTTCAAAAATTGGGTCAAATTTTTTGGCTGAAAAATACTAAAACCCTCATTGGTTTTTTGATCATAACTTGGCTAAAACTCAACCGATATCAGTCTGGTTTGCTGTTTTCTTCTTGGTTTTTAAATGCAAACATTTCTGCATTTAAAACTCAATTTCTAATTTTTGGCCAATTTTTGAAAATTTTTACGATGTAACCCCTTACATTTTTTTCAAAAATTGGGTAAAATTTTTTGGCTGAAAAATACTAAAACCCCCATTGGTTTTTTGATCATAACTTGGCTAAAACTCAACCGATTTCAGTCTGGTTTGCTGTTTTCTTCTTGGTTTTTAAATGCAAACATTTCTGCATTTAAAACTCGATTTCTAATTTTTGGCCAATTTTTGACAATTTTAACTATGTAACCCCTTACATTTTTTTCAAAAATTGGGTCAAATTTTTTGGCTGAAAAATACTAAAACCCCCATCGGTTTTTTGATCATAACTTGGCTAAAACTCAACCGATTTCAGTCTGGTTTGCTGTTTTCTTTTTGGTTTTTAAATGCAAACATTTCTGCATTTAAAACTCGATTTCTAATTTTTGGCCAATTTTTGAAAATTTTAACGATGTAACCCCTTACATTTTTTTCATAAATTGGGTCAAATTTTTTGGCTGAAAAATACTAAAACCCCCATTGGTTTTTTGATCATAACTTGGCTAAAACTCAACCGATTTCAGTCTGGTTTGCTGTTTTCTTCTTGGTTTTTAAATGCAAACATTTCTGCATTTAAAACTCGATTTCTAATTTTTGGCCAATTTTTGACAATTTTAACGATGTAACCCCTTACATTTTTTTCAAAAATTGGGTCAAATTTTTTGGCTGAAAAATACTAAAACCCCCATTGGTTTTTTGATCATAACTTGGCTAAAACTCAACCGATTTCAGTCTGGTTTGCTGTTTTCTTCTTGGTTTTTAAATGCAAACATTTCTGCATTTAAAACTCGATTTCTAATTTTTGGCCAATTTTTGACAATTTTAACGATGTAACCCCTTAAATTTTTTTCAAAAATTGGGTCAAATTTTTTGGCTGAAAAATACTAAAACCCCCATCGGTTTTTTGATCATAACTTGGCTAAAACTCAACCGATTTCAGTCTGGTTTGCTGTTTTCTTTTTGGTTTTTAAATGCAAACATTTCTGCATTTAAAACTCGATTTCTAATTTTTGGCCAATTTTTGAAAATTTTAACGATGTAACCCCTTACATTTTTTTCATAAATTGGGTCAAATTTTTTGGCTGAAAAATACTAAAACCCCCATTGGTTTTTTGATCATAACTTGGCTAAAACTCAACCGATTTCAGTCTGGTTTGCTGTTTTCTTCTTGGTTTTTAAATGCAAACATTTCTGCATTTAAAACTCGATTTCTAATTTTTGGCCAATTTTTGAAAATTTTAACGATGTAACCCCTTACATTTTTTTCATAAATTGGGTCAAATTTTTTGGCTGAAAAATACTAAAACCCCCATCGGTTTTTTGATCATAACTTGGCTAAAACTCAACCGATTTCAGTCTGGTTTGCTGTTTTCTTCTTGGTTTTTAAATGCAAACATTTCTGCATTTAAAACTCGATTTCTAATTTTTGGCCAATTTTTGAAAATTTTAACGATGTAACCCCTTACATTTTTTTCAAAAATTGGGTCAAATTTTTTGGCTGAAAAATACTAAAACCCCCATTGGTTTTTTGATCATAACTTGGCTAAAACTCAACCGATTTCAGTCTGGTTTGCTGTTTTCTTCTTGGTTTTTAAATGCAAACATTTCTGCATTTAAAACTCGATTTCTAATTTTTGGCCAATTTTTGACAATTTTAACGATGTAACCCCTTAAATTTTTTTCAAAAATTGGGTCAAATTTTTTGGCTGAAAAATACTAAAACCCCCATCGGTTTTTTGATCATAACTTGGCTAAAACTCAACCGATTTCAGTCTGGTTTGCTGTTTTCTTCTTGGTTTTTAAATGCAAACATTTCTGCATTTAAAACTCGATTTCTAATTTTTGGCCAATTTTTGAAAATTTTAACGATGTAACCCCTTACATTTTTTTCATAAATTGGGTCAAATTTTTTGGCTGAAAAATACTAAAACCCCCATTGGTTTTTTGATCATAACTTGGCTAAAACTCAACCGATTTCAGTCTGGTTTGCTGTTTTCTTCTTGGTTTTTAAATGCAAACATTTCTGCATTTAAAACTCGATTTCTAATTTTTGGCCAATTTTTGAAAATTTTAACGATGTAACCCCTTACATTTTTTTCAAAAATTGGGTCAAATTTTTTTGGCTGAAAAATACTAAAACCCTCATCGGTTTTTTGATCATAACTTGGCTAAAACTCAACCGATTTCAGTCTGGTTTGCTGTTTTCTTCTTGGTTTTTAAATGCAAACATTTCTGCATTTAAAACTCGATTTCTAATTTTTGGCCAATTTTTGAAAATTTTAACGATGTAACCCCTTACATTTTTTTCAAAAATTGGGTCAAATTTTTTGGCTGAAAAATACTAAAACCCTCATTGGTTTTTTGATCATAACTTGGCTAAAACTCAACCGATTTCAGTCTGGTTTGCTGTTTTCTTCTTGGTTTTTAAATGCAAACATTTCTGCATTTAAAACTCGATTTCTAATTTTTGGCCAATTTTTGACAATTTTAACGATGTAACCCCTTACATTTTTTTCAAAAATTGGGTCAAATTTTTTGGCTGAAAAATACTAAAACCCCCA
Source organism: Drosophila jambulina (assembly GCA_018152175.1). NCBI lineage: Eukaryota > Metazoa > Arthropoda > Insecta > Diptera > Drosophilidae > Drosophila > Drosophila jambulina. The sequence continues at coordinate 1,341,446 of JAECXH010000112.1, read as the reverse complement.
TTGGTTTTTTGATCATAACTTGGCTAAAACTCAACCGATTTCAGTCTGGTTTGCTGTTTTCTTCTTGGTTTTTAAATGCAAACATTTCTGCATTTAAAACTCGATTTCTAATTTTTGGCCAATTTTTGACAATTTTAACGATGTAACCCCTTACATTTTTTTCAAAAATTGGGTCAAATTTTTTGGCTGAAAAATACTAAAACCCTCATTGGTTTTTTGATCATAACTTGGCTAAAACTCAACCGATATCAGTCTGGTTTGCTGTTTTCTTCTTGGTTTTTAAATGCAAACATTTCTGCATTTCAAACTCAATTTCTAATTTTGGCCAATTTTTGAAAATTTTTACGATGTAACCCCTTACATTTTTTTCAAAAATTGGGTAAAATTTTTTGGCTGAAAAATACTAAAACCCCCATTGGTTTTTTGATCATAACTTGGCTAAAACTCAACCGATTTCAGTCTGGTTTGCTGTTTTCTTCTTGGTTTTTAAATGCAAACATTTCTGCATTTAAAACTCGATTTCTAATTTTTGGCCAATTTTTGACAATTTTAACTATGTAACCCCTTACATTTTTTTCAAAAATTGGGTCAAATTTTTTGGCTGAAAAATACTAAAACCCCCATCGGTTTTTTGATCATAACTTGGCTAAAACTCAACCGATTTCAGTCTGGTTTGCTGTTTTCTTTTTGGTTTTTAAATGCAAACATTTCTGCATTTAAAACTCGATTTCTAATTTTTGGCCAATTTTTGAAAATTTTAACGATGTAACCCCTTACATTTTTTTCATAAATTGGGTCAAATTTTTTGGCTGAAAAATACTAAAACCCCCATTGGTTTTTTGATCATAACTTGGCTAAAACTCAACCGATTTCAGTCTGGTTTGCTGTTTTCTTCTTGGTTTTTAAATGCAAACATTTCTGCATTTAAAACTCGATTTCTAATTTTTGGCCAATTTTTGACAATTTTAACGATGTAACCCCTTACATTTTTTTCAAAAATTGGGTCAAATTTTTTGGCTGAAAAATACTAAAACCCCCATTGGTTTTTTGATCATAACTTGGCTAAAACTCAACCGATTTCAGTCTGGTTTGCTGTTTTCTTCTTGGTTTTTAAATGCAAACATTTCTGCATTTAAAACTCGATTTCTAATTTTTGGCCAATTTTTGAAAATTTTAACGATGTAACCCCTTACATTTTTTTCAAAAATTGGGTCAAATTTTTTGGCTGAAAAATACTAAAACCCCCATCGGTTTTTTGATCATAACTTGGCTAAAACTCAACCGATTTCAGTCTGGTTTGCTGTTTTCTTCTTGGTTTTTAAATGCAAACATTTCTGCATTTAAAACTCGATTTCTAATTTTTGGCCAATTTTTGAAAATTTTAACGATGTAACCCCTTACATTTTTTTCAAAAATTGGGTCAAATTTTTTGGCTGAAAAATACTAAAACCCTCATTGGTTTTTTGATCATAACTTGGCTAAAACTCAACCGATTTCAGTCTGGTTTGCTGTTTTCTTCTTGGTTTTTAAATGCAAACATTTCTGCATTTAAAACTCGATTTCTAATTTTTGGCCAATTTTTGACAATTTTAACGATGTAACCCCTTACATTTTTTTCAAAAATTGGGTCAAATTTTTTGGCTGAAAAATACTAAAACCCCCATTGGTTTTTTGATCATAACTTGGCTAAAACTCAACCGATTTCAGTCTGGTTTGCTGTTTTCTTCTTGGTTTTTAAATGCAAACATTTCTGCATTTAAAACTCGATTTCTAATTTTTGGCCAATTTTTGACAATTTTAACGATGTAACCCCTTACATTTTTTTCAAAAATTGGGTCAAATTTTTTGGCTGAAAAATACTAAAACCCTCATTGGTTTTTTGATCATAACTTGGCTAAAACTCAACCGATATCAGTCTGGTTTGCTGTTTTCTTCTTGGTTTTTAAATGCAAACATTTCTGCATTTAAAACTCAATTTCTAATTTTTGGCCAATTTTTGAAAATTTTTACGATGTAACCCCTTACATTTTTTTCAAAAATTGGGTAAAATTTTTTGGCTGAAAAATACTAAAACCCCCATTGGTTTTTTGATCATAACTTGGCTAAAACTCAACCGATTTCAGTCTGGTTTGCTGTTTTCTTCTTGGTTTTTAAATGCAAACATTTCTGCATTTAAAACTCGATTTCTAATTTTTGGCCAATTTTTGACAATTTTAACTATGTAACCCCTTACATTTTTTTCAAAAATTGGGTCAAATTTTTTGGCTGAAAAATACTAAAACCCCCATTGGTTTTTTGATCATAACTTGGCTAAAACTCAACCGATTTCAGTCTGGTTTGCTGTTTTCTTCTTGGTTTTTAAATGCAAACATTTCTGCATTTAAAACTCGATTTCTAATTTTTGGCCAATTTTTGACAATTTTAACGATGTAACCCCTTAAATTTTTTTCAAAATTGGGTCAAATTTTTTGGCTGAAAAATACTAAAACCCCCATCGGTTTTTTGATCATAACTTGGCTAAAACTCAACCGATTTCAGTCTGGTTTGCTGTTTTCTTCTTGGTTTTTAAATGCAAACATTTCTGCATTTAAAACTCGATTTATAATTTTTGGCCAATTTTTGAAAATTTTAACGATGTAACCCCTTACATTTTTTTCAAAAATTGGGTCAAATTTTTTGGCTGAAAAATACTAAAACCCCCATTGGTTTTTTGATCATAACTTGGCTAAAACTCAACCGATTTCAGTCTGGTTTGCTATTTTCTTCTTGGTTTTTAAATGCAAACATTTCTGCATTTAAAACTCGATTTCTAATTTTTGGCCAATTTTTGAAAATTTTAACGATGTAACCCCTTACATTTTTTTCATAAATTGGGTCAAATTTTTTGGCTGAAAAATACTAAAACCCCCATTGGTTTTTTGATCATAACTTGGCTAAAACTCAACCGATTTCAGTCTGGTTTGCTGTTTTCTTCTTGGGTTTTAAATGCAAACATTTCTGCATTTAAAACTCAATTTCTAATTTTTGGCCAATTTTTGAAAATTTTAACGATGTAACCCCTTACATTTTTTTCAAAAATTGGGTCAAATTTTTTGGCTGAAAAATACTAAAACCCCCATCGGTTTTTTGATCATAACTTGGCTAAAACTCAACCGATTTCAGTCTGGTTTGCTGTTTTCTTCTTGGTTTTTAAATGCAAACATTTCTGCATTTAAAACTCGATTTCTAATTTTTGGCCAATTTTTGAAAATTTTAACGATGTAACCCCTTACATTTTTTTCAAAAATTGGGTCAAATTTTTTGGCTGAAAAATACTAAAACCCCCATTGGTTTTTTGATCATAACTTGGCTAAAACTCAACCGATTTCAGTCTGGTTTGCTGTTTTCTTCTTGGTTTTTAAATGCAAACATTTCTGCATTTAAAACTCGATTTATAATTTTTGGCCAATTTTTGAAAATTTTAACGATGTAACCTCTTACATTTTTTTAAAAAATTGGGTCAAATTTTTTGGCTGAAAAATACTAAAACCCCCATTGGTTTTTTGATCATAACTTGGCTAAAACTCAACCGATTTCAGTCTGGTTTGCTGTTTTCTTCTTGGTTTTTAAATGCAAACATTTCTGCATTTAAAACTCGATTTCTAATTTTTGGCCAATTTTTGAAAATTTTAACGATGTAACCCCTTACATTTTTTTCAAAAATTGGGTCAAATTTTTTGGCTGAAAAATACTAAAACCCCCATTGGTTTTTTGATCATAACTTGGCTAAAACTCAACCGATTTCAGTCTGGTTTGCTGTTTTCTTCTTGGTTTTTAAATGCAAACATTTCTGCATTTAAAACTCGATTTCTAATTTTTGGCCAATTTTTGAAAATTTTAACGATGTAACCCCTTACATTTTTTTCAAAAATTGGGTCAAATTTTTTGGCTGAAAAATACTAAAACCCCCATTGGTTTTTTGATCATAACTTGGCTAAAACTCAACCGATTTCAGTCTGGTTTGCTGTTTTCTTCTTGGTTTTTAAATGCAAACATTTCTGCATTTAAAACTCGATTTCTAATTTTTGGCCAATTTTTGAAAATTTTAACGATGTAACCCCTTACATTTTTTTCAAAAATTGGGTCAAATTTTTTGGCTGAAAAATACTAAAACCCCCATTGGTTTTTTGAACATAACTTGGCTAAAACTCAACCGATTTCAGTCTGGTTTGCTGTTTTCTTCTTGGTTTTTAAATGCAAACATTTCTGCATTTAAAACTCGATTTCTAATTTTTGGCCAATTTTTGACAATTTTAACGATGTAACCCCTTACATTTTTTTCAAAAATTGGGTCAAATTTTTTGGCTGAAAAATACTAAAACCCCCATTGGTTTTTTGATCATAACTTGGCTAAAACTCAACCGATTTCAGTCTGGTTTGCTGTTTTCTTCTTGGTTTTTAAATGCAAACATTTCTGCATTTAAACCCCGATTTCTAATTTTTGGCCAATTTTTGAAAATTTTAACGATGTAACCCCTTAAATTTTTTCAAAAATTGGGTCAAATTTTTTGGCTGAAAAATACTAAAACCCCCATCGGTTTTTTGATCATAACTTGGCTAAAACTCAACCGATTTCAGTCTGGTTTGCTGTTTTCTTCTTGGTTTTTAAATGCAAACATTTCTGCATTTAAAACTCGATTTCTAATTTTTGGCCAATTTTTGAAAATTTTAACGATGTAACCCCTTACATTTTTTTCAAAAATTGGGTCAAATTTTTTGGCTGAAAAATACTAAAACCCCCATTGGTTTTTTGATCATAACTTGGCTAAAACTCAACCGATTTCAGTCTGGTTTGCTGTTTTCTTCTTGGTTTTTAAATGCAAACATTTCTGCATTTAAAACTCGATTTATAATTTTTGGCCAATTTTTGAAAATTTTAACGATGTAACCTCTTACATTTTTTTAAAAAATTGGGTCAAATTTTTTGGCTGAAAAATACTAAAACCCCCATTGGTTTTTTGATCATAACTTGGCTAAAACTCAACCGATTTCAGTCTGGTTTGCTGTTTTCTTCTTGGTTTTTAAATGCAAACATTTCTGCATTTAAAACTCGATTTATAATTTTTGGCCAATTTTTGAAAATTTTAACGATGTAACCCCTTACATTTTTTTCAAAAATTGGGTCAAATTTTTTGGCTGAAAAATACTAAAACCCCCATTGGTTTTTTGATCATAACTTGGCTAAAACTCAACCGATTTCAGTCTGGTTTGCTGTTTTCTTCTTGGTTTTTAAATGCAAACATTTCTGCATTTAAAACTCGATTTCTAATTTTTGGCCAATTTTTGAAAATTTTAACGATGTAACCCCTTAAATTTTTTTCAAAAATTGGGTCAAATTTTTTGGCTGAAAAATACTAAAACCCCCATCGGTTTTTTGATCATAACTTGGCTAAAACTCAACCGATTTCAGTCTGGTTTGCTGTTTTCTTCTTGGTTTTTAAATGCAAACATTTCTGCATTTAAAACTCGATTTCTAATTTTTGGCCAATTTTTGAAAATTTTAACGATGTAACCCCTTACATTTTTTTCAAAAATTGGGTCAAATTTTTTGGCTGAAAAATACTAAAACCCCCATTGGTTTTTTGATCATAACTTGGCTAAAACTCAACCGATTTCAGTCTGGTTTGCTGTTTTCTTCTTGGTTTTTAAATGCAAACATTTCTGCATTTAAAACTCGATTTATAATTTTTGGCCAATTTTTGAAAATTTTAACGATGTAACCTCTTACATTTTTTTCAAAAATTGGGTCAAATTTTTTGGCTGAAAAATACTAAAACCCCCATTGGTTTTTTGATCATAACTTGGCTAAAACTCAACCGATTTCAGTCTGGTTTGCTGTTTTCTTCTTGGTTTTTAAATGCAAACATTTCTGCATTTAAACCCCGATTTCTAATTTTTGGCCAATTTTTGAAAATTTTAACGATGTAACCCCTTAAATTTTTTCAAAAATTGGGTCAAATTTTTTGGCTGAAAAATACTAAAACCCCCATCGGTTTTTTGATCATAACTTGGCTAAAACTCAACCGATTTCAGTCTGGTTTGCTGTTTTCTTCTTGGTTTTTAAATGCAAACATTTCTGCATTTAAAACTCGATTTCTAATTTTTGGCCAATTTTTGAAAATTTTAACGATGTAACCCCTTACATTTTTTTCAAAAATTGGGTCAAATTTTTTGGCTGAAAAATACTAAAACCCCCATTGGTTTTTTGATCATAACTTGGCTAAAACTCAACCGATTTCAGTCTGGTTTGCTGTTTTCTTCTTGGTTTTTAAATGCAAACATTTCTGCATTTAAAACTCGATTTATAATTTTTGGCCAATTTTTGAAAATTTTAACGATGTAACCTCTTACATTTTTTTAAAAAATTGGGTCAAATTTTTTGGCTGAAAAATACTAAAACCCCCATTGGTTTTTTGATCATAACTTGGCTAAAACTCAACCGATTTCAGTCTGGTTTGCTGTTTTCTTCTTGGTTTTTAAATGCAAACATTTCTGCATTTAAAACTCGATTTATAATTTTTGGCCAATTTTTGAAAATTTTAACGATGTAACCCCTTACATTTTTTTTAAAAATTGGGTCAAATTTTTTGGCTGAAAAATACTAAAACCCCCATTGGTTTTTTGATCATAACTTGGCTAAAACTCAACCGATTTCAGTCTGGTTTGCTGTTTTCTTCTTGGTTTTTAAATGCAAACATTTCTGCATTTAAAACTCGATTTCTAATTTTTGGCCAATTTTTGAAAATTTTAACGATGTAACCCCTTAAATTTTTTTCAAAAATTGGGTCAAATTTTTTGGCTGAAAAATACTAAAACCCCCATCGGTTTTTTGATCATAACTTGGCTAAAACTCAACCGATTTCAGTCTGGTTTGCTGTTTTCTTCTTGGTTTTTAAATGCAAACATTTCTGCATTTAAAACTCGATTTCTAATTTTTGGCCAATTTTTGAAAATTTTAACGATGTAACCCCTTACATTTTTTTCAAAAATTGGGTCAAATTTTTTGGCTGAAAAATACTAAAACCCCCATTGGTTTTTTGATCATAACTTGGCTAAAACTCAACCGATTTCAGTCTGGTTTGCTGTTTTCTTCTTGGTTTTTAAATGCAAACATTTCTGCATTTAAAACTCGATTTATAATTTTTGGCCAATTTTTGAAAATTTTAACGATGTAACCCCTTACATTTTTTTCAAAAATTGGGTCAAATTTTTTGGCTGAAAAATACTAAAACCCCCATTGGTTTTTTGATCATAACTTGGCTAAAACTCAACCGATTTCAGTCTGGTTTGCTATTTTCTTCTTGGTTTTTAAATGCAAACATTTCTGCATTTAAAACTCGATTTCTAATTTTTGGCCAATTTTTGAAAATTTTAACGATGTAACCCCTTACATTTTTTTCATAAATTGGGTCAAATTTTTTGGCTGAAAAATACTAAAACCCCCATTGGTTTTTTGATCATAACTTGGCTAAAACTCAACCGATTTCAGTCTGGTTTGCTGTTTTCTTCTTGGGTTTTAAATGCAAACATTTCTGCATTTAAAACTCAATTTCTAATTTTTGGCCAATTTTTGAAAATTTTAACGATGTAACCCCTTACATTTTTTTCAAAAATTGGGTCAAATTTTTTGGCTGAAAAATACTAAAACCCCCATCGGTTTTTTGATCATAACTTGGCTAAAACTCAACCGATTTCAGTCTGGTTTGCTGTTTTCTTCTTGGTTTTTAAATGCAAACATTTCTGCATTTAAAACTCGATTTCTAATTTTTGGCCAATTTTTGAAAATTTTAACGATGTAACCCCTTACATTTTTTTCAAAAATTGGGTCAAATTTTTTGGCTGAAAAATACTAAAACCCCCATTGGTTTTTTGATCATAACTTGGCTAAAACTCAACCGATTTCAGTCTGGTTTGCTGTTTTCTTCTTGGTTTTTAAATGCAAACATTTCTGCATTTAAAACTCGATTTATAATTTTTGGCCAATTTTTGAAAATTTTAACGATGTAACCTCTTACATTTTTTAAAAAATTGGGTCAAATTTTTTGGCTGAAAAATACTAAAACCCCCATTGGTTTTTTGATCATAACTTGGCTAAAACTCAACCGATTTCAGTCTGGTTTGCTGTTTTCTTCTTGGTTTTTAAATGCAAACATTTCTGCATTTAAAACTCGATTTCTAATTTTTGGCCAATTTTTGAAAATTTTAACGATGTAACCCCTTACATTTTTTTCAAAAATTGGGTCAAATTTTTTGGCTGAAAAATACTAAAACCCCCATTGGTTTTTTGATCATAACTTGGCTAAAACTCAACCGATTTCAGTCTGGTTTGCTGTTTTCTTCTTGGTTTTTAAATGCAAACATTTCTGCATTTAAAACTCGATTTCTAATTTTTGGCCAATTTTTGAAAATTTTAACGATGTAACCCCTTACATTTTTTTCAAAAATTGGGTCAAATTTTTTGGCTGAAAAATACTAAAACCCCCATTGGTTTTTTGATCATAACTTGGCTAAAACTCAACCGATTTCAGTCTGGTTTGCTGTTTTCTTCTTGGTTTTTAAATGCAAACATTTCTGCATTTAAAACTCGATTTCTAATTTTTGGCCAATTTTTGAAAATTTTAACGATGTAACCCCTTACATTTTTTTCAAAAATTGGGTCAAATTTTTTGGCTGAAAAATACTAAAACCCCCATTGGTTTTTTGAACATAACTTGGCTAAAACTCAACCGATTTCAGTCTGGTTTGCTGTTTTCTTCTTGGTTTTTAAATGCAAACATTTCTGCATTTAAAACTCGATTTCTAATTTTTGGCCAATTTTTGACAATTTTAACGATGTAACCCCTTACATTTTTTTCAAAAATTGGGTCAAATTTTTTGGCTGAAAAATACTAAAACCCCCATTGGTTTTTTGATCATAACTTGGCTAAAACTCAACCGATTTCAGTCTGGTTTGCTGTTTTCTTCTTGGTTTTTAAATGCAAACATTTCTGCATTTAAACCCCGATTTCTAATTTTTGGCCAATTTTTGAAAATTTTAACGATGTAACCCCTTAAATTTTTTCAAAAATTGGGTCAAATTTTTTGGCTGAAAAATACTAAAACCCCCATCGGTTTTTTGATCATAACTTGGCTAAAACTCAACCGATTTCAGTCTGGTTTGCTGTTTTCTTCTTGGTTTTTAAATGCAAACATTTCTGCATTTAAAACTCGATTTCTAATTTTTGGCCAATTTTTGAAAATTTTAACGATGTAACCCCTTACATTTTTTTCAAAAATTGGGTCAAATTTTTTGGCTGAAAAATACTAAAACCCCCATTGGTTTTTTGATCATAACTTGGCTAAAACTCAACCGATTTCAGTCTGGTTTGCTGTTTTCTTCTTGGTTTTTAAATGCAAACATTTCTGCATTTAAAACTCGATTTATAATTTTTGGCCAATTTTTGAAAATTTTAACGATGTAACCTCTTACATTTTTTAAAAAAATTGGGTCAAATTTTTTGGCTGAAAAATACTAAAACCCCCATTGGTTTTTTGATCATAACTTGGCTAAAACTCAACCGATTTCAGTCTGGTTTGCTGTTTTCTTCTTGGTTTTTAAATGCAAACATTTCTGCATTTAAAACTCGATTTATAATTTTTGGCCAATTTTTGAAAATTTTAACGATGTAACCCCTTACATTTTTTTCAAAAATTGGGTCAAATTTTTTGGCTGAAAAATACTAAAACCCCCATTGGTTTTTTGATCATAACTTGGCTAAAACTCAACCGATTTCAGTCTGGTTTGCTGTTTTCTTCTTGGTTTTTAAATGCAAACATTTCTGCATTTAAAACTCGATTTCTAATTTTTGGCCAATTTTTGAAAATTTTAACGATGTAACCCCTTAAATTTTTTTCAAAAATTGGGTCAAATTTTTTGGCTGAAAAATACTAAAACCCCCATCGGTTTTTTGATCATAACTTGGCTAAAACTCAACCGATTTCAGTCTGGTTTGCTGTTTTCTTCTTGGTTTTTAAATGCAAACATTTCTGCATTTAAAACTCGATTTCTAATTTTTGGCCAATTTTTGAAAATTTTAACGATGTAACCCCTTACATTTTTTTCAAAAATTGGGTCAAATTTTTTGGCTGAAAAATACTAAAACCCCCATTGGTTTTTTGATCATAACTTGGCTAAAACTCAACCGATTTCAGTCTGGTTTGCTGTTTTCTTCTTGGTTTTTAAATGCAAACATTTCTGCATTTAAAACTCGATTTATAATTTTTGGCCAATTTTTGAAAATTTTAACGATGTAACCTCTTACATTTTTTTCAAAAATTGGGTCAAATTTTTTGGCTGAAAAATACTAAAACCCCCATTGGTTTTTTGATCATAACTTGGCTAAAACTCAACCGATTTCAGTCTGGTTTGCTGTTTTCTTCTTGGTTTTTAAATGCAAACATTTCTGCATTTAAACCCCGATTTCTAATTTTTGGCCAATTTTTGAAAATTTTAACGATGTAACCCCTTAAATTTTTTCAAAAATTGGGTCAAATTTTTTGGCTGAAAAATACTAAAACCCCCATCGGTTTTTTGATCATAACTTGGCTAAAACTCAACCGATTTCAGTCTGGTTTGCTGTTTTCTTCTTGGTTTTTAAATGCAAACATTTCTGCATTTAAAACTCGATTTCTAATTTTTGGCCAATTTTTGAAAATTTTAACGATGTAACCCCTTACATTTTTTTCAAAAATTGGGTCAAATTTTTTGGCTGAAAAATACTAAAACCCCCATTGGTTTTTTGATCATAACTTGGCTAAAACTCAACCGATTTCAGTCTGGTTTGCTGTTTTCTTCTTGGTTTTTAAATGCAAACATTTCTGCATTTAAAACTCGATTTATAATTTTTGGCCAATTTTTGAAAATTTTAACGATGTAACCTCTTACATTTTTTTAAAAAATTGGGTCAAATTTTTTGGCTGAAAAATACTAAAACCCCCATTGGTTTTTTGATCATAACTTGGCTAAAACTCAACCGATTTCAGTCTGGTTTGCTGTTTTCTTCTTGGTTTTTAAATGCAAACATTTCTGCATTTAAAACTCGATTTCTAATTTTTGGCCAATTTTTGAAAATTTTAACGATGTAACCCCTTACATTTTTTTCAAAAATTGGGTCAAATTTTTTGGCTGAAAAATACTAAAACCCCCATTGGTTTTTTGATCATAACTTGGCTAAAACTCAACCGATTTCAGTCTGGTTTGCTGTTTTCTTCTTGGTTTTTAAATGCAAACATTTCTGCATTTAAAACTCGATTTCTAATTTTTGGCCAATTTTTGAAAATTTTAACGATGTAACCCCTTACATTTTTTTCAAAAATTGGGTCAAATTTTTTGGCTGAAAAATACTAAAACCCCCATTGGTTTTTTGAACATAACTTGGCTAAAACTCAACCGATTTCAGTCTGGTTTGCTGTTTTCTTCTTGGTTTTTAAATGCAAACATTTCTGCATTTAAAACTCGATTTCTAATTTTTGGCCAATTTTTGACAATTTTAACGATGTAACCCCTTACATTTTTTTCAAAAATTGGGTCAAATTTTTTGGCTGAAAAATACTAAAACCCCCATTGGTTTTTTGATCATAACTTGGCTAAAACTCAACCGATTTCAGTCTGGTTTGCTGTTTTCTTCTTGGTTTTTAAATGCAAACATTTCTGCATTTAAACCCCGATTTCTAATTTTTGGCCAATTTTTGAAAATTTTAACGATGTAACCCCTTAAATTTTTTCAAAAATTGGGTCAAATTTTTTGGCTGAAAAATACTAAAACCCCCATCGGTTTTTTGATCATAACTTGGCTAAAACTCAACCGATTTCAGTCTGGTTTGCTGTTTTCTTCTTGGTTTTTAAATGCAAACATTTCTGCATTTAAAACTCGATTTCTAATTTTTGGCCAATTTTTGAAAATTTTAACGATGTAACCCCTTACATTTTTTTCAAAAATTGGGTCAAATTTTTTGGCTGAAAAATACTAAAACCCCCATTGGTTTTTTGATCATAACTTGGCTAAAACTCAACCGATTTCAGTCTGGTTTGCTGTTTTCTTCTTGGTTTTTAAATGCAAACATTTCTGCATTTAAAACTCGATTTATAATTTTTGGCCAATTTTTGAAAATTTTAACGATGTAACCTCTTACATTTTTTTAAAAAATTGGGTCAAATTTTTTGGCTGAAAAATACTAAAACCCCCATTGGTTTTTTGATCATAACTTGGCTAAAACTCAACCGATTTCAGTCTGGTTTGCTGTTTTCTTCTTGGTTTTTAAATGCAAACATTTCTGCATTTAAAACTCGATTTATAATTTTTGGCCAATTTTTGAAAATTTTAACGATGTAACCCCTTACATTTTTTTCAAAAATTGGGTCAAATTTTTTGGCTGAAAAATACTAAAACCCCCATTGGTTTTTTGATCATAACTTGGCTAAAACTCAACCGATTTCAGTCTGGTTTGCTGTTTTCTTCTTGGTTTTTAAATGCAAACATTTCTGCATTTAAAACTCGATTTCTAATTTTTGGCCAATTTTTGAAAATTTTAACGATGTAACCCCTTAAATTTTTTTCAAAAATTGGGTCAAATTTTTTGGCTGAAAAATACTAAAACCCCCATCGGTTTTTTGATCATAACTTGGCTAAAACTCAACCGATTTCAGTCTGGTTTGCTGTTTTCTTCTTGGTTTTTAAATGCAAACATTTCTGCATTTAAAACTCGATTTCTAATTTTTGGCCAATTTTTGAAAATTTTAACGATGTAACCCCTTACATTTTTTTCAAAAATTGGGTCAAATTTTTTGGCTGAAAAATACTAAAACCCCCATTGGTTTTTTGATCATAACTTGGCTAAAACTCAACCGATTTCAGTCTGGTTTGCTGTTTTCTTCTTGGTTTTTAAATGCAAACATTTCTGCATTTAAAACTCGATTTATAATTTTTGGCCAATTTTTGAAAATTTTAACGATGTAACCTCTTACATTTTTTTCAAAAATTGGGTCAAATTTTTTGGCTGAAAAATACTAAAACCCCCATTGGTTTTTTGATCATAACTTGGCTAAAACTCAACCGATTTCAGTCTGGTTTGCTGTTTTCTTCTTGGTTTTTAAATGCAAACATTTCTGCATTTAAACCCCGATTTCTAATTTTTGGCCAATTTTTGAAAATTTTAACGATGTAACCCCTTAAATTTTTTCAAAAATTGGGTCAAATTTTTTGGCTGAAAAATACTAAAACCCCCATCGGTTTTTTGATCATAACTTGGCTAAAACTCAACCGATTTCAGTCTGGTTTGCTGTTTTCTTCTTGGTTTTTAAATGCAAACATTTCTGCATTTAAAACTCGATTTCTAATTTTTGGCCAATTTTTGAAAATTTTAACGATGTAACCCCTTACATTTTTTTCAAAAATTGGGTCAAATTTTTTGGCTGAAAAATACTAAAACCCCCATTGGTTTTTTGATCATAACTTGGCTAAAACTCAACCGATTTCAGTCTGGTTTGCTGTTTTCTTCTTGGTTTTTAAATGCAAACATTTCTGCATTTAAAACTCGATTTATAATTTTTGGCCAATTTTTGAAAATTTTAACGATGTAACCTCTTACATTTTTTTAAAAAATTGGGTCAAATTTTTTGGCTGAAAAATACTAAAACCCCCATTGGTTTTTTGATCATAACTTGGCTAAAACTCAACCGATTTCAGTCTGGTTTGCTGTTTTCTTCTTGGTTTTTAAATGCAAACATTTCTGCATTTAAAACTCGATTTATAATTTTTGGCCAATTTTTGAAAATTTTAACGATGTAACCCCTTACATTTTTTTTAAAAATTGGGTCAAATTTTTTGGCTGAAAAATACTAAAACCCCCATTGGTTTTTTGATCATAACTTGGCTAAAACTCAACCGATTTCAGTCTGGTTTGCTGTTTTCTTCTTGGTTTTTAAATGCAAACATTTCTGCATTTAAAACTCGATTTCTAATTTTTGGCCAATTTTTGAAAATTTTAACGATGTAACCCCTTAAATTTTTTTCAAAAATTGGGTCAAATTTTTTGGCTGAAAAATACTAAAACCCCCATCGGTTTTTTGATCATAACTTGGCTAAAACTCAACCGATTTCAGTCTGGTTTGCTGTTTTCTTCTTGGTTTTTAAATGCAAACATTTCTGCATTTAAAACTCGATTTCTAATTTTTGGCCAATTTTTGAAAATTTTAACGATGTAACCCCTTACATTTTTTTCAAAAATTGGGTCAAATTTTTTGGCTGAAAAATACTAAAACCCTCATTGGTTTTTTGATCATAACTTGGCTAAAACTCAACCGATTTCAGTCTGGTTTGCTGTTTTCTTCTTGGTTTTTAAATGCAAACATTTCTGCATTTAAAACTTGATTTCTAATTTTTGGCCAATTTTTGAAAATTTTAACGATGTAACCCCTTACATTTTTTTAAAAAATTCGGTCAAATTTTTTGGCTGAAAAATACTAAAACCCCCATTGGTTTTTTGATCATAACTTGGCTAAAACTCAACCGATTTCAGTCTGGTTTGCTGTTTTCTTCTTGGTTTTTAAATGCAAACATTTCTGCATTTAAAACTCGATTTCTAATTTTTGGCCAATTTTTGAAAATTTTAACGATGTAACCCCTTACATTTTTTTCAAAAATTGGGTCAAATTTTTTGGCTGAAAAATACTAAAACCCCCATTGGTTTTTTGATCATAACTTGGCTAAAACTCAACCGCTTTCAGTCTGGTTTGCTGTTTTCTTCTTGGTTTTTAAATGCAAACATTTCTGCATTTAAAACTCGATTTATAATTTTTGGCCAATTTTTGAAAATTTTAACCTCTTACATTTTTTTAAAAAATTCGGTCAAATTTTTTGGCTGAAAAATACTAAAACCCCCATTGGTTTTTTGATCATAACTTGGCTAAAACTCAACCGATTTCAGTCTGGTTTGCTGTTTTCTTCTTGGTTTTTAAATGCAAACATTTCTGCATTTAAAACTCGATTTCTAATTTTTGGCCAATTTTTTAAAATTTTAACGATGTAACCCCTTACATTTTTTTCAAAAATTGGGTCAAATTTTTTGGCTGAAAAATACTAAAACCCTCATCGGTTTTTTGATCATAACTTGGCTAAAACTCAACCGATTTCAGTCTGGTTTGCTGTTTTCTTCTTGGTTTTTAAATGCAAACATTTCTGCATTTAAACCTCGATTTCTAATTTTTGGCCAATTTTTGAAAATTTTAACGATGTAACCCCTTAAATTTTTTTCAAAAATTGGGTAAAATTTTTTGGCTGAAAAATACTAAAACCCCCATTGGTTTTTTGATCATAACTTGGCTAAAACTCAACCGATTTCAGTCTGGTTTGCTGTTTTCTTCTTGGTTTTTAAATGCAAACATTTTTGCATTTAAAACTCGATTTCTAATTTTTGGCCAATTTTTGAAAATTTTAACGATGTAACCCCTTACATTTTTTTCAAAAATTGGGTCAAATTTTTTGGCTGAAAAATACTAAAACCCCCATTGGTTTTTTGATCATAACTTGGATAAAACTCAACCGATTTCAGTCTGGTTTGCTGTTTTCTTCTTGGTTTTTAAATGCAAACATTTCTGCATTTAAAACTCGATTTCTAATTTTTGGCCAATTTTTGAAAATTTTAACGATGTAACCTCTTACATTTTTTTAAAAAATTCGGTCAAATTTTTTGGCTGAAAAATACTAAAACCCCCATTGGTTTTTTGATCATAACTTGGCTAAAACTCAACCGATTTCAGTCTGGTTTGCTGTTTTCTTCTTGGTTTTTAAATGCAAACATTTCTGCATTTAAAACTCGATTTCTAATTTTTGGCCAATTTTTGAAAATTTTAACGATGTAACCCCTTACATTTTTTTCAAAAATTGGGTCAAATTTTTTGGCTGAAAAATACTAAAACCCCCATTGGTTTTTTGATCATAACTTGGCTAAAACTCAACCGATTTCAGTCTGGTTTGCTGTTTTCTTCTTGGTTTTTAAATGCAAACATTTCTGCATTTAAAACTCGATTTCTAATTTTTGGCCAATTTTTGAAAATTTTAACGATGTAACCCCTTACATTTTTTTCAAAAATTGGGTCAAATTTTTTGGCTGAAAAATACTAAAACCCTCATCGGTTTTTTGATCATAACTTGGCTAAAACTCAACCGATTTCAGTCTGGTTTGCTTTATTCTTCTTGGTTTTTAAATGCAAACATTTCTGCATTTAAAACTCGATTTCTAATTTTTGGCCAATTTTTGAAAATTTTAACGATGTAACCCCTTACATTTTTTTCAAAAATTGGGTCAAATTTTTTGGCTGAAAAATACTAAAACCCCCATTGGTTTTTTGATCATAACTTGGCTAAAACTCAACCGATTTCAGTCTGGTTTGCTGTTTTCTTCTTGGTTTTTAAATGCAAACATTTCTGCATTTAAAACTCGATTTCTAATTTTTGGCCAATTTTTGACAATTTTAACGATGTAACCCCTTACATTTTTTTCAAAAATTGGGTCAAATTTTTTGGCTGAAAAATACTAAAACCCCCATTGGTTTTTTGATCATAACTTGGCTAAAACTCAACCGATTTCAGTCTGGTTTGCTGTTTTCTTCTTGGTTTTTAAATGCAAACATTTCTGCATTTAAAACTCGATTTCTAATTTTTGGCCAATTTTTGACAATTTTAACGATGTAACCCCTTACATTTTTTTCAAAAATTGGGTCAAATTTTTTGGCTGAAAAATACTAAAACCCCCATTGGTTTTTTGATCATAACTTGGCTAAAACTCAACCGATTTCAGTCTGGTTTGCTGTTTTCTTCTTGGTTTTTAAATGCAAACATTTCTGCATTTAAAACTCGATTTCTAATTTTTGGCCAATTTTTGAAAATTTTAACGATGTAACCCCTTACATTTTTTTCAAAAATTGGGTCAAATTTTTTGGCTGAAAAATACTAAAACCCCCATTGGTTTTTTGATCATAACTTGGCTAAAACTCAACCGATTTCAGTCTGGTTTGCTGTTTTCTTCTTGGTTTTTAAATGCAAACATTTCTGCATTTAAAACTCGATTTCTAATTTTTGGCCAATTTTTGAAAATTTTAACGATGTAACCCCTTACATTTTTTTCAAAAATTGGGTCAAATTTTTTGGCTGAAAAATACTAAAACCCCCATCGGTTTTTTGATCATAACTTGGTTTCTTGGTTTTTAAATGCAAACATTTCTGCATTTAAAACTCGATTTCTAATTTTTGGCCAATTTTTGACAATTTTAACGATGTAACCCCTTACATTTTTTTCAAAAATTGGGTCAAATTTTTTGGCTGAAAAATACTAAAACCCCCATTGGTTTTTTGATCATAACTTGGCTAAAACTCAACCGATTTCAGTCTGGTTTGCTGTTTTCTTCTTGGTTTTTAAATGCAAACATTTCTGCATTTAAAACTCGATTTCTAATTTTTGGCCAATTTTTGAAAATTTTAACGATGTAACCCCTTACATTTTTTTCAAAAATTGGGTCAAATTTTTTGGCTGAAAAATACTAAAACCCCCATTGGTTTTTTGATCATAACTTGGCTAAAACTCAACCGATTTCAGTCTGGTTTGCTGTTTTCTTCTTGGTTTTTAAATGCAAACATTTCTGCATTTAAACCTCGATTTCTAATTTTTGGCCAATTTTTGAAAATTTTAACGATGTAACCCCTTAAATTTTTTCAAAAATTGGGTCAAATTTTTTGGCTGAAAAATACTAAAACCCCCATCGGTTTTTTGATCATAACTTGGCTAAAACTCAACCGATTTCAGTCTGGTTTGCTGTTTTCTTCTTGGTTTTTAAATGCAAACATTTCTGCATTTAAAACTCGATTTCTAATTTTTGGCCAATTTTTGAAAATTTTAACGATGTAACCCCTTACATTTTTTTCAAAAATTGGGTCAAATTTTTTGGCTGAAAAATACTAAAACCCCTATTGGTTTTTTGATCATAACTTGGCTAAAACTCAACCGATTTCAGTCTGGTTTGCTGTTTTCTTCTTGGTTTTTAAATGCAAACATTTCTGCATTTAAAACTCGATTTCTAATTTTTGGCCAATTTTTGAAAATTTTAACGATGTAACCCCTTACATTTTTTTCAAAAATTGGGTCAAATTTTTTGGCTGAAAAATACTAAAACCCCCATTGGTTTTTTGATCATAACTTGGCTAAAACTCAACCGATTTCAGTCTGGTTTGCTGTTTTCTTCTTGGTTTTTAAATGCAAACATTTCTGCATTTAAACCCCGATTTCTAATTTTTGGCCAATTTTTGAAAATTTTAACGATGTAACCCCTTAAATTTTTTCAAAAATTGGGTCAAATTTTTTGGCTGAAAAATACTAAAACCCCCATCGGTTTTTTGATCATAACTTGGCTAAAACTCAACCGATTTCAGTCTGGTTTGCTGTTTTCTTCTTGGTTTTTAAATGCAAACATTTCTGCATTTAAAACTCGATTTCTAATTTTTGGCCAATTTTTGAAAATTTTAACGATGTAACCCCTTACATTTTTTTCAAAAATTGGGTCAAATTTTTTGGCTGAAAAATACTAAAACCCCCAATGGTTTTTTGATCATAACTTGGCTAAAACTCAACCGATTTCAGTCTGGTTTGCTGTTTTCTTCTTGGTTTTTAAATGCAAACATTTCTGCATTTAAAACTCGATTTCTAATTTTTGGCCAATTTTCGAAAATTTTAACGATGTACATTTACATTTTTTTCAAAAATTGGGCCAAATTTTTTGGCTGAAAAATACTAAAACCCCCATTGGTTTTTTGATCATAACTTGGCTAAAACTCAACCGATTTCAGTCTGGTTTGCTGTTTTCTTCTTGGTTTTTAAATGCAAACATTTCTGCATTTAAAACTCGATTTCTAATTTTTGGCCAATTTTTGAAAATTTTAACGATGTAACCCCTTACATTTTTTTCAAAAATTGGGTCAAATTTTTTGGCTGAAAAATACTAAAACCCCCATTGGTTTTTTGATCATAACTTGGCTAAAACTCAACCGATTTCAGTCTGGTTTGCTGTTTTCTTTTTGGGTTTTAAATGCAAACATTTCTGCATTTAAAACTCGATTTCTAATTTTTGGCCAATTTTTGAAAATTTTAACGATGTAACCCATTACATTTTTTTTTAAAATTGGGTCAAATTTTTTGGCTGAAAAATACTAAAACCCCCAATGGTTTTTTGATCATAACTTGGCTAAAACTCAACCGATTTCAGTCTGGTTTGCTGTTTTCTTCTTGGTTTTTAAATGCAAACATTTCTGCATTTAAAACTCGATTTCTAATTTTTGGCCAATTTTTGAAAATTTTAACGATGTACATTTACATTTTTTTCAAAAATTGGGCCAAATTTTTTGGCTGAAAAATACTAAAACCCCCATTGGTTTTTTGATCATAACTTGGCTAAAACTCAACCGATTTCAGTCTGGTTTGCTGTTTTCTTCTTGGTTTTTAAATGCAAACATTTCTGCATTTAAAACTCGATTTCTAATTTTTGGCCAATTTTTGAAAATTTTAACGATGTAACCCCTTACATTTTTTTCAAAAATTGGGTCAAATTTTTTGGCTGAAAAATACTAAAACCCCCATTGGTTTTTTGATCATAACTTGGCTAAAACTCAACCGATTTCAGTCTGGTTTGCTGTTTTCTTCTTGGTTTTTAAATGCAAACATTTCTGCATTTAAAACTCGATTTCTAATTTTTGGCCAATTTTTGAAAATTTTAACGATGTAACCCCTTACATTTTTTTCAAAAATTGGGTCAAATTTTTTGGCTGAAAAATACTAAAACCCCCATTGGTTTTTTGATCATAACTTGGCTAAAACTCAACCGATTTCAGTCTGGTTTGCTGTTTTCTTCTTGGTTTTTAAATTCAAACATTTCTGCATTTAAACCTCGTTTTCAATTTTTGGCCAATTTTTGAAAATTTTAACGATGTAACCCCTTACATTTTTTTCAAAATTTGGGTCAAATTTTTTGGCTGAAAAATACTAAAACCCCCATTGGTTTTTTGATCATAACTTGGCTAAAACTCAACCGATTTCAGTCTGGTTTGCTGTTTTCTTCTTGGTTTTTAAATGCAAACATTTCTGCATTTAAAACTCGATTTCTAATTTTTGGCCAATTTTTGAAAATTTTAACGATGTAACCCCTTACATTTTTTTCAAAAATTGGGTCAAATTTTTTGGCTGAAAAATACTAAAACCCCCATGGTTTTTTGATCATAACTTGGCTAAAACTCAACCGATTTCGGTCTGGTTTGCTGTTTTCTTCTTAATTTTTAAATGCAAACATTTCTGCATTTAAAACTCGATTTCTAATTTTTGGCCAATTTTTGAAAATTTTAACGATGTAACCCCTTACATTTTTTTCAAAAATTGGGTCAAATTTTTTGGCTGAAAAATACTAAAACCCCCATTGGTTTTTTGATCATAACTTGGCTAAAACTCAACCGATTTCAGCCTGGTTTGCTGTTTTCTTCTTGGTTTTTAAATGCAAACATTTCTGCATTTAAAACTCGATTTCTAATTTTTGGCCAATTTTTGAAAATTTTAACGATGTACATTTACATTTTTTTCAAAAATTGGGCCAAATTTTTTGGCTGAAAAATACTAAAACCCCCATTGGTTTTTTGATCATAACTTGGCTAAAACTCAACCGATTTCAGTCTGGTTTGCTGTTTTCTTCTTGGTTTTTAAATGCAAACATTTCTGCATTTAAAACTCGATTTCTAATTTTTGGCCAATTTTTGAAAATTTTAACGATGTAACCCCTTACATTTTTTTCAAAAATTGGGTCAAATTTTTTGGCTGAAAAATACTAAAACCCCCATTGGTTTTTTGATCATAACTTGGCTAAAACTCAACCGATTTCAGTCTGGTTTGCTGTTTTCTTCTTGGTTTTTAAATGCAAACATTTCTGCATTTAAACCTCGTTTTCAATTTTTGGCCAATTTTTGAAAATTTTAACGATGTAACCCCTTACATTTTTTTCAAAAATTGGGTCAAATTTTTTGGCTGAAAAATACTAAAGCCCCCATCGGTTTTTTGATCATAACTTGGCTAAAACTCAACCGATTTCAGTCTGGTTTGCTGTTTTCTTCTTGGTTTTTAAATTCAAACATTTCTGCATTTAAACCTCGTTTTCAATTTTTGGCCAATTTTTGAAAATTTTAACGATGTAACCCCTTACATTTTTTTCAAAAATTGGGTCAAATTTTTTGGCTGAAAAATACTAAAACCCCCATGGTTTTTTGATCATAACTTGGCTAAAACTCAACCGATTTCAGTCTGGTTTGCTGTTTTCTTCTTAATTTTTAAATGCAAACATTTCTGCATTTAAAACTCGATTTCTAATTTTTGGCCAATTTTTGAAAATTTTAACGATGTAACCCCTTACATTTTTTTCAAAAATTGGGTCAAATTTTTTGGCTGAAAAATACTAAAACCCCCATTGGTTTTTTGATCATAACTTGGCTAAAACTCAACCGATTTCAGTCTGGTTTGCTGTTTTCTTCTTGGTTTTTAAATGCAAACATTTCTGCATTTAAAACTCGATTTCTAATTTTTGGCCAATTTTTGAAAATTTTAACGATGTAACCCCTTACATTTTTTTCAAAAATTGGGTCAAATTTTTTGGCTGAAAAATACTAAAACCCCCATGGTTTTTTGATCATAACTTGGCTAAAACTCAACCGATTTCGGTCTGGTTTGCTGTTTTCTTCTTAATTTTTAAATGCAAACATTTCTGCATTTAAAACTCGATTTCTAATTTTTGGCCAATTTTTGAAAATTTTAACGATGTAACCCCTTACATTTTTTTCAAAAATTGGGTCAAATTTTTTGGCTGAAAAATACTAAAACCCCCATTGGTTTTTTGATCATAACTTGGCTAAAACTCAACCGATTTCAGCCTGGTTTGCTGTTTTCTTCTTGGTTTTTAAATGCAAACATTTCTGCATTTAAAACTCGATTTCTAATTTTTGGCCAATTTTTGAAAATTTTAACGATGTACATTTACATTTTTTTCAAAAATTGGGCCAAATTTTTTGGCTGAAAAATACTAAAACCCCCATTGGTTTTTTGATCATAACTTGGCTAAAACTCAACCGATTTCAGCCTGGTTTGCTGTTTTCTTCTTGGTTTTTAAATGCAAACATTTCTGCATTTAAAACTCGATTTCTAATTTTTGGCCAATTTTTGAAAATTTTAACGATGTAACCCCTTACATTTTTTTCAAAAATTGGGTCAAATTTTTTGGCTGAAAAATACTAAAACCCCCATTGGTTTTTTGATCATAACTTGGCTAAAACTCAACCGATTTCAGTCTGGTTTGCTGTTTTCTTCTTGGTTTTTAAATGCAAACATTTCTGCATTTAAACCTCGTTTTCAATTTTTGGCCAATTTTTGAAAATTTTAACGATGTAACCCCTTACATTTTTTTCAAAAATTGGGTCAAATTTTTTGGCTGAAAAATACTAAAGCCCCCATCGGTTTTTTGATCATAACTTGGCTAAAACTCAACCGATTTCAGTCTGGTTTGCTGTTTTCTTCTTGTTTTTAAATTCAAACATTTCTGCATTTAAACCTCGTTTTCAATTTTTGGCCAATTTTTGAAAATTTTAACGATGTAACCCCTTACATTTTTTTCAAAAATTGGGTCAAATTTTTTGGCTGAAAAATACTAAAACCCCCATGGTTTTTTGATCATAACTTGGCTAAAACTCAACCGATTTCAGTCTGGTTTGCTGTTTTCTTCTTAATTTTTAAATGCAAACATTTCTGCATTTAAAACTCGATTTCTAATTTTTGGCCAATTTTTGAAAATTTTAACGATGTAACCCCTTACATTTTTTTCAAAAATTGGGTCAAATTTTTTGGCTGAAAAATACTAAAACCCCCATTGGTTTTTTGATCATAACTTGGCTAAAACTCAACCGATTTCAGCCTGGTTTGCTGTTTTCTTCTTGGTTTTTAAATGCAAACATTTCTGCATTTAAAACTCGATTTCTAATTTTTGGCCAATTTTTGAAAATTTTAACGATGTAACCCCTTACATTTTTTTCAAAAATTGGGTCAAATTTTTTGGCTGAAAAATACTAAAACCCCCATTGGTTTTTTGATCATAACTTGGCTAAAACTCAACCGATTTCAGTCTGGTTTGCTGTTTTCTTCTTGGTTTTTAAATGCAAACATTTCTGCATTTAAAACTCGATTTCTAATTTTTGGCCAATTTTTGAAAATTTTAACGATGTAACCCCTTACATTTTTTTCAAAAATTGGGTCAAATTTTTTGGCTGAAAAATACTAAAACCCCCATCGGTTTTTTGATCATAACTTGGCTAAAACTCAACCGATTTCAGTCTGGTTTGCTGTTTTCTTCTTGGTTTTTAAATGCAAACATTTCTGCATTTAAACCTCGTTTTCAATTTTTGGCCAATTTTTGAAAATTTTAACGATGTAACCCCTTACATTTTTTTCAAAAATTGGGTCAAATTTTTTGGCTGAAAAATACTAAAGCCCCCATCGGTTTTTTGATCATAACTTGGCTAAAACTCAACCGATTTCAGTCTGGTTTGCTGTTTTCTTCTTGGTTTTTAAATGCAAACATTTCTGCATTTAAAACTCGATTTCTAATTTTTGGCCAATTTTTGAAAATTTTAACGATGTAACCCCTTACATTTTTTTCAAAATTTGGGTCAAATTTTTTGGCTGAAAAATACTAAAACCCCCATTGGTTTTTTGATCATAACTTGGCTAAAACTCAACCGATTTCAGTCTGGTTTGCTGTTTTCTTCTTGGTTTTTAAATGCAAACATTTCTGCATTTAAAACTCGATTTATAATTTTTGGCCAATTTTTGAAAATTTTAACGATGTAACCCCTTACATTTTTTTCAAAATTTGGGTCAAATTTTTTGGCTGAAAAATACTAAAACCCCCATTGGTTTTTTGATCATAACTTGGCTAAAACTCAACCGATTTCAGTCTGGTTTGCTGTTTTCTTCTTGGTTTTTAAATGCAAACATTTCTGCATTTAAAACTCGATTTCTAATTTTTGGCCAATTTTTGAAAATTTTAACGATGTAACCCCTTACATTTTTTTCAAAAATTGGGTCAAATTTTTTGGCTGAAAAATACTAAAGCCCCCATCGGTTTTTTGATCATAACTTGGCTAAAACTCAACCGATTTCAGTCTGGTTTGCTGTTTTCTTCTTGTTTTTAAATTCAAACATTTCTGCATTTAAACCTCGTTTTCAATTTTTGGCCAATTTTTGAAAATTTTAACGATGTAACCCCTTACATTTTTTTCAAAAATTGGGTCAAATTTTTTGGCTGAAAAATACTAAAACCCCCATGGTTTTTTGATCATAACTTGGCTAAAACTCAACCGATTTCAGTCTGGTTTGCTGTTTTCTTCTTAATTTTTAAATGCAAACATTTCTGCATTTAAAACTCGATTTCTAATTTTTGGCCAATTTTTGAAAATTTTAACGATGTAACCCCTTACATTTTTTTCAAAAATTGGGTCAAATTTTTTGGCTGAAAAATACTAAAACCCCCATTGGTTTTTTGATCATAACTTGGCTAAAACTCAACCGATTTCAGCCTGGTTTGCTGTTTTCTTCTTGGTTT
The DNA here is from genome assembly GCA_018152175.1 of Drosophila jambulina. Classification (NCBI taxonomy): domain Eukaryota; kingdom Metazoa; phylum Arthropoda; class Insecta; order Diptera; family Drosophilidae; genus Drosophila; species Drosophila jambulina. The sequence goes on along the minus strand of JAECXH010000112.1, from coordinate 1,316,701 downwards.
TTAAATGCAAACATTTCTGCATTTAAAACTCGATTTCTAATTTTTGGCCAATTTTTGAAAATTTTAACGATGTAACCCCTTACATTTTTTTCAAAAATTGGGTCAAATTTTTTGGCTGAAAAATACTAAAACCCCCATTGGTTTTTTGATCATAACTTGGCTAAAACTCAACCGATTTCAGTCTGGTTTGCTGTTTTCTTCTTGGTTTTTAAATGCAAACATTTCTGCATTTAAAACTCGATTTCTAATTTTTGGCCAATTTTTGAAAATTTTAACGATGTAACCCCTTACATTTTTTTCAAAAATTGGGTCAAATTTTTTGGCTGAAAAATACTAAAACCCCCATCGGTTTTTTGATCATAACTTGGCTAAAACTCAACCGATTTCAGTCTGGTTTGCTGTTTTCTTCTTGGTTTTTAAATGCAAACATTTCTGCATTTAAACCTCGTTTTCAATTTTTGGCCAATTTTTGAAAATTTTAACGATGTAACCCCTTACATTTTTTTCAAAAATTGGGTCAAATTTTTTGGCTGAAAAATACTAAAGCCCCCATCGGTTTTTTGATCATAACTTGGCTAAAACTCAACCGATTTCAGTCTGGTTTGCTGTTTTCTTCTTGGTTTTTAAATGCAAACATTTCTGCATTTAAAACTCGATTTCTAATTTTTGGCCAATTTTTGAAAATTTTAACGATGTAACCCCTTACATTTTTTTCAAAATTTGGGTCAAATTTTTTGGCTGAAAAATACTAAAACCCCCATTGGTTTTTTGATCATAACTTGGCTAAAACTCAACCGATTTCAGTCTGGTTTGCTGTTTTCTTCTTGGTTTTTAAATGCAAACATTTCTGCATTTAAAACTCGATTTATAATTTTTGGCCAATTTTTGAAAATTTTAACGATGTAACCCCTTACATTTTTTTCAAAATTTGGGTCAAATTTTTTGGCTGAAAAATACTAAAACCCCCATTGGTTTTTTGATCATAACTTGGCTAAAACTCAACCGATTTCAGTCTGGTTTGCTGTTTTCTTCTTGGTTTTTAAATGCAAACATTTCTGCATTTAAAACTCGATTTCTAATTTTTGGCCAATTTTTGAAAATTTTAACGATGTAACCCCTTACATTTTTTTCAAAAATTGGGTCAAATTTTTTGGCTGAAAAATACTAAAACCCCCATTGGTTTTTTGATCATAACTTGGCTAAAACTCAACCGATTTCAGTCTGGTTTGCTGTTTTCTTCTTGGTTTTTAAATGCAAACATTTCTGCATTTAAAACTCGATTTCTAATTTTTGGCCAATTTTTGAAAATTTTAACGATGTAACCCCTTACATTTTTTTCAAAAATTGGGTCAAATTTTTTGGCTGAAAAATACTAAAACCCCCATCGGTTTTTTGATCATAACTTGGCTAAAACTCAACCGATTTCAGTCTGGTTTGCTGTTTTCTTCTTGATTTTTAAATGCAAACATTTCTGCATTTAAAACTCGATTTCTAATTTTTGGCCAATTTTTGAAAATTTTAACGATGTAACCCCTTACATTTTTTTCAAAAATTGGGTCAAATTTTTTGGCTGAAAAATACTAAAACCCCCATTGGTTTTTTGATCATAACTTGGCTAAAACTCAACCGATTTCAGCCTGGTTTGCTGTTTTCTTCTTGGTTTTTAAATGCAAACATTTCTGCATTTAAAACTCGATTTCTAATTTTTGGCCAATTTTTGAAAATTTTAACGATGTAACCCCTTACATTTTTTTCAAAATTTGGGTCAAATTTTTTGGCTGAAAAATACTAAAACCCCCATTGGTTTTTTGATCATAACTTGGCTAAAACTCAACCGATTTCAGTCTGGTTTGCTGTTTTCTTCTTGGTTTTTAAATGCAAACATTTCTGCATTTAAAACTCGATTTCTAATTTTTGGCCAATTTTTGAAAATTTTAACGATGTAACCCCTTACATTTTTTTCAAAATTTGGGTCAAATTTTTTGGCTGAAAAATACTAAAACCCCCATTGGTTTTTTGATCATAACTTGGCTAAAACTCAACCGATTTCAGTCTGGTTTGCTGTTTTCTTCTTGGTTTTTAAATGCAAACATTTCTGCATTTAAAACTCGATTTCTAATTTTTGGCCAATTTTTGAAAATTTTAACGATGTAACCCCTTACATTTTTTTCAAAAATTGGGTCAAATTTTTTGGCTGAAAAATACTAAAACCCCCATTGGTTTTTTGATCATAACTTGGCTAAAACTCAACCGATTTCAGTCTGGTTTGCTGTTTTCTTCTTGGTTTTTAAATGCAAACATTTCTGCATTTAAAACTCGATTTCTAATTTTTGGCCAATTTTTGAAAATTTTAACGATGTAACCCCTTACATTTTTTTCAAAAATTGGGTCAAATTTTTTGGCTGAAAAATACTAAAACCCCCATGGTTTTTTGATCATAACTTGGCTAAAACTCAACCGATTTCAGTCTGGTTTGCTGTTTTCTTCTTGGTTTTTAAATGCAAACATTTCTGCATTTAAAACTCGATTTCTAATTTTTGGCCAATTTTTGAAAATTTTAACGATGTAACCCCTTACATTTTTTTCAAAAATTGGGTCAAATTTTTTGGCTGAAAAATACTAAAACCCCCATGGTTTTTTGATCATAACTTGGCTAAAACTCAACCGATTTCAGTCTGGTTTGCTGTTTTCTTCTTGATTTTTAAATGCAAACATTTCTGCATTTAAAACTCGATTTCTAATTTTTGGTCAATTTTTGAAAATTTTAACGATGTAACCCCTTACATTTTTTTCAAAAATTGGGTCAAATTTTTTGGCTGAAAAATACTAAAACCCCCATTGGTTTTTTGATCATAACTTGGCTAAAACTCAACCGATTTCAGCCTGGTTTGCTGTTTTCTTCTTGGTTTTTAAATGCAAACATTTCTGCATTTAAAACTCGATTTCTAATTTTTGGCCAATTTTTGAAAATTTTAACGATGTAACCCCTTACATTTTTTTCAAAAATTGGGTCAAATTTTTTGGCTGAAAAATACTAAAACCCCCATTGGTTTTTTGATCATAACTTGGCTAAAACTCAACCGATTTCAGTCTGGTTTGCTGTTTTCTTCTTAATTTTTAAATGCAAACATTTCTGCATTTAAAACTCGATTTCTAATTTTTGGCCAATTTTTGAAAATTTTAACGATGTAACCCCATACATTTTTTTCAAAAATTGGGTCAAATTTTTTGGCTGAAAAATACTAAAACCCCCATGGTTTTTTGATCATAACTTGGCTAAAACTCAACCGATTTCAGTCTGGTTTGCTGTTTTCTTCTTGATTTTTAAATGCAAACATTTCTGCATTTAAAACTCGATTTCTAATTTTTGGCCAATTTTTGAAAATTTTAACGATGTAACCCCTTACATTTTTTTCAAAAATTGGGTCAAATTTTTTGGCTGAAAAATACTAAAACCCCCATGGTTTTTTGATCATAACTTGGCTAAAACTCAACCGATTTCAGTCTGGTTTGCTGTTTTCTTCTTGGTTTTTAAATGCAAACATTTCTGCATTTAAAACTCGATTTCTAATTTTTGGCCAATTTTTGAAAATTTTAACGATGTAACCCCATACATTTTTTTCAAAAATTGGGTCAAATTTTTTGGCTGAAAAATACTAAAACCCCCATTGGTTTTTTGATCATAACTTGGCTAAAACTCAACCGATTTCAGCCTGGTTTGCTGTTTTCTTCTTAATTTTTAAATGCAAACATTTCTGCATTTAAAACTCGATTTCTAATTTTTGGCCAATTTTTGAAAATTTTAACGATGTAACCCCATACATTTTTTTCAAAAATTGGGTCAAATTTTTTGGCTGAAAAATACTAAAACCCCCATGGTTTTTTGATCATAACTTGGCTAAAACTCAACCGATTTCAGTCTGGTTTGCTGTTTTCTTCTTGATTTTTAAATGCAAACATTTCTGCATTTAAAACTCGATTTCTAATTTTTGGCCAATTTTTGAAAATTTTAACGATGTAACCCCTTACATTTTTTTCAAAAATTGGGTCAAATTTTTTGGCTGAAAAATACTAAAACCCCCATTGGTTTTTTGATCATAACTTGGCTAAAACTCAACCGATTTCAGCCTGGTTTGCTGTTTTCTTCTTGGTTTTTAAATGCAAACATTTCTGCATTTAAAACTCGATTTCTAATTTTTGGCCAATTTTTGAAAATTTTAACGATGTAACCCCTTACATTTTTTTCAAAAATTCGGTCAAATTTTTTGGCTGAAAAATACTAAAACCCCCATGGTTTTTTAATCATAACTTGGCTAAAACTCAACCGATTTCAGTCTGGTTTGCTGTTTTCTTCTTGGTTTTTAAATGCAAACATTTCTGCATTTAAAACTCGATTTCTAATTTTTGGCAAATTTTTGAAAATTTTAACGATGTAACCCCTTACATTTTTTTCAAAAATTGGGTCAAATTTTTTGGCTGAAAAATACTAAAACCCCCATTGGTTTTTTGATCATAACTTGGCTAAAACTCAACCGATTTCAGCCTGGTTTGCTGTTTTCTTCTTGGTTTTTAAATGCAAACATTTCTGCATTTAAAACTCGATTTCTAATTTTTGGCCAATTTTTGAAAATTTTAACGATGTAACCCCTTACATTTTTTTCAAAAATTGGGTCAAATTTTTTGGCTGAAAAATACTAAAACCCCCATGGTTTTTTGATCATAACTTGGCTAAAACTCAACCGATTTCAGTCTGGTTTGCTGTTTTCTTCTTAATTTTTAAATGCAAACATTTCTGCATTTAAAACTCGATTTCTAATTTTTGGCCAATTTTTGAAAATTTTAACGATGTAACCCCTTACATTTTTTTCAAAAATTGGGTCAAATTTTTTGGCTGAAAAATACTAAAACCCCCATTGGTTTTTTGATCATAACTTGGCTAAAACTCAACCGATTTCAGCCTGGTTTGCTGTTTCCTTCTTGGTTTTTAAATGCAAACATTTCTGCATTTAAAACTCGATTTCTAATTTTTGGCCAATTTTTGAAAATTTTAACGATGTAACCCCTTACATTTTTTTCAAAAATTGGGTCAAATTTTTTGGCTGAAAAATACTAAAACCCCCATGGTTTTTTGATCATAACTTGGCTAAAACTCAACCGATTTCAGTCTGGTTTGCTGTTTTCTTCTTAATTTTTAAATGCAAACATTTCTGCATTTAAAACTCGATTTCTAATTTTTGGCCAATTTTTGAAAATTTTAACGATGTAACCCCTTACATTTTTTTCAAAAATTGGGTCAAATTTTTTGGCTGAAAAATACTAAAACCCCCATTGGTTTTTTGATCATAACTTGGCTAAAACTCAACCGATTTCAGTCTGGTTTGCTGTTTTCTTCTTGGTTTTTAAATGCAAACATTTCTGCATTTAAAACTCGATTTCTAATTTTTGGCCAATTTTTGAAAATTTTAACGATGTAACCCCTTACATTTTTTTCAAAAATTGGGTCAAATTTTTTGGCTGAAAAATACTAAAACCCCCATGGTTTTTTGATCATAACTTGGCTAAAACTCAACCGATTTCAGTCTGGTTTGCTGTTTTCTTCTTGGTTTTTAAATGCAAACATTTCTGCATTTAAAACTCGATTTCTAATTTTTGGCCAATTTTTGAAAATTTTAACGATGTAACCCCATACATTTTTTTCAAAAATTGGGTCAAATTTTTTGGCTGAAAAATACTAAAACCCCCATGGTTTTTTGATCATAACTTGGCTAAAACTCAACCGATTTCAGTCTGGTTTGCTGTTTTCTTCTTGGTTTTTAAATGCAAACATTTCTGCATTTAAAACTCGATTTCTAATTTTTGGCCAATTTTTGAAAATTTTAACGATGTAACCCCTTACATTTTTTTCAAAAATTGGGTCAAATTTTTTGGCTGAAAAATACTAAAACCCCCATTGGTTTTTTGATCATAACTTGGCTAAAACTCAACCGATTTCAGCCTGGTTTGCTGTTTCCTTCTTGGTTTTTAAATGCAAACATTTCTGCATTTAAAACTCGATTTCTAATTTTTGGCCAATTTTTGAAAATTTTAACGATGTAACCCCTTACATTTTTTTCAAAAATTGGGTCAAATTTTTTGGCTGAAAAATACTAAAACCCCCATGGTTTTTTGATCATAACTTGGCTAAAACTCAACCGATTTCAGTCTGGTTTGCTGTTTTCTTCTTGGTTTTTAAATGCAAACATTTCTGCATTTAAAACTCGATTTCTAATTTTTGGCCAATTTTTGAAAATTTTAACGATGTAACCCCATACATTTTTTTCAAAAATTGGGTCAAATTTTTTGGCTGAAAAATACTAAAACCCCCATGGTTTTTTGATCATAACTTGGCTAAAACTCAACCGATTTCAGTCTGGTTTGCTGTTTTCTTCTTGGTTTTTAAATGCAAACATTTCTGCATTTAAAACTCGATTTCTAATTTTTGGCCAATTTTTGAAAATTTTAACGATGTAACCCCTTACATTTTTTTCAAAAATTGGGTCAAATTTTTTGGCTGAAAAATACTAAAACCCCCATTGGTTTTTTGATCATAACTTGGCTAAAACTCAACCGATTTCAGCCTGGTTTGCTGTTTTCTTCTTGGTTTTTAAATGCAAACATTTCTGCATTTAAAACTCGATTTCTAATTTTTGGCCAATTTTTGAAAATTTTAACGATGTAACCCCTTACATTTTTTTCAAAATTTGGGTCAAATTTTTTGGCTGAAAAATACTAAAACCCCCATTGGTTTTTTGATCATAACTTGGCTAAAACTCAACCGATTTCAGTCTGGTTTGCTGTTTTCTTCTTGGTTTTTAAATGCAAACATTTCTGCATTTAAAACTCGATTTCTAATTTTTGGCCAATTTTTGAAAATTTTAACGATGTAACCCCTTACATTTTTTTCAAAATTTGGGTCAAATTTTTTGGCTGAAAAATACTAAAACCCCCATTGGTTTTTTGATCATAACTTGGCTAAAACTCAACCGATTTCAGTCTGGTTTGCTGTTTTCTTCTTGGTTTTTAAATGCAAACATTTCTGCATTTAAAACTCGATTTCTAATTTTTGGCCAATTTTTGAAAATTTTAACGATGTAACCCCTTACATTTTTTTCAAAAATTGGGTCAAATTTTTTGGCTGAAAAATACTAAAACCCCCATTGGTTTTTTGATCATAACTTGGCTAAAACTCAACCGATTTCAGTCTGGTTTGCTGTTTTCTTCTTGGTTTTTAAATGCAAACATTTCTGCATTTAAAACTCGATTTCTAATTTTTGGCCAATTTTTGAAAATTTTAACGATGTAACCCCTTACATTTTTTTCAAAAATTGGGTCAAATTTTTTGGCTGAAAAATACTAAAACCCCCATGGTTTTTTGATCATAACTTGGCTAAAACTCAACCGATTTCAGTCTGGTTTGCTGTTTTCTTCTTGATTTTTAAATGCAAACATTTCTGCATTTAAAACTCGATTTCTAATTTTTGGCCAATTTTTGAAAATTTTAACGATGTAACCCCTTACATTTTTTTCAAAAATTGGGTCAAATTTTTTGGCTGAAAAATACTAAAACCCCCATTGGTTTTTTGATCATAACTTGGCTAAAACTCAACCGATTTCAGCCTGGTTTGCTGTTTTCTTCTTGGTTTTTAAATGCAAACATTTCTGCATTTAAAACTCGATTTCTAATTTTTGGCCAATTTTTGAAAATTTTAACGATGTAACCCCTTACATTTTTTTCAAAAATTGGGTCAAATTTTTTGGCTGAAAAATACTAAAACCCCCATGGTTTTTTGATCATAACTTGGCTAAAACTCAACCGATTTCAGTCTGGTTTGCTGTTTTCTTCTTAATTTTTAAATGCAAACATTTCTGCATTTAAAACTCGATTTCTAATTTTTGGCCAATTTTTGAAAATTTTAACGATGTAACCCCATACATTTTTTTCAAAAATTGGGTCAAATTTTTTGGCTGAAAAATACTAAAACCCCCATGGTTTTTTGATCATAACTTGGCTAAAACTCAACCGATTTCAGTCTGGTTTGCTGTTTTCTTCTTGATTTTTAAATGCAAACATTTCTGCATTTAAAACTCGATTTCTAATTTTTGGCCAATTTTTGAAAATTTTAACGATGTAACCCCTTACATTTTTTTCAAAAATTGGGTCAAATTTTTTGGCTGAAAAATACTAAAACCCCCATGGTTTTTTGATCATAACTTGGCTAAAACTCAACCGATTTCAGTCTGGTTTGCTGTTTTCTTCTTGGTTTTTAAATGCAAACATTTCTGCATTTAAAACTCGATTTCTAATTTTTGGCCAATTTTTGAAAATTTTAACGATGTAACCCCATACATTTTTTTCAAAAATTGGGTCAAATTTTTTGGCTGAAAAATACTAAAACCCCCATTGGTTTTTTGATCATAACTTGGCTAAAACTCAACCGATTTCAGCCTGGTTTGCTGTTTTCTTCTTAATTTTTAAATGCAAACATTTCTGCATTTAAAACTCGATTTCTAATTTTTGGCCAATTTTTGAAAATTTTAACGATGTAACCCCATACATTTTTTTCAAAAATTGGGTCAAATTTTTTGGCTGAAAAATACTAAAACCCCCATGGTTTTTTGATCATAACTTGGCTAAAACTCAACCGATTTCAGTCTGGTTTGCTGTTTTCTTCTTGATTTTTAAATGCAAACATTTCTGCATTTAAAACTCGATTTCTAATTTTTGGCCAATTTTTGAAAATTTTAACGATGTAACCCCTTACATTTTTTTCAAAAATTGGGTCAAATTTTTTGGCTGAAAAATACTAAAACCCCCATGGTTTTTTGATCATAACTTGGCTAAAACTCAACCGATTTCAGTCTGGTTTGCTGTTTTCTTCTTGGTTTTTAAATGCAAACATTTCTGCATTTAAAACTCGATTTCTAATTTTTGGCCAATTTTTGAAAATTTTAACGATGTAACCCCATACATTTTTTTCAAAAATTGGGTCAAATTTTTTGGCTGAAAAATACTAAAACCCCCATTGGTTTTTTGATCATAACTTGGCTAAAACTCAACCGATTTCAGCCTGGTTTGCTGTTTTCTTCTTAATTTTTAAATGCAAACATTTCTGCATTTAAAACTCGATTTCTAATTTTTGGCCAATTTTTGAAAATTTTAACGATGTAACCCCATACATTTTTTTCAAAAATTGGGTCAAATTTTTTGGCTGAAAAATACTAAAACCCCCATGGTTTTTTGATCATAACTTGGCTAAAACTCAACCGATTTCAGTCTGGTTTGCTGTTTTCTTCTTGATTTTTAAATGCAAACATTTCTGCATTTAAAACTCGATTTCTAATTTTTGGCCAATTTTTGAAAATTTTAACGATGTAACCCCTTACATTTTTTTCAAAAATTGGGTCAAATTTTTTGGCTGAAAAATACTAAAACCCCCATTGGTTTTTTGATCATAACTTGGCTAAAACTCAACCGATTTCAGCCTGGTTTGCTGTTTTCTTCTTGGTTTTTAAATGCAAACATTTCTGCATTTAAAACTCGATTTCTAATTTTTGGCCAATTTTTGAAAATTTTAACGATGTAACCCCTTACATTTTTTTCAAAAATTCGGTCAAATTTTTTGGCTGAAAAATACTAAAACCCCCATGGTTTTTTAATCATAACTTGGCTAAAACTCAACCGATTTCAGTCTGGTTTGCTGTTTTCTTCTTGGTTTTTAAATGCAAACATTTCTGCATTTAAAACTCGATTTCTAATTTTTGGCAAATTTTTGAAAATTTTAACGATGTAACCCCTTACATTTTTTTCAAAAATTGGGTCAAATTTTTTGGCTGAAAAATACTAAAACCCCCATTGGTTTTTTGATCATAACTTGGCTAAAACTCAACCGATTTCAGCCTGGTTTGCTGTTTCCTTCTTGGTTTTTAAATGCAAACATTTCTGCATTTAAAACTCGATTTCTAATTTTTGGCCAATTTTTGAAAATTTTAACGATGTAACCCCTTACATTTTTTTCAAAAATTGGGTCAAATTTTTTGGCTGAAAAATACTAAAACCCCCATGGTTTTTTGATCATAACTTGGCTAAAACTCAACCGATTTCAGTCTGGTTTGCTGTTTTCTTCTTAATTTTTAAATGCAAACATTTCTGCATTTAAAACTCGATTTCTAATTTTTGGCCAATTTTTGAAAATTTTAACGATGTAACCCCTTACATTTTTTTCAAAAATTGGGTCAAATTTTTTGGCTGAAAAATACTAAAACCCCCATTGGTTTTTTGATCATAACTTGGCTAAAACTCAACCGATTTCAGTCTGGTTTGCTGTTTTCTTCTTGGTTTTTAAATGCAAACATTTCTGCATTTAAAACTCGATTTCTAATTTTTGGCCAATTTTTGAAAATTTTAACGATGTAACCCCTTACATTTTTTTCAAAAATTGGGTCAAATTTTTTGGCTGAAAAATACTAAAACCCCCATGGTTTTTTGATCATAACTTGGCTAAAACTCAACCGATTTCAGTCTGGTTTGCTGTTTTCTTCTTGGTTTTTAAATGCAAACATTTCTGCATTTAAAACTCGATTTCTAATTTTTGGCCAATTTTTGAAAATTTTAACGATGTAACCCCATACATTTTTTTCAAAAATTGGGTCAAATTTTTTGGCTGAAAAATACTAAAACCCCCATGGTTTTTTGATCATAACTTGGCTAAAACTCAACCGATTTCAGTCTGGTTTGCTGTTTTCTTCTTGGTTTTTAAATGCAAACATTTCTGCATTTAAAACTCGATTTCTAATTTTTGGCCAATTTTTGAAAATTTTAACGATGTAACCCCTTACATTTTTTTCAAAAATTGGGTCAAATTTTTTGGCTGAAAAATACTAAAACCCCCATTGGTTTTTTGATCATAACTTGGCTAAAACTCAACCGATTTCAGCCTGGTTTGCTGTTTCCTTCTTGGTTTTTAAATGCAAACATTTCTGCATTTAAAACTCGATTTCTAATTTTTGGCCAATTTTTGAAAATTTTAACGATGTAACCCCTTACATTTTTTTCAAAAATTGGGTCAAATTTTTTGGCTGAAAAATACTAAAACCCCCATGGTTTTTTGATCATAACTTGGCTAAAACTCAACCGATTTCAGTCTGGTTTGCTGTTTTCTTCTTGGTTTTTAAATGCAAACATTTCTGCATTTAAAACTCGATTTCTAATTTTTGGCCAATTTTTGAAAATTTTAACGATGTAACCCCATACATTTTTTTCAAAAATTGGGTCAAATTTTTTGGCTGAAAAATACTAAAACCCCCATGGTTTTTTGATCATAACTTGGCTAAAACTCAACCGATTTCAGTCTGGTTTGCTGTTTTCTTCTTGGTTTTTAAATGCAAACATTTCTGCATTTAAAACTCGATTTCTAATTTTTGGCCAATTTTTGAAAATTTTAACGATGTAACCCCTTACATTTTTTTCAAAAATTGGGTCAAATTTTTTGGCTGAAAAATACTAAAACCCCCATGGTTTTTTGATCATAACTTGGCTAAAACTCAACCGATTTCAGTCTGGTTTGCTGTTTTCTTCTTGGTTTTTAAATGCAAACATTTCTGCATTTAAAACTCGATTTCTAATTTTTGGCCAATTTTTGAAAATTTTAACGATGTAACCCCTTACATTTTTTTTCAAAAATTGGGTCAAATTTTTTGGCTGAAAAATACTAAAGCCCCCATTGGTTTTTTGATCATAACTTGGCTAAAACTCAACCGATTTCAGTCTGGTTTGCTGTTTTCTTCTTGGTTTTTAAATGCAAACATTTCTGCATTTGAAACTCGATTTCTAATTTTTGGCCAATTTTTGAAAACTTTAACGATGTAACCCCTTACATTTTTTTCAAAAATTGGGTCAAATTTTTTGGCTGAAAAATACTAAAACCCCCATGGTTTTTTGATCATAACTTGGCTAAAACTCAACCGATTTCAGTCTGGTTTGCTGTTTTCTTCTTAATTTTTAAATGCAAACATTTCTGCATTTAAAACTCGATTTCTAATTTTTGGCCAATTTTTGACAATTTTAACGATCTAACCCCTTACATTTTTTTAAAAAATTGGGTCAAATTTTTTGGCTGAAAAATACTAAAACCCCCATTGGTTTTTTGATCATAACTTGGCTAAAACTCAACCGATTTCAGTCTGGTTTGCTGTTTTCTTTTTGGTTTTTAAATGCAAACATTTCTGCATTTAAAACTTGATTTCTAATTTTTGGCCAATTTTTGACAATTTTAACGATCTGACCCCTTACATTTTTTTAAAAAATTGGGTCAAATTTTTTGGCTGAAAAATACTAAAACCCTCATTGGTTTTTTGATCATAACTTGGCTAAAACTCAACCGATTTCAGTCTGGTTTGCTGTTTTCTTTTTGGTTTTTAAATGCAAACATTTCTGCATTTAAAACTTGATTTCTAATTTTTGGCCAATTTTTGACAATTTTAACGATCTAACCCCTTACATTTTTTTAAAAAATTGGGCCAAATTTTTTTGCTGAAAAATACTAACACCCTCATTGGTTTTTTGATCATAACTTGGCTAAAACTCAACCGATTTCAGTCTGGTTTGCTCTTTTCTTCTTGGTTTTTAAATGCGAACAATTCTGCATTTAAAACTCGATTTCTAATTTTTGGCCAATTTTTGACAATTTTAACGATGTAACTCTTAAATTTTTTTTGAAAAAAATGGGTAATTTTTTTATTTTGTTTGGACATGGCTAGATCGATGCGGCTGATAATGCTGATCAAGAATATATATGCTTTATAGGGTCGGAAATGGTTTCTTTACTATTTACAAGCCCTTTTTGCAGTATTGGGACAAAATGCCACCAGAGATGCCAATCTAGCTATATTGTAATATTGGGACAAAATGGCATCTCACTTGCCGCCAGAGATGCCAATCTCGCTATTGTCATCAAGCGAACAATGGCCCGATTCTCAACTTCGAATAACTAGCGAGACTGTTTCAATAAACGACTGCACAACGTTAAGTTAAGAATCTTCCCTATTAGAAGTAAATTACAACAACAGCAACGTTCCTTTCCAATTTAATGTAAATTGGCTAACAAATTGCCATAAAAGAATTTAGAATACTAGGGATAATTATATAATTAAACTAAATTTCAAGAATATATCACAACTATCTATAAAATACTCAAATATTTACATATTAACAGATATATATATTCGTTTATATTCAATAATTTTGTTGCTTACAAAATTAATAAATTGATGAATACCTTACAAAATATAAAATTGAGACCTCTTTTCTAATGCTAATCTCCCCCATTTGCCAAATTGCCTCTGCTGAGTTTCAGTTTCCAGGAGCAAGCGCTCCCCTCTATTTCCGCTTCCGGTAAACCCACTAACCAATGTGTGTAATTGCGGCTGCTGCTGGTTTATGGCCGCTCCTTTGGCGGCTGTTCATAAATTCTATTGAAAATTAATTAGCGGGCAAAGGCAACATCCTGGCTGAAAAACCTAATTGCCTTTGATTATATATGTCTATCGATACGATGCTGGGGCATTGCGGAGAGCTTACTCATTCGCACACACCCGCACGAACTCACAGGACATGTGGGTGGGGGGACATCCTTGAAGGGGGCGGGCTACCAGGACCAGGACTATAGACAGACATAAGCCACACGCAGCATTAAATTGGCATTAGGTCAGGCCAGTGGACCAGCAGCGCAGGCCTCGATGTTTTCGGGCCCGAATTGGATTGAACTCGACTTGTTGGTGCTGTTGTTGTCGTTGGTAGTCTTGTTGTTGTTGTTGTTGTTGTATTTTCGGCCAAAAGCAGAGGTTGATGTGGGGCATAACATGCCACATTGTCGCTTTGACTTTTATTTATTTTGTTAGACGCATTTTGAAAAGCCAATAAGCAGCTCTCTGATTGATTATCTGCTGCCCTCTCATTGTCTCCGTGTTGATGTACGGTCCAATACACACACGTAGACGGTACAGTGGGTCCTGGCTAAAGAAGAGTGTGCTGGAAATCTTTAATATGAATGGAAATTATTTAAATATAAATTTATTTTGATAGTGAACTTGAAGCCTCAGAGTCCCTTGCCATCGCTATCCCTGTCAGATGTAATATCCTTCCGCCGAGACACCTCTTTGGCATTATGCCTGTCCATCAGTGGCTCTACATGTTGTTTTTTGCGTTCTTATTTTGCTCCTTTTCTTTTTGTGGAAGGCGTCAATCAATTTTGAGTGAAATAAATGAGGCTTGTGCGGCATTTTCCGATGCCTACACTTTGGGTCCAAGGCCCGGCAAAGGCTTAAAATTGTAAATTCCTCACACACATCACTGCTGGGGCAGTGGGGGCGTGCATCTGTTATAAATGGCTGGCATCTCATCAAGGTACCGTGCCCGAAATCCCATGACTTTGAGGAAAACTCTCAAGTGCAGTGGCAGTGGCAGAGGCAGATTTTCCACCAAATATTTGAGCACTTAACCGGCCCGAGAGTGGGCTGTGGGGCCAACGCTTTTGGCCAGAGTGCATTAAATATGAATGGAAAAGTGTCGCAACCTTATTTGCTACTGCCCCCGGAAAAGTTCATTTCCATGTGTGCGGTGCGAAAACTTTGCAGTTTTCCAAATGCAAAATGCAAAGTGTTTTCGGCAGCTCCCAACTTTGGGAAATCACATAAAGTGGAAAGAGGAGGCAGACCAGGGGATATATTAGTTTAAAGTTGCGAGAATGAATTATGTTTCCACAGCAAATGTTAGTCTCAAATATTTTATATTCATTCCACAGACTGTACTTCTGCTTGCACAACTATTCCTACCGCACATAGTATATTATGTGATGGAGAGAGAGGTGGCTGCTATCTCCGCCTCGATCTGATTCGTCTCCTGAGACAACACTCGCCCGATCGCGGCGAGGGCTTTCCCGGGCATACTTCGATCTGGCGGAGATAACCCCCAGACTATAGCTTTATTTTTTACACGATGCCAGTCTAAGTTGAGCAGCGCGACTCTCGCCATGCGTTTCGACCTGCTCTGGCTGGCGCTGACCCTCCTGATCCTGCCCAGATCCTCACCGGCTGAGGCTGAGGGCAAGAAGGACTCCGCCGGGGAGCTGCCCGATCATGTGACCCGTCACATGGACCCCGACTTCTATCCCTGCCACGACTTTTACGCCCATGCCTGCGGCAACTGGTCTGCCGTCCACGAGAAGGATCCCTACCGGAGTCTGCTGGAGCAGCTGGACTACGACTACCAGGAGCGGCTGGCCGGGTTGCTGGAGCGAGAGTCCCAGTGAGTGGCGGGCTGCAGGTTTTCCTTGAATCTAAGACTCTTTCCTCTTCCCCCAAGGAGCTCGGGCAAGGAGGCCCCCTTTCTGCGGCTGCCCCGCGACTTCTACACCTCCTGTCGCCGCGGCCTGGACATGTCCCAGGTGCTAACCTTCCTCCGGCAGCTGGTCACGCGTCCCCAGCTGGGCAACGAGGAGCTGACCGTGGCCCTGACCGCCGCCTTTCGCCTCGAGGTTCTGGTGGATATGGGCGGCGACAAGATAAAGGACATCTGGCTGCAGCTGCTCTTCCGCTCCGACCCGGAGTGGGACTGCAAGGAGACGAACAGGGAGCCCCTGCAGCGGCATCAATTCGAGCTGCTGTGGCTCCCAGCGCGGGGCTGGTTCTCCAAGGAGGTCTTCTGGCGCGAGCTGAGCCGGCTGGAAAGGGACATGATGCAGGAGGACGACGAGGACGAGTCAACCGATGACAACTCCTTATTTGACGAGCGACACACGCCCGCCTTTTGGATGCTGCCCTGGCGGAGATCCCCGCCCAGCCTCAGCTACATGCGGCGCATGGCTGCACTACTGTCCGAAAAGGGGGCGCCCTTCCTGGTTCCCTACATCCTGCTCAGACTGAGTCTGGCCGCAGGAGCCGGAGCAGGAGCGGGAGTTGCTGGCGCCAAGGCCTGGGAAGTGAGCCGCAGCGAGTGCGCCGAGCAGTGCCGCCAGCTGTTGAGCCATCCCTCGGTCTGGCTGCTGGAGAAGGATCAGCCCCGCCTGCCGGAGGAGCCCGTGCTCCAGGGCATCTTCCGGACCCTGAAGCACCGCTTCGGCCAGAAGCTGAGGGCCAACAGGAACGGCCTCAGCAGGAGCAGCCTTAACTTCCTGCTCTCCAAGCTGGAGCACATGACCCTGCGCCTGAGCGTCCTGCCGAGGCAGAGGTCGGACCACTCCCTGGAACGAAAGATCGAGCGCCACTACCGCGGCCTGCGCCTCAACGCCACCGATTACTTTGGCAACCTCCTGGCCGCCCTGCAGCACTCCAGGGAGAAGCAGCTGAAGCTGCGTGGGAAACAGCCGCTGCCCGTCGAGGTGCATGGCTTCGGCAGCTACGGCTCCCCCTTCTACATGCTGCCCACGAACACCCTGGTGGTGCCGCTGTCCCTGCTGGGGCCGCCGCTCTACTCGCCCGGCCAGTCGGAGCTGCTCACCTACAGCTCGCTGGGCTTCATCCTGGGCCACGAGCTCTCGCACGGCTTCACCCCCGAGGCGGCGCGGATCGACTCTCGGGGCAGGGAGCACCTGGGCGTAGGCCTGGAGCTGCTGAGGAACAGGCGCTTTCGGGGCGAGGTCACCTGTCTGCGGCGTCGCTTCGGCGGCGAGCAGCTGGAGGAGAAGTTCGCGGACTCCAATGGCCTGGAGCTGGCCTACTCGACGTACTTCGATGCCGCCGAGGGCGACCGCCGGTGGGATGACAACTCCATCGAACCGGGAGCGACGTCGGTCCAGCGACGGCAGCAGTTCTTCCTGAACTTTGCCCAGTTCTTTTGCTCGGATGAGGATAGCTGGCAGGATAACGACGATCATGGGTCGGATCGCAGCAGGGTCAACGATGTGGTGGCTAACTTTGAGCCCTTCCAAGAGGCCTTCAACTGCCCCAAATATTTCAATGAAAAGAAGTACCGCAAAAGGAGTAAGTGTCGCCTGTATTAGCCTTGAAATGCTCTTAAAGAAAATGCTGTAGTTAACTTATAAATAAGGTCAATAAAGAGGATATGTAAATGTGATCAAGGATCGGGTTATATGCTGGAACCTAGAGCTCGACAGGTTCTCTCCTCTCTTCTCCTCTACCCTAAGTTCCAGAGAGTGCCTACGAGAGTACCTCCCCTACAAATGGGATCCCCCTCTTTCACTCACCGTGAGCAGACAGCACACAAGCTTGGCTGATTATTCAGTCTGCTATCTGCAATGGAAATGGAAAAGAGAAAACGCAATTGGGGCCACTGGGCCGTGTGACATTTAATTAGTTTATTTATTTATTCGTAGCTGGGGATGCACCGTCGAACTATGTACAAAATCAAGGCGGAAACCGAACGCAGCCGCTGCCGCCACTACGTGTTTGCACATATATAAATAGTTAACACATTCCATTCAGACAGACAACGCTTAGTAGTAGTAATTGTTGTAGCTTGCATTAGTTTATGATCGGCTAAGGTGTAGCTTAGTCGTGGTTACACTTAGAACATTCCAACTGGAAACTGCAATGGTAATCTTAGTTCGTAGACACTGAATCCCAATCGGGGTTTTGTTTATTCTGATGCTTAGGCTAGTAAAAAAAAGGAGAGAACTCCCGGGAGTCTCGACATCAACTCGAAATTCGTTATGACATATATAGCGTGTATATTATATCCTTGTTATTCCACATTTAAATCGGTAAACGCTGGGGCTCGAAAGGTTTACGAATTCAAATGCTCGCTCCTAGGTCTAGCTACACTTAAACGAACTCCAAAAATACTTCACAGATCAATAGCTAGTGTTTCTTTCAGCTTATGCTTATGCCTACCTTGGGGACTACTTCTGATAGTTGTAACTCTTGGGTTTCCTGTAAGTATTCGGGGCTTAGCCTAGCTGCCAGCGCAGGGGTTCTTTATTGTTTTAAATTACGCGCTTTCCCGGGGCAAAAGAACATCTATTACCGGGAATATAACTGACATCAACACACAACAAAACCACACGCAGTTAGAACTTGTGTTTCGTGCATATGGAGTTCCTTATGGGTACTATCCGTTCTTCGCCGCTTTCCCAGCCACCTTGACTGGTTGGGGAAAGGCGCCAAGCTGTACATTTATTCACGAATTCAGACTGAGTGCCTTATATGCGGTATTATTATTATTATCTTCTCCAAAGCCAAGCTGGCTCTCTCTCTGTCCAAGGAGGCTAAACCCTCTTGAAACCTTGTGGCTCGGCCCGGGTTTCCGCAGTCCCCTCAACGACTGGTGGCCCAACTCTCTGCTCACCCACCAGATCCTGCGGGGACTTGAAAAGGGGGCTGGGACCGCTGGGACTTAGACATTCCTCTCCTCGGCGATGATGTCCATCGTGCTGACTCGTCGCTGCTGGTGCTGCGGCCCGCTGCCTCCACCACTGGCGGCGATGGTGAGGGATCCACCGCCGCAGGCGGTGGCCACTGTGGTGGTGGTGCAGGTGGTGCGCCGGTGGTCGCTGCTGCCACGCCGCGGCACCAACAGCACCAATTACTAGAGGACCGTCTCGTTGGTGTTGGTGCAGGTGCGGGCTCCGTTCACGATCGAGTACTTGGTGGAGCTGTCCTTCTTGGCCACCAGCCGGCCCAGGAAGATCTCCTTGAAGGTCTCGCGGAACTGGCGCGACATGCCGCAGTAGATGCCGAAGTTGATCGGGTAGCTGACCACCAGGAAGAAGTTCGTCAGCAGGATGCAGATGTTGGCCAGCCCGTAGTCGAGGAACTCGATGATCAGCGAGCTCACGATGTGCATCACGGTGACCACGGCGATGGGTATCTCGGCCAGCAGGAACACCGACACGACCACGATCAGCATCAGGGTGGTGCAGTTGGACTCCCGCAGCTTCTTGCACTCCTTCTTGCGGTTCTCCCGGAAGAGCAGCTTGCGCCGCTCCTGCGCCTGCCGCATGGCCGCGAACAGCAGGATGTTCAGGGTCACCAGGATGATGCAGGGCAGCAGGTGGACGAACAGCACGCGGAACAGGTAGTAGCTGGTGTAGTACAGGTCCACCCCGATGTACTCGTGCACCCACAGCGACGTCTCCAGGTGGCACACCTCGGTCTCCTCCCCGTTCCACTCGATCTCCATGGGCATGTACGTCCGGTCGAAGAAGCGCGGCAGCTGGTGCAGGAAGGCCAGCAGGGCGATGTAGGCGGTGCAGCGCTTCACCCGCGGCATGGTGCACCAGGTCCGGGCCATGGGGGCGTGGCACACGTAGATGTACCTGCGAATGGCATTTAAATGTTATTTTATTTCGGGAAAGTCAGCCGTATCAGTTCCAAGGAAACACCCCGCCACATTAAACCCCAAACGGGACTTTATCTGTAATGGGATTTTGTTCAAAGCCCAACCCCCCCTGAGGTCCCGTCACAGGACCCACCTCCTCGACTGGTAACGAGCCTAAGCGCCTTGGCCCAATATAATTTTATTTTATGGCCGGAGTCGGGGCGCAGATAAACCAATTTCCCCAGGTGAGAATTTACGATCGCAATGTGGTGACAACGAATTTGCCAAATCCTAATTTGGAGTCCCTCTCCCTCCCCCCAGGACTGAGTTCCGCGCAGGAGACGCAGCAATCAAAGGCCGAAAAGCTAATCAGGTTGCCGCTTTATAATTTCATAATTTGAGTAATTTGTCAGGGGTCCTCCTGCTTCGCGGCCTCCTTTCTTTCGAAATCATAATAATAATTCCTTCGCTTCCTGTGCCGGGCGGCGGGGAGGACGCAAAACTTTGCCGGCGACTTATAGTTGGCCAGAAAAACAAAAAAAAAAATAAAAATAAAGGAGAAGAACATCAGCTTGGGCCAATTTTCGAAGCGAACGACGACCTTTGATACTGCCGCCCTCAAGGACCCAAGGAGCGCCGCCTGATGGCCTAATTTATGCGCATAATTATGGCTACGCCCACCGCCGTTCTGGCACTTGAAAATGTTTTTCAATCAATCTTTCATTGAACCTTTGTCAAGCGGGGATTTCATTAAAGTTGAAAGCAGCAGCAGAATTAAGGCTAAAACAGGACCAAGGACGAAAAACGATTGGCAGCCGTTTAGGCCTTAAATGGAATTGATATTAATAAATGAATAACATTTGGCCGGGCTTATGTTTCGCCCCTCCCTTCACCCCTCTCACTTTCATTGTCACTTTAACAATTTAGTTAATTTGTCCTAAAAGGATATCCTCTAGAAGGAAGGGAAACCCCTGCCATAGCCACCCCCAAACCTCAACCCTTCTAAGCTGCAAAATAAACGAGACAATAAATCAATCAAGCGGAGATTCTTTTCCAGAGGGTTTCCATCTCTGGAGCTCCCACGGACTCTGCCTTATGGATGGACAAGTTATGTAAATGATAAGGATCTGTAAAGGGCAGACAACAGACTTAGATAGCAACCCTTGCAGTCCTTTTAGGGAATTGCTTTGCTAGCTGATGGATTCCTTAAATGGTTAAGGTACTTCTTAGCTTGAAACCTATAGTTTAAAGCTTAAGAAATACATTTCTCTCAATACTATATCGAAATAATTGAATATATATCTTTGTAAAGTTAATATCAATTATTTTACCAGTTCTAAAAATATCCTTTTGTAATATATGAAGTATTAGTAGGACCAATTGGCCATTATTTTTCAGCTTAAAACATTTCCCTCTATGCAAATTATGCAAGATTTGCACATATCCTTGTATGGAGTTAATTCCCAACCGAATTCATATAGAAACCGACTCAATTTTCGGGTTAACCCCGCTATATCCGGCCTTATTAATATTAACTGAGCTCAGTGGCTCCGGCAGTTAACTGATTTCAATCACACAGCTAATAAGGAAGACATTAAATATTTACAGTGGCCTCGAATGGGCTGCGGACCCACTTTAAAAGTGTGCCAATGCTCCCGGGAAAAACAAGTCTACCTACGCAGGCACTATATACACAATACACACATTCATGCTGACTTGGTTTATAATACTTTTCGTATTATGAAATTTTTATGGAGAGGCTCCGTCGTCACTCACTCAGGCAGTTCATTCGGGGCATTATGCGACCCACTTCCCTGGCCGCCGCCCACTCCCCGCCCCGCCATCTGCCCATCACGGAGGGCCATAAAAACACTTGAAATACAATAAGTTGACAACAGCAGCGGCAGCGGCAGCAACAACAAAATAATAACAATAAACGCTGAATGTTTTTATCGCGCTATTTGTCCTCGGGCAATTTTCAACGCATTTTAGAGAGAGAGCGAGTCCTGCTCCTGGTCCTCGTCCTGGCTGGGGGAATACCCCGTTCCCCGTTCTATTCGCTGGCTTTTCTCCTATATACATTATTTAGCTATTTGGTGGTGCAGCTTCCACCCCCCGGAACCCCTCGAAAGCCCCCTCGGCGACCACTTGAAAGCGAGCCCAAAGTCGCATAATGGCGCAAATATTTATGACTATTCTCATAGAAATTTCTTGTATTTTTTGTGCGCCTCCTCCACCGCCACTCGGTGAAATTTATTTGCAAAGCTGTAAAATTTATGATCCCACACATGAGTTAATAGAACAATGCGTTGGCCAAACCGATTTTCAAGTGGCTCCCAGACCGCGTCCCCTTTCTGGAGAGGCCTCTGCCTGGCTCGAAATTTATGTTGCCTATTCGAAATTAGTTTATTGTTTTCCCTTTGTTCCATAAAATATTTACAGGCTGTCTGTGCATTAGTGGTCTTATTTATGGCGCTAGTGGCGGACCAATTTGGTTTTAAAGAGCGCTCTCTGGAAAGTCATATCAATCGATTGACTGTCGTCCTGCTGTCAGCCGAAGGAGTAACTCGCATCGCTCACACGCATCACTCATACGCAGCGTTGGCTGCGCCAAGGTGAGCCCATTTGTTTGCTCCCCCTCTCTCATTGCGATTTCCCTGCCTCTGGGCATTGACATTTTATTTTTACCACAAAAACTGATTTATTGCCGCCATTGACAAGTCAACGAGTCGGTCGGGAAGTCACTCTGTCAGTCAGTGAGTCAGTCTGCCAGTCTGGCTGTCTGGCAGTCACTCCACTCAGTCACATCTCAGCCAGGGAAAGACTACCAGAGATGGGCGTGTGAGCCGGGCTCACTTTTATTGGCCTAATTGCATATTTACCTTTGCACGGCGAGGGCCAGAGTTAGCCAAACGGAGATGGTGTGGCACATGGCTGGCATAATCTGCAAGAGAACGGAATCGTTAGTCAAATATATACTATATATGCAGGGGAATGTGGGTTTGTCTTTGGGATTATCGGGGCCACCAGTACCAGCGGCAATCACTGCTGGGCGGGTGTTCTGTGTGTGACTTTCGGCACACTTTCGGGGTTGCAAAGTAAGTGAAAATGCTCCGAGACACTTGCCCCAGCTTAATGTATATGCAGGCTCTCGGTGCTGAAGATATCGAGTTGCTAAGCCCACAAGAAAGCACTAAGGCCTTGGGAAATATTGTAAGTTTGTATAAGGAATTAGCTTTGTGGTTCTGGGAAATATTCGGAAATTTTAACCTAGCTTTTGCTATCATTTAAGCTTATCATATATTTTCCTTAGGTTTTGCTTGTATTTTATAAAGCATCAAATGAGATTTTAATGTCGAATTCAATGATATATATATCATTTGGCAAGCATTTCCTTTTCATTGTTCACATGCACTCGAGAGCTCATGAAATGGGCGCATTCTTGGCACTCTAAATTGTTAATTAACGATATATATTTATTTATTGAGAAGTTCTTATTTGTTGTAATTAAGGTTTTGGTGACGAAACGAAATATATGTGTCTTTTTACAATCATTCCCTTTTCGGTCTCAAGAAAAGCTGAAATATATATTAAGTTAAGGCACCCTAAATCGAAAAATTTCGATATTTGTATATCCTTAGTTTTAAGGCAAATCATTTTAACTAAAAGCTTTAATTCCAACTAATTTCATTGATTTTATAGCTGAAATTAATTGGGAAACTGCAAGGGTATAAAAGCTGCTGCTCTCCGAAGCTCCTCAGGAATTTTGATTTGTTCCTTAAATTTCCTTAAGAGCTTCCTTGCCGAGCCCTCATGTTTTATCAAATATTTTATTTTATTTAATCTTTCTGACGTTTCTCTGGCCAAGCACTTGCACAAATGATTTCTGAGCCAGCATTTCCCTGCTGAATACCGCAAATTGAATGGGATATCTCTTGTAGATGGCATATTGAATAGAGAAAAGGCTAGGAAAGGTATGTAAATGTACCCTATATACCATTTAGTATATAAGCAAATACATTTGTATTTTTTATCCCTTCTCAAAGGCCCTGAGAAGTCATTCCTTAACCTGTCTGCCAAATCAGATTTGTGGTCTGTAACTGCATTAGCTCTGGAGTCCTGGGTCTGGCAGCTGGTAAGGCATACACAGGCAGAAAAAAGGGTGTACAAGAAGTCAAAATTAAATGATAATGTAGTGACTTTTTAAACCTATGTTAACAGAATATAAATATATATTTTCTCATATTTAATCCTATTTAATTTTCAGTTAAGAATATAATAAGTTTCTGTATTTTTTCGCCCTGTTGCTTGGCCATTTGCCGGCTCCTCCGGCCAGGTGTCGGCTCCATTTATGGACCGTAATGAGTGCGGCTCCTGCGGCAGACAGGCGGAGGCACTCCGGACTCCGGTGCCGGGACTGGCTGTGTGTTTGACACCGGGCCCGGGCCCTGCACAATCTGTGGCCTAATCCGGTTTATGTGTCTGCGCTGGTTGCCTCGCCGCTGCAATTACTCGGCTCATGGACAGGGCCAGGACACGGCCACTGCATGCCGGGATACTTTACAATGAAATGGTTAATGCCCCGCCCCCGGCTACATTAACATGGCCATTATGCGCCGTAGTAAGTCGGCCGAGTCGGGGCAGGAACGTGCTGCCGGCGCGAACGCATATAAATTCCAGCTCCACCGAAAATGAAACGAAGGAAGTCTTCAACTTTGAGGCTGCTGCAATGGCCGCCTGGCGGTTATTACCGAAACGCCGCTCCGCCACAGGATGTGAGTTGAATTTTATGGCAGTCATACGCAGAGATAGTCAGAGGCCTCACATCGTTACCCCCTTTTGCCACCCAGTCAATCTCGGGTACCAGTCCCACTCCTGCTCCCCCTAGTCCCGGAATCCATCCTATTCTCCGGAATACAGACCCACAGACCTGGAGACCTCCAGCCCAGCATGGAATTTAGCTGGTACAAATCCCCAGAGAGTCCACTAACAGCACGTAGCAATGGCAGCCACAACAGGCCGGCACAGTGGGGCGAACTCTCGGGGAAAATGCTTGGGGAAAACTGGGGAGGGTGCCGAGTAAAAGGAAAAATAATTGTGGCCGGAAAATGAGTCAAGATTTTTAAGGGGAAACATTCCTATTAGGTATGGCCTTGAAGGATGGCCAGTTTCAGTCGCTCGTTTTCCACTTGGCCAACTCTCCGCCTTCTGCAGGGCTTGAAAAACCAATTCCTAATGGAAAATGCTATGAAAATGGCGTGAAAATGGGTCGAGCAACCCACTATGCCCCAGCAGCTTTATCAGCCTGACACTACTCCGCTGAAGTGAGTAAACAGTTTTGCCTTTGCCACCCCAAATCTGCGCCCTTCGAGTGCCATAAATTGAAAATGTTGATTAATCAAGGCAAACGTGTCGAGGGGCGGGAAAAGCGGGGAAGCGCCGCCCGGAGTTTGCATGGTAATGGTGGAAAAACGCTCTCGAATGAATAAGTGTTCTGAATGGCTGAATGAATGGGGCGAGCCCGGAGCCCGGAGCAGGTGGCAAGTGGCAAGTGGAAGTGGCAAGCGCCAGCGCCTGCCATTCTTTCATTATGCTGACAGAAATGACACTCACAAAGGGAAAATCTGGGAAAGCGGGCCGGGCTGAGTGCCGAGTGCTGAGCGCGAGTGTAACGTGGCATCAAATGCGATAACGATAACGATAACGCGACGGGAGCCAAAACAAAGCATCATACATCAGACGTGGGAGACAAAGGCGGGCGAGATGGGGCGCTCCCCGGCTTTCCCCGAGTTTTCCCGCTTTCAGCCAGGCATTTTATTTAGGTCAATGAGCGTCGTGTCTTTTTGGGGGGGCAGGGAGCTGCCTTGCAAATGGAAACGTGGCTGGAAACGTGGCCAGAAGCCAAAATAAACAGTTTGCCGGCCCTCCCACTGCCTTGGCCAGCCTTGGCAATTAGTTTGTGGCAAGAAAGCACAGGCGAGGGAGAGCGGATGGAAAGTTCCCAAAAGAAAGTTCGGGGAATTCTGTAAATAATTCGGAAAATCTTTGCCCTGCAAAGAGGTTTTTAAATAATATCGTTGAGTTCTTGTAAGTATTTAAGGCTTCCTTGAACAAATTTTTGTACTTCGAGGAAGCCCTCAGGTAAACAGCCAGGATCAAAGATAATTGTTGCCATATTATAGGACTTTTAAATAATAATTGATGTTACCAAGTAACATTTCTGTTAATAAAAAAACAGATCAGAACAGAATAAGATTACGAATCAATTAAACAGATTTCTAGTATCATCAGTTTTCAACAAGAAGAAGGCTTTCCACAACCATTGCTCTCAGCTAACATTCTATTCATGCTAATCCCGACTTTCCCCAGCTCTTACAGACTTTAAACTCGTTTATTTCTCGCTGTGTAAAACATCTTTCGTGTTGACTTACCTCGTTGAAAATACTGTAGGCCAGACACATGGAGACCGGATGCAGGGGCTTATAGTGATTGCCGAATGTGTACATGTACCAGAGGCCGGGGGCCGGAAATATAACCGTCAGCATATCGCATATGGCCATGCCTGCAAAGAGAGAGAAGGGGAGAGCGGGGAGGGGCAGTTGAAACGGGAAATTATGGTAATGGTTAATGCAAATGATGCGATTTTCAGCGATTTTCAATGCAAATTGACTGTGGGCCCCTGTCCGTGTGTAATCTGATTCCGGGTCTTGTAATAGATTCGCTGATCAATTATTCAGGGCTTTGTTGTGGCAAAATTAGGTGAAATGGTGTAAAGGCTGTATAGCCCTTGGCCTGGGATTAACATTTGGGCATCAGGGGGTTTGATTTCAATTAAAATCTAAAGGTATCAGTTTCGGAGTCAGATAAATATTTAACTTTGCTGAAGCTCGATTATATGTAATTATAGTTCTGTTTATTAGGCAGTTTGGGTCCTGAAAAGTCCCTAAAGCTCCCTTTAATCGACTTCTGCTCTGGTTTCCTGCGGTGTCCTTTGTCGCTTCTGTTTCTGCCTGTGGCCCAGTGACATTTGAACCTGGCAAATGTGTTTAAGTGACTGACTACACACCCGATGACCTGACCTTTGTGCACTCATTGGACGAACAGTCCTCCTGTCTGCACATTTTGCTGGGTTTTACACGGGAAAAAACAGAAGAATAGAAGCTGTGAGTTCTAAAGGGGATATACAGTGAAGTTTACATTAGAAACCCCCTGAGAATTACACATTTTCCTCTATGAAAAGCCTCTTGTGTTGGAAAATGTATTCGTGTTCATTTAAAGTGACTCAGTTCTCTTAGAAAAAATTACTCTTCAAAGCAGAAAATCCCAGTTAGTAGCCTATTTATAACCCATTTCGATTCGAAGCTGCCCCATTTTCTCTCGCTTTTTTTCTTTCAGTGCCCGATTCCCTCTGCTCCCCAGCGGTTGGGGCCATTTTCAGCCGCTGCTGCCCCTGTTGCGGTTGCTGCTGCAGGAACCCCGGGTCCCCGATTCCCCGTGTCCCCTGTCATTCGGTCCGATTTGCGATTAGCCTTGGCCTGCGCTTGACACCCGTTACTGGGCAGGGCTTCTGAGGTCGTCCTGTGGGCTGTGTGTGTGGCACTTAACCCATTGACAGTGAAATAATTTAAAGTCGAAGCTGGCAGGGGATTTGTATCGAGTGCTTCCCAGGGACTTACTCCCTCCGCACTCAGCTGTTTTCATAAACCAGCGGCGAATAGCGCGGCCCTGCCTCCCAGGCAGTGCCATTAGCATTACACAGGCTATTAGAATATCTCAGCATTACGCGGAGTTAGAGCCCGTCGAGGGATCGGAGATGCCATGTACACTCTGGATGGGTACAAGGGAAGCTATTTTGAAATCTGGCAAAACTTCTGCCTGATTTAACATTGTTTGTGTGGCACATTAAGCGCCAAAAGGGGCGACTCGGCCTCGGAATAAAAATAAATAATAACCATAAAGGCGGCGTCTGAACGGGGGAACTTCCGCGAATGTCAAGGAAATGGCTGTGTTCGTGTCTGTCCTTGAATTATTCCGGATTATTTGGCAGCCGTGGGAGTTGCATGTGGCACGAAACCTGCACCGATGGAAAGCTGAAAGCGGGACGAGCGACTCACCCATCAGCACAAAGTTGGTGGGCGTGGCCATGCTCTTCTTGCTCAGCACCAGCACGATCAGCGTGTTCGAGATGATGGTGATGATCATGAGGAAGGGCATGCAGTAGCCGTACAGCGGCAGGGCGTAGTCCAGGGGCGAGTCGCAGGTGAGGTTCCAGTAGCTCATGTTCCCCTCCATCTGCCGGCAGCCCCCGCCGCCGCCCATGGACTGCTGGTAGGTGCTGTAGTCGTCGTAGCCCTCGCTGCTGTTCGGGCTCAGGTTGATGTTCAGGCCCATGCCGTAGTCGAGCAGGCTGAACCGGCCGGACTCGTTGCTGGCCACGTCCGAGGGTCGCAGCAGGTGCAGGATTCCCGGGGGATCCCCAGCGACGGCGATGTCCGGCGGCAGGCTGGCCGAGGGGGCGGCGGCGAGGCGGGAGGCTGCAGAGGCGGACACGGCATTGGCACTCCACTGGTACAGCACCTCCGTGGCGGATATGTCATGGGGAAAGCCCGGGTTGGAGGGGGAGCCGCCCGAGTCGGAGGCAATGCCAGGCCCGGCGGCCGAAACCGAAAGGTTGTCCATCGTTCAGAGAGGAAACAATTTTCCCGCGAGTTTTCCCAGGAGTTACCTCTCCCCCCTTAGTTAGCCGGAGAGGCTGGGCAGACCGGCATGGCTGAGGCTGCTTTGCTGGAAGGAGAAAATATGAAGAACATAAAATAAAGTAGATGAATCTTAAGTTATATTTATGAGCTAAAACATACAGTTTGAATACACTTAAATCCCTTTTCTTTATAATTTTAATCACTTACTCAAAGCTAATTGTTTTTTCCAACTTTTAAGTACTCCCGGAGAGCAGTTTTAGGAAAAGAAACCACTTCCCCTTCCGATTATCTCTTTCTGCATCAAATTAAAGTGCAGTTGAGAAGTCTCTTCTCCCAGAACAAATTGGGCCAAGAGAAGCCCTGATTTGGACCAACTTGTGGGCCAGTTTCCCTCTGCCTAATGGCCAAACTTTGCTTCCGCTTTGGGAATCCAACAAAGGGGCAAACTTTCATTCTTTTCTGAGCGTTTTCCATTCGGATTTCCATTTTGATTTCGATTTTCGATTTGCTAAAAGGTTTGCCAGGCAAACAACTGTTTTGTTTATTTGTCAGCCCGGCAGCCTCCTCGTATTCAAATCGGTTATGGATTCTTTTTAGTTATTCCGAGAACGTTCCCCGTTTGATTTGTGTTTCCTGGGACCCGGCCAGAGAGAGGGATTGTGTGTATTTCTCTTGATTGTCTGAATTATTGATAAAATACATGATTCAGCTAATTTAATTGTCCGGTTTCCGGAATCGAAACCCAAGGGAGATAGCAGGGACAGCAGCAGATTTGAGATTCCAAGAAAGAAACTACTTGTTTTAAATTCTATGTTGGAATAAAAGAGGAAAGAAGGAATAGTTTGCACTTATATACTACTATAGATTTAACTTATCTAAACATAAAAGGGTTCTTAAAGATATGTTGTATTATTTTCCCTCTGTTCAAAACCCTTACTATATTTTGTCTTAATTTATTCCTAAGATAAAATGCAAGAGCTGAGGGTTGAAAATTGGTGTAGTTTTCGGAATTAACCCTCTGTGGCCCCCATGTTTTGAGCCGTCCCCTTTATAATCACTCCCATGATGAGCTCTGCAAGGGCTGCCAAGATCCAATCTCTGGGCTCCAATCTGGCAGCAACTTCTGTGGCCATCATGATCCCAGCGAAGCCAACTAATAACCGGGCATCCGCAGGTTTATGTCATGTTTATGCTGGCCCCTTTTTAATGGTTTTATTTTGCGCATTCCCAATCCGTAAAACTCGACCAACTTTTGCCATATATTTCTCTGGTTTCTCTGCTCTTCTCTGCCATCTTCCTATTTTCCACTTTTCCCGTCATGGTCACATTGACCCACATAAGCCCCAGAAGAAGTATGGGCCCAGGGGTCAGGGGTTAGGGGTTGTCTCCAAGAAAAAAGGCAAGAAAACCCATTCATTGGCATATTTCTCGCCGCTGGCAGCATGTTCTACATGCCTAATGCCCCCTAAGTGGGTTATCCAAGTCGGAAAACGTGGCTCGAGGGTGCGGGGAAAATGGTAAAAATGACTAAATCGGATTAGCAGCTCAAATTTAAACCAATAATCACAAAATATGTGCCAGAATGCCCAATTGAGGCGGCAAAAAGCAATTAAAGTGCATTTGAAATTGACATAAATCCAATTAAGCTGCATTTTTTAGGCCTAAGTTAACTCGAAATAAATATAAATTTTAAATGCCTTTGTAATTTTTTTGTAGAGCTCACTGTGACTTAATTTATGTACATGGCTGTCGTTGCAAATGTATTTATTTTAGATTACAAATCGCTGTTCAGAGCTGGCACGCTCTCATCAATAATTTCGATGCACAATGCAGCTCGGACACAATTGAATGAATTATTAAATTAGTTCCAGCTATTTTGCCCCGGATTAAGAGCGATCGGATCGGAAAGGGGAAGCGCTTTTCCGGGGAAAAGCGGAGGGGGAAAACAACCAAACGGAATAATCGAGTTGCCATTGATTGTTGGCTGCCAATCAACGCCAAATCGAATGTCGCGGGTGTCTCGCTGCGTGGAAAACTTGGGAAAACATGCAAAGTGCAGTCACGGAACGGAACGGAATGGGGCGGAATGAAACGGAGCCAGGCGAAATGGAATGGAACGGAACAGGAAACGCATCAGCTGCAGAATCGCTGAAACCAAAGCGGAAATAACTCGTTAGCTCTGCTCCTTCGCTCCTTCTCTCTTTTTAATTAGCCTTCGCTGCAGCTCGTGGAGGGGAAATCCGCTGGGAAATTTCACTCGACTCGACTCCCAGCCGCGTTGTCTGTCAGCTGAGCCAAGCCAGCATTTCCCACGCTTTCCACAGAGCAAAATTATTACTCGTTAGGGTATTGTATGCTTGTTTGGTAACATTTTCAACATTAAAATAGATCTAGTATTAGAAATCACTACTAAGTCTTGCCTTTTTCCCCTTTCGAAAACAAAAATACAATTTTCTTGGTCACACATTTTCTTTCCGTGCAGTTTCCAACTCTATTTGCTGGCTTGTTTGTGGAAAATGCCAATTGCATTCACAAGTTTTGCATTTTTGAAGGCAATCCATATATGTGAATTACCATAAACCCTTTTGGGGGGGAAAGGGTGGTGAAAAGCGCACGGGAAAAGCAATTTCCGCAATTGAATTTCGAGAGCAAGGTAAGGACAGCTAACCGCAATATGTTCTCCGTACTTTTGATGTACAGAATAAGCAAGGATTTGCCAGAGCTCTCCTAATAATCAGGCTAAAAGGAGTGCTAACCTGTTCGAATCTAATCCCCTTGAAATGAACGCAATCTGTCAACAGTGCGGACTCCGTCCCGGAGTGGTTTTCGTTGGGAAAAACTCAATTTCAACTGCGATTAGGCCTTCCAAACTAAAGGCTCCTCACTTCGGTGGGCAGCTGGCGACGGCTTTCCTTTTAATTAAGTTAGGTGTTGCATATCGACCGCTCCCCCTCGTGTTGTTCCCTCTAATTACAGAGGCTTTTCTTTTGACACACGCTCCGAATCTGTTTCTGTTTGTGTTCGGCCTCTGATTCTGATCTGTTTTCCATTGCCGTCTCGCTTTCCCGCCCTTCCCGCACACAGGGACATTAGCCGCCATCTTTGATCCATTACTACGTGAGCGCCTCCCCGGGAGAAGACGATGATGGAAAACTTTAACTAGGACAACGCAGATGCGAATCTCACTTGCAAACAACACCCCCACGTACAGAGGCCTGCACACGCCCAAGGACACTGAGGAAAATGAGCAGGGACTTGTTGATTTCAGTTAAATAAGGAAATTATATGTCTGTGATAGTGAAATAATAACTAAGGTAAAATATTCTTTGGCATATTGCTATATATATGAAGAGATTTAATAGATGTGTTTGTGTTATTATGTTTATAATTATAGAAATGATTGGTTTAGTCAACATTCTGCCCGGAAGGTAGCTCCTTTTCTCCCTGTGCACTCACGTACACCCTCTTGCACGCGCCCACACTTATGCATAGTCAAGTCATCATCATAAAGCGATTAGTGGAACTAAAACTGCCATTAAAATGCCTCGGCTTCTGCCTCCTTGGCTTGTGGCAGCCCCACCCCCTCTCCCTCTGGCCTTGGCCAGGCCCCAAGGACCTGCCTGGCGGCCCCCCAAATGAATTTCCAATACGTATAGTGTGTGCCTCAGAGCCTTAGTTCTGAATCAGAGTGTAATTGATGGAGGAGTCAATGGTTTCTCAAAGGAAATGCTGTAAATTCCATAGTTACCATTTCCCGATAAATCCTCACAGATTCATAGTTCTTGCCTCTTATCCTTAAGTTTTTAGTACCCTTTGGAAGGATACCCCTCACGGATTACTCCAACTCAATTGGTTCGAGTGTCTGTCCTCCCACAAAAGACAAAGTGCTAAGGCTTTCGAGTAATTAATGGACCCTCTTCCATTCTAACCCCCTTTCAAACGTTTTCTTCTGCGATTTTCTTTGTGTTTTTCCAAAAATCGGTCCCAAGCTGCAAGGTCACCATCGAGACGCTGCAGTGCCAGCACTGGGGATGCCATTTTCGCACCATTTTCCACATTGCCACGGGCCACGCCCACTGTGCCGTTTACAGAACTTGTTTTCCCAAAGCCCACAGCAATGACACAGAAAAACGAGAAACAAAAACCAGAAAAACCAAGAAGAAAAGTCGATCAAATAGAACGATGTCGGCGGAAAGCCGTCTGGGAGCAGGGGCCGATGGTGGCTTTTGTAGATGAACTTAATTGTACTTTTTACCAGGAGGAGGAAAAAAAAATGGGAAATGCCCCTTGAGCGTGGGAAAATGGGGCGGGACTGGGCCGCAGGCTGCTGGGCGAATGTGTGTGTGTGCCTTCGAATGGCTTAAGTAATTTTCCATTTTCCATTTAGGCGGCTCTCCCCCCGGCCCTGCCCCTGTTGGAATTTTTGTCTCTTGGCTTTCATTTTTTTTAATGTTTGTTTTCCCCGGCATCGCCCGTCTTCTCTGCGGCTGCTCTTTAACTTTTCCCA
Source organism: Drosophila jambulina (assembly GCA_018152175.1). Taxonomy (NCBI): domain Eukaryota; kingdom Metazoa; phylum Arthropoda; class Insecta; order Diptera; family Drosophilidae; genus Drosophila; species Drosophila jambulina. The sequence goes on along the minus strand of JAECXH010000112.1, from coordinate 1,284,186 downwards.
TCGTTTTCCTTTATTTTCCTCTCAATGTCACTGCAATGAATAAATTTCACAGCCGCCGGCCGGGGCGGGAGGGGAAAGTCACATAATTAATTCACCGAAATAATAATAAATGAAAATGCGGAGAATGTAAAAACATAATGTCACTCTCGCCCGAGTTCCTTTCACGCCAACTTGCGGACTTAATCATTCGCCATCGTTTGGGGATAAGACGCGGCCGGCTTTTCCGAGATAGGAAACTTCCCAGACATGTTGAATTAGTAGTTCACATACGCCGGGCTGGGCTTTCCCTGGCAGCTTGGCATCGCTGGAGGCGTTTAGAGTTTTCCCAGCCGTAATCGCCAAAGCGAAAACTTTTTCGATTTGGGAATTAAAATAAAAAGGCATCATCCTTAACAATGGCTGCCTGGCCCCTGGCTAAGGAGGATTTTCCGCCGAAACTTGGCAGGACCTCGGGCTCCCTCCTAGAAGGGAAACTTTTGGCCGGCCACTCTGCACGCACCGCTGGCACTTGGGGCGGGGCAGGGGAGAGCCCGCTTCCCCCGGAAAAGTGTGCTCGCGGAAAAGCCGCCTAGATAAGTGATAAGCCGCCACACACAAATTGGCAGCACCACTTTGGCGGCAGGGGCAGGGGCACCTTGCGTGTCTGGGGCACATAAAAAGGATTAGATGTCTGCCTCGACATGACAGCCCGCCGCCTTGCAGGATTCCAAAGGGAAAAAAGCACTGCCACGGCCGGAATCTCAATCTGAATCGAGAATTCATGCGATTCCGAGGTGGCAGCTCCACAGGGACGATGACATCCGCCGCACTTCACAGCCGAAATTCCCCGCAAATTCCTAAGGACACGTTTCTCTCCGTGGCCCCGTGTGGGGGTGAAATGCTCTTCAGTGGCCATGTGGCAGATTATGCGGCATTAACTGATTAATTTCGGAGAGTGTCTACATGCTCTGAAAACTAGATACTGTCACTTGAGGGGCAATTGCAAATATAAGGCAGCTACTGTGGGGTTTCTTAAGCAGCGGAAGGTGTCGAAGTAGCCCTGAGATACCAGGTACAAGGATCTTAACGGGATATATCTTGCATGAAAGAATTCCGAAGGCATGCAGTTCACCTAACCGCATTGCAGTTGTAACTTGCAAATGGAATTCTATTATTTAGGCAGCTGCTGCAGCTTCTCCTTCTGCTTTCCATCTGCTTTTTTATTACCAATTCAATTTGAATGCCACCGGCTTAGCCGTAAAATGGCGGCCATCCCGCTTCCGTTTCTCCTGGCGCCGGAAATGAAGTGGAAAATGCTGATTCGAATGGAACCACGCCGCCAGGGCGGGTTCAACGACCCCGACCTCGAGGACAGCTGGATTTCGCCCACATTTAAATAAACACAATATATCGCCGCCGAGGGCTTGGGGTGCGTGTGGAATGCAGTTCGTTATTCCAAATGGCACGCATTTACATGGCAAAGCTCTTGGCGGCATTATGCTCGCAGCCGGAGTTGTCCTTCGGCTCCGCCATTACCTGTGCCGTTATGCGGAGCAACTGCAAAATATGCAAATGCCTGGCGACCGTGGCACCGTTGAGGGGGTGGGAAATAATGGGAGAACAAGTATACGCAATGTGTGCCCAAAGCCAGATCGATCGGAGTTGGAAGCTACTCAGGGAGCATTAGCTTGGCAATATATACTTAGGATTCTTGGGGAGCTACTCTAGAGCAGGTTGGGTTGTCTAATTTCATAAGGATTAATTCGGATATATATTTTATAATTAAATATATTTTAAGATCTAATTCTAAAATATATTTATATATTGTATAGAAAACCCTCTCCAGTTCTGACTAAGTGGAGCTTCAAATCGTAATATTTAATGCTTAGAAAATGCCCTAGAGGCTAAGACTTATCCCTGGCTAGATTTATACATCTACACTCATAAAAATGTGTACATAAAATGGCCTAAAAAAATCACCCTTAAAATGGAGTACAAATTTCACCTAAAGTCTGGAAAAATACTCTCAAATCTAAGGCGATTTTCCTTGAATTTATATTAATTATTTTGTCTTCAGGGAAACCCTTTCTTCAATTAAGCTTTACAGCACTGGAGGGTTTAATTTGCCCAGCTGTCTTATTTCTGGGTACTTTCTTAACTAACCCTATGGCAGATGAAAGTCACTCTAAAAATTATGAATTATTTCCAGACAATTTAAACTATTTTCTATATTTATTATTAGTATGTGCTAGCACACAAAAACGGGGCGGATGAGAAACATGACCTAATTCCCGCAGATGACCACGATGGAACAGGCCAAGAGGCACTATTGAGGCGCAAACGGTGAACTGGTTCCTCAGTTGAACCGTCTGCGCTTCACTGGCGCCCATTGGCCTGTTCCATCGTGATCACCTGCGGGAACTAGGTCCGGAGTCTCACACGCCCCGTTTGTATGTGCTGGCACATACGAATTTTAGACTGGGAATGTTACTTACTACATTACAGGAATGCTAGAACCAGTTGGGAATCGTAAGCACACTTGGGAGATTTATTGCCAAAAATGTCAAGGCGAATTCGAAGGCGAAACAAGTGCAATTCGCCTTTAAATTATGACAGCAACTAAACAAAGCGAAACATAACAAAAATGGAGAGAAATAAGAAGAAAAAACCTAATAAAAATCTAATTTACTTTCCTGACCTTAAATTGATGAAAACCTTTTCTTAATTCCAGAAAAATTGTCTTACTAGGGTGTATTTATTTAAATATAGAATATTATTTTTGTAAGTGCATTAACCCAAGTGTAGGAATAAAATGTTTTAAAATCGCAGCGTCTGCTGGCCAAGATTTCGCGGCTTATTCCAGGCATATACATACATAATGAGCTCTCCTCCCAAGAGCCCCTTTCCCTCAGGCTCTGCCCGGCATGCAAATCATTAGGGCCTGCACTCGGCCAGAATCTCCGGATATTTATTAAGCCAGGCCTGGAGTAATTTGGCAAGTAATTGCCTTTGTCAGTCGCGGGTCAGGGGAGGAGGGAAGGAGAAGAGAAGGGAAAACAGCGAGAAAGTTCACTCTGCAGCAGCCACAAATCTAACTCAGCTAGTCAAGTCCTTCAGCCCTCGAGATCCTTTCAATTTTGGCCAAGTTCGCATGGCTTCCTCTTTATGTAATGCGAGTTTACAGTGAGTCTGAGTACTGAGAGTGTGTGCAAAGGGTGTGTGTGTGAGTGTGTGTAAGGCGGCACGTGCTGGCTAGGCAGAGGGAAAACCACACTAAAGATCGGGTTATATATACCCTCTAAAAGGGGACACACTGCACTATAACTTAAAAGGAAAATTAATATATTTCTTTAAGAAAGATTGCACATTTTATATATTTATAAAGTACCAATATTCAACCCATTATTAAAACCTCTGAATATACTTTTTAGACCTCAAAAGTACACTGTTTTTTCCAAGTACAGGGTGTAGGACCTAGGAGGAGCACATCCTGCAGACATCCACAGGCAAATGCGTCGTTAACATATGTTGTAGTCGAGTTTCGCAACCAAATTTATCCGCACACACACACACACACGCCAGTGTGTGTATTCCCCATGGTGGGTGTCCCTCTCTGTGTGTGTGGGGGGCTTTTTCTATAACAATTTGCCAAATGTTTGTGGAAAATGTACGAGTTTTCCCCCAGAGAGAGACCGGGCGAGAGGGGGCGGGGCTAAATCTTTTGGGCCGCCGTTGCCGCCTCCATTGAAAAGTGGCTAAAGTGTTGCAGGAAAACACACACACACCCAGGAAAATAGCATGGACAGGCTGTGAGGAAAGCACACCAGCAGGCACAAGCCACAAACATGTGTGCCCCGAGTTAAGCACCAAAATTTAAAGCGTCGCCGAGAACATAATTTAAACCTAAAGGGGGACTTCCTAAATCATATATGTGGGAAATACCCTCAGAAAATAAGGGAATCCCCTTATATAATGTTGGAATATGGCAATTAATCTAACATAATCTATACCTAACAAGTGGAAAGTTGGCAAAGCCCTGGAAAAACCCGAAACTCGAAATAATCCCCGCCAAACTTGTTCCAGTAACTTTCTGGCTTTCTGTGTATTTTTTTGTTATGAAACGTGGCCGTTAAGTCCGCAGACAACTTTGGCAGTTCTACAACCAATCCGGGACTCGCCCCGCTTTTGGCTAACAAAAAATAGCAAAAATTTGCTAACGAAAAATCCGCTAATGTCTGGCAACATTTTTTTCAGCGCCATTGTTGTCAGTGGCCGCTGGGGAGAGCTTCAGTTTGAGCGGAAAATGGTGAAAGCCGGGTAGGTGAGCCGCCCCTAGACAGGACCTAATGTCCTGGAAAGCCACTTGGCTGCCAAATTGAAATAGTTGCAGGGCCACTTGCCCGAATATACGCAAAATTAGGCAGCCACAAATAAGGACTTGCTGATCCTTGGACTGATCGCAGGTCATGAGGCTTAATAGGCGGATATTTCTGAAGTTTACTCCACAGAGAATTAGAAAATAATAGAAAGATAATGGAAGTTATTCCACTATTGATAACTATTACTTAAATTAAACAAGAAAATACGAGTAAGGAACTTTGAAGCACCTCGACAGCTAACAATCCTTCTTGTTCATTAAATTTCCCCGCTTTTTGACCTTCTCTTCTTGGCTTGATTAACGCCAATGACGTCACTGGGCCTGGCCACAAAATTTAATAACAAATAGTGTCCATCAAGCGAACAGACAGCAGCCAAGATTACCGGCCAACAAAAAACGGAACAAAAAACCGGCAAAACAAAAAGCATTCATTCGGTCTGTCAGTCACATTTGACAAGCATTTGATGCGAGATGACGATGATACGAGAACGTTTGGCATTCATTCCGCTTTTATCCACCAAATACACACACTATATATTAGATTTCCATCTCAATTAAACCGATTTGAGGCCCTGCAGCAATTATAATTCCCTCAAGAAATGCGAAACCGCATGCGAAAATCAATAAGCACGCAAAACCCGAACGGGAAAATGGGAAATGCAGACGTGAGGCCACAAAAATTTGCCATGAAATGTAATTGAAAACCCTGGAAACATGATTTTTCCAGAGCTTAAATAATAGAGAAACTCAAACTGAGAACTAAACCGAAACAAAAGTGCGAAATTTGTGACATTTAACGGGTGCGAAAAAGTACAAACAGAAAGTTGAACGAATTGTAAATATGTGGAAAGGAATGACAGAGTGATTTATATATTTATTTGCAAATGCAAAAAATGTGGGAAAAACATATTAAAATGGCAATCATTTAAGTTTCCCTCCCTCTGGGGTAGTTACAACTTTTTATTTTAAGTTTTCATACATTTTTCTGGACATTTTTCAGCACCAATAAAATCTCTGATCTCGCTTAAACAATTTCAATTTTCCGCTAAGCCCAATCGCATTAAAATCCATTCCGATTTTGTGGCTGGTTTGAAAAGTCGCCCTTCCTCCCTTTCTTCTATATAATTTCTAACTGGTATATCTTAATAAAATGTCCTTAACTGGCATCCCCTTTGTTCTAGCTTCTCCCCAAAATAATTTGGCCCAATTGAATTGCGTCAATTGGTAAATCAATTTCGAGAGACGCGCAGATAAACAAAAGATACATATGTATCTGAGCCTCATAGAAGGTGAGCGGGTATATCTCAGGGCCTGGCGGGCGGTCAAAGTGCCAAGCGATTTACGATCTTGGCCAAGATATATGGTCCGAGCATGTCTATATATCTATATCTATATAATTTGATTTAATTAGCTCAGGCCCCGCCCTCGCAGGCTGCCAATTAGTCTTGCTTCGTCGGCGCCTCCACAGCTCTGTGTTCAGTCCGCTTTCGTTATGCTTTTTTGCTGCCTTTTGGGATACACATAGTACGTATTTTTTTGTTCTCCCAGTTTTGTTCTCCTCTTCGGTGGATGCCCCTGGCCAGCTGAGCTGTGGGCCAACTTTTGATTGACTTGGCCCAAACAAAAGCTGCGAGTTGTGCGCCCAATTGGATTTAATTATGCAAAGATATTTATCTAGCCCGCTCGCCCCCGGGCTGTGTCTCCTTGTTATTGTTGGAAAATGGGTGGGAAAGCCCTGCGGAGGCGGCACAACTTAAAGACACAAACATCTAAATCCAGTGCAAGCCGCTGGATGTGCAGGGTAAACTTTTACTATAAATTGCCCTTACAAATTGGAGTATCTGTTCTCCAGTCCCCCGAAAGAAAGTTAGAAACAAAAAGATTCCACTGGCAGATAACCGGACTAAATATGGTGGCCCTCCGTCAATGCAAATGCCAGATTTTAACTCGAATATTGTTCGAATAAATTGTGGATTTATGTAAACTAAATGTCAGATGGAGTCTTCTTTGTTGAGGGAAGTTTCCAATTTTAAACGGAAATAAAATAGGTTCAGTGTTGAAATCTTTTTAATTTAGTGCCACAGATAACCATTTAGTTACAGGTTAAGAAAGTGACTTTAAATATGTCTTAAATATAAATTGCTAAGTCTTCGGTATAAAAATAGAGGACTTATAATTTTAAAACATATTTTTTTGGATATATTGAAATATTTCAGATACTTTATATATTTCTTAAGTAATATAGTTTGAAAGTTGTTATAACAATTATAGGTAAATTATCCAGTATAAAAATAAATATATAAAAATATGTATTATTGCCCAAAGATATGTTAACAATACTCTACTTTAAAGAGTTTTTTAACAAGAAAAATAAATAAAATAAAATGATAACTATGTTTATATCGATAATTTGGATTGTTTAAAAATGTAAATTATTCGAAATTTTAAATTTTGATACCCAAACTTATATTTTCAATATGTTACTATATACTGATCGCTATATTTTTTTCCATAAATCGAATTTCCTCCTCTCGATGCACATTCTCAACAAAAACAGAGCTTATACTTGTAAAAATATAATAAAACCCACTAAACCTTTCGCCCTGCCTGAGTGCAGCTTTGCCCAAACTGTATCCTTGTGTTTCTATAACAATTTGTATCCTTAATTAAAACCGAAACACAGCCGAGAGCCTCATAATTACGGTGCAGATACTGAGGCAGATATATCGCTCTGAGCGGAGGCAAGTACAATTATTTAGATGGCCCCATTCAATGGCCTCGCTTTCGTCCAAGGGCGAGTCCCATTTCCATTTCCACCTCCACACCCACAGCCTCACTCCCATTTCCATTTCCAGTTCCATTTCCGAAAAAGTGCAGACATCCGCCGGCTCGCGTGGATTTTCCAAAGCGTATTTCACAGTCGAACACTCGCGTCGCCCGCTTCATTTATTATTCTTGTTCAGTTCATAAGTCGCGGCGGCGGCAGAACTCATCCTGGGGAAACAGCCAGAACCAGAGCCACAGCCAGAGCCACAGCCAGAGCCACAGCCACAGCCAGAGCCTGAGAGCAGGGAGCCAAGCCAGAATCCTTGGCCAGGGCGGAACAAAGAGCACGATGGAAGACCTTCGAATATTGTCACGAATTGTGGGCGAAATGAACTACAGTCCGGGGCACGTGTCAGGCCAGACCAGGGGCGGGAGGGAGCAGGGCCGCCTGTTCCCTAATTAAGTCAAAAGTAAACATGAAAAAGATGTCAGCCAAGTAGAAACGAATCAAAATGGCAGGCGGACAAGCGGACAGGCGGAGGAGCGTCCAATGAACTAAACGTTGCTCTGCACACAACGGAAAAGGATCAGGGATCAGGAGAAGGTATCCAAAAGAATACTCCATTTTCCTTGAGGAACATACAGAGCTTTTCCTAGTCTCTACTTTCTTTGAGGAATGGGAATTAATTTCTTGGAGAAGCATCTAGGACTCATTATCAACAGTCAACAGCTCAATACTGATTCTAAATTAATCCTTACTTTTCTAATAAAAAATCTTAGAAGTTTGAATAAAATTATAATATAAGGTTTAATATTCTCAACTCAATATATTCATTAGATTAAATGGGAATATAAATATTTTAAAGGTTTTAATATTTAGTAAAGTGAATAGAAATTAATATCAAATTGGAAAGCCTTTTCCACATCATTCTTAAAACCAGTTATATAATGATTATAAATTCCATATATATTATTTAAATTATTTCTGAAACTTCTCTTCCCTTATTCTTCTCAGTGCCGCCTCGTCCTGGTCATCGTTTTCAGCTGTATACGTTCATAAATATAATAAATATAGTACCTGGCAGGAGTATCAACTGAAACTGACGAGAATAATAATAACAATAATCGAAAAGAGCGGCCCGAAAGCTGGCCCAGACTCTGACCGAGGCCGCAACAGCGCTGGGCTCCGGGCCAGAAAGTTGGCAACAGTTCTCTCTTTGCCGTAACGGGAAAGCAAAATCACTTAAGACCCGGCCAACAGCTCCCAGTGGCCACATAAATATGAGCCAGAAACCAAAGACAGGCCGGAATAGGCCGAAAATAATAATTGAGGGAGGCGAAAGGCAGACGAATTCTGGACACACTTTCGGGTATAAAATATAAGATTTCAAAATGAAATTGTAAATTAATTATTTAAGTATTTATCAATAATATATAATAGCATATAAGATTGTTAAATACTTAGTTTTAAGTATTTATATGTTAAAAAGACGATAAATAGCTATAATTTCCTTGTTGGTTTCATAAATATTGCCACTTTTCTTGTATCTTAATTATATGTAAGATCCCTTTACTCATTTTAAGCAACAAAGAAATTTTCATATAATTTTTTCAGATTTCTATGGGGTATTTAAGGAGCTGTTTCTCCTGTGAAAGGACACATCACCCCCTCACAGCCGGACAATTATTTGGTTCACAATCTTAACTTAGTTCTCCTCGGGGAGTGTTTACGGCCAGATAATAAAAATAATATGCACAGGCACAGTCCAAGGCTGAACTAAGTAGCCATTACATAAGAACAATTAATATCCACGACATTCAACAATTTTAATCAAGGTAATATTCCGAATTTTGAATGGGTAATTGGAAGTAGTTAGAGTTCCCCAAGGGGAATTTAAAATATCATCCTTTAAGGAACCAAGAACTTTACATTTCTATACATAAAATATATTTTAGAGTAGTGTCCCAGATATAAGTTCCCATTTAACTCGATCAGTGTCGACCCTGATGCCTCGTAATGAGCATTTGTCGCAGGCCGCATAAGTACGTGGCAAATGGCGACGCTTGAAATGAGATGCCGGGAAAAGGTCGAGGAAAATCCGGGGAAAGCGGAGAAAAAGCTGCGTGAAAAAGCGAGAAAAGTCAGTAACCAGCCGGCAGTTGACGGCAGTCCAGCTGCTGACCAAAATCAATCGAAGTGAATCAATTACGCCGCTTGGCAGTGTCTGCCCCGAATCTCTCTGCCGTCAGGAGTCGCTCGTCCATCGTCCTGCTGATGCCGAATCCCGGTACGAGTCCCCATACGAATCCCCACACGAATCCTGCCGAAGTCCAGTACACATCCAGTTTGGTAATCGTGACAAATTCCGCCGAATGATGCCACTGCCACTTCCACTTCATTGAAGCGCCGGCATCGAGGCCATCAAAGGCATCGAAGCCATCGCAGTCATCGATGCCGAGTGGGCATAATTATACAAACGCATATAGATATATACACAAACATATATATATATATTTATATATATAACTATATATATATATATATATATATATGGTGGGTCCATGAACTGTTAACTTCTATGGAAATGTCGTTTGGTCCAGCTGCCTTTGTCTTTGTCCCAGTCGATGTCACAGTCCCGTCTTCGTCTCCGTCTCGGGACTTTTGCTCATTTGACTTCTGGCGGCGGGTTCACTTAACCAATTTAGAGTGATTTTGGGCCAAAATCTAGAGGTCTTTGGGCTTAAACATAGGCATTTTTCCGAGTTTTCCTAGTCGCAGAGTTGAGGTTTGGATTTATCACAGAAGCTTTTCATATTTTATATTTAATTTTAGAAGAACTTCACATTGCAAGAGGATTAGAAATGTTGTTTATCATTTAACTCAATATCCCTAATTTTTGTTTTATTTTATAAGCTCTGAACTAAATACCCCTAATTTTATATTTTATTTGATTAGCACTGGGGATTTGATTTCCTTTTGATGGCGGACTTTTCTTCAACGCCGAGAGCAGGACTCTCTCTTTAGTTTTGAATTTTCCTTTTGCCGGATTCCCGACTGGCGTTGTTATTGTGGCTGCTTTTCTATTTTCCTCAGTTGCCTGATGTTGCAGTGCTTCTATTTTTCAGCTGCGGTTTCAGGCTTCTTGGCCTTTTGTGGTTTTATTTTTTGCTGCTTGCTCTTCGCAGCACCTTGTGCACTGCTATTAATATACATTTCCTTGAGAAATTGTATATTTTCGGAGCAAACTTATAGGGAAAACAGTTCCCCTGTGGTTGGTACTAAATATACAAATAATTTGCCTTCTTTGGGAGCTTTGAAAATGATATTATTTTCTCTCTGTGTGGCCGTGGCTTGCATCTAATGTTGTTGGTACTGCAGCTGCTGATGCTGCTCCTTGCTCTTCCAATAAAGCCAGGCTAAGCTGATTCTGCTCTTGTGGTTTTCCTTGGGTTTCCTCTTCGTTTTTCCACAGCCAATATTCTTGTTGCTCAGCCGAGTTTTTGCCGAGAAGAAAATATTGTTGTTGCTGCGGCTGGTGTTCGCCTCGCATCGTTGGCTGTTGTTGACAGGCTTTCAAGAGACCCAGAGACCTCAAGACCCCAACACTCTCCCGGCGAGACATACATAAAAAAAATATATAAAATATGTACAAAGAGGGAAAGGTGTGGACCTTGAAATACCTGGTAAAGGGAGGCATGTCTGTAGTCTTTGGTTTATTCAAAATTTGCTTAATTGTGAATCTGTTTATTTAAATAGTTTGTGAAACCCACTTTAAAGCCTGGGTTGGTTAATCCTGCACATCCTGGCCACCTCAAGCCCAGTATACCCCGACCTCCTAGGGTATAGGTATATCTGTACACACCTCTGTACATACACAGACACGCACAACAAACTTGGCACCCATTAAATTGAGTTTTTATATTGAGACGCTTGGCAGACGAGCGGCCAACGGTAATTGAATTAGATGTGCCCCTCGCCTCCCTGGCTCCCCTTGAACCCTCGTCCTCCCTCAACCCTCCTCCGGGCAACCCCTAACTTTGCGTATTTTTAACTGCTTTTGCCAGCAATTAAATGCACTTTGTTAATAACCATGTCTTATGGCACTCATACAGTGCAATGTACGCGTTGATGATGATGATAAATGCCAAGTTCCGCCCGGACAAATGCTAAATCTCAGCAATTGAGCCAATTTAAGTGGCGTTCCTTACAATAACAGTGAGTACTGGGGAAAGCCCTAATTAATCCGCAACTGCTGGTTATTCACGCCAACAGGCAGACATAAATCTCTGCTGACTAGTGTATAAACACACTATTTTTGGAATTATTTATGAGGAAATGAGTTAGTAAGCACACCCAGGCAACTGGACAAGTGATAATTTATAGTAATTGTACTCAAAATAAATTAAATTAAATATTTAAAAGCTTTCTAAGTTTAGGTATTTTTTTTGCCATTCATTTTCTCATCTGTAACTATTTAAATTGCCTTGCTCTAGTCTCTATTCAAGTGTAATTTATTTCTTTATACGATTCTAGGCATCCTATATACTATACGCGTTTATAAACATTAAATTTATTCACAAAAAATTCAACTAAATAGTTTTAATCTTCCTTAACTTGAATATTACTTTTCAAACTCTTTTTTCGCATTGATAGTTATATTTTATTATTTTTTTTTAGACTTCACTCAGCTGTAATTAATATATACTTTTCAAATCATTCTTAAGCTGAGTATATTCGAGTTATATGCAATTAAGACATATAAAATATAGTCTAAATAATTAGAATTAAACATTCCAAGTCTTTTTTGGCCTTAGTGTAATTTTGAATATTTTCTAAATTTATTTTCTCGACTATAATTATTTTATTTCCGCTTCTTTAGCCTCCAGTCAAGTGTAAAAAATAAATTTATTTTTCAAGCAGCTAAATTTCCACGTGTGTGCTTTAATTAAATATAAAAAATAATCTAAGCAAATGAAATTTAATATTTTAAGGCTTCCCTAGCTGAATAATAATTTTTTAAAATATTTTCTCACCCATAACTAGTTAATGCCACTTAATTAGCATCCACTCAACTGCAATTAATTCACATTTCTTACACGATTTTAGGCAGAGTATATTCTACGTATTTTAAATATACATTAAATATAGCCGAAATAAATTAACATACTTATCTTAAAATATTAAAGTATAATCTAACTCACAGATCTCACCTGTAACTTTTTAATTTCCTCTCCTTTCTTCTCCTCTCAGGTGTAATTAATGCACACTTTACACAGCTTATATTCCGCTCTTGGACTGCACTTGTGATTCCCATGAAAGCTCAAACTCAACTGCAGTTTATCTCGAAAACTTAAACCAGAATCTGGACAATAGCCCCACCAACCTGAGGGTGTGTGTGCGGTGTGTGTGCGATGTGTGTGAATGTCATGCAATCCGCCCACGTAAATTTCCTGTCACAAAAACACATCAAAACTAGTTAGCTGACGGTGCTAAATATAATTCTCTGACGACGACATCCTGGCATATCATGGCGGAAGTCTTTTCATCGAGCGATGTGCACTTTGTGAGAATTTTCAGCAATTTGATTTACACCTGGCGATGCCTGGAGCCAAGAGCCGGGCTCTAGATATCACGCATACGCAGGGTGTGCCGAGGGGCGAGCGTAAACCAGTCGGTTTCGAGTAGTTTATTGACGATGATGGGCACAGATATCTCCATTGAGCCCCACTTGCCTCGATGTTTTAACTGGGAACTGTGGAAACTCTTTCTGGCCATTGTTTGGAGTGGCTTTTCGTTTTTAGGGGCAAAAAATGTGCAAATATTTGAGCACTGAGAGGAAATCTCAATGATATTTGGGAGGAAGTTGATGGATACATAATCCTGGGTACAGTAAGTGGGTAAATTACATTTTTTCTTTTAGAAACTTTCCCTAATTGCTTTACCCTTCGGTTACTTGACTACTTCAGGCATTTTGTTTCAGTGTCCTGTCCCTAGTCGTCAGCCTATTTGTTATTGTTCGCCTTTTTTGCTGTCCTGTACCCTGTACCCTGTACCCTGCGAGCACTCAACAAATATGCAGGCTGTATGGCCGAGATACCGGAGCGGAGCAGTCAGTGCATGTTGCCGGAGCGGAGATCCTGCTGGAACAATAAGGCAATATTGGACGGGAAGCCTGGCAGCGCTCTCCCTTGGCTTTTTTCACTGGCCCCCGTGGAATCCGTGTGGGCCAAGGGGATATGCGTGCGCGTGTGTGTGTGTTTAGGGAGATTTGCCTTAATTAAATTCCGGCATAAAAGGATTTCGGGCTGCGCCTCGCCTTTATGTCTTTTGACAAAAGTCTTAGCGGGCTTACTCGGGCCAACTACAGATTTTAATTACGGCTATAAATCATAGAGGAGTCGGTCGGGGATGCTCCATTTCCCGTTTCCCGCTATCTCCATCCCGGATCCCCTCCCAGGACATTAGTCGCAGGCACATGGGGGATGCTGGCCAGCAGGGTTATCTCGGAGTTAACTCGCCTGAGAAGTGGGGCGATAATTTAGAGAACTCTCTATTCGGACACTGCAAATAAATCTGTACAAGTCTTCAATGAAATCCAGCAACTAGAGTAAAGTTTCCTGTGCTTTTTTCAGTGTCTTTCGTGAGCCTTGCACTTAAAATTCCTCGCCCCAATTAGTGCAGTTCCATTGTTCGGCCGCCCAATCATCCGGACGGATGCCTTCACAGTTCGTGGCCTAAAATTTACAGCCCACAGAAGTTGGGCATTAAAAAGTTCACTTAATAGTTGCTAGTTATCCCCGACCTCTGACCCCTGTTCCTGGCCAGCAAACGTGCCGGGAATTCATCATCGGCAAGTGAAATGCCAGCAGCAACACGCCTCCGAAAGCCGAAAGCCGAAAGCCTGGCCTGGAACAATGCTCCGGCTTATGCTTTATGGCTTCATTGTGGCGAAACTCTGATAATTATGGCAAAACTTGCCCAACAGAGGAGAAGGCGGGGATTAGGACTGTGGGAGTTACTTTCCATTTGGCCAAAATGCGCTAATAAATTCATAAGTGCAAAGTTGATTGCCATGGCTACTTCCGAGAAGCTGTGCATTTCGGCAACTGTAAGTGGTAAGTAAGGGTTATTTTAAGCCTTTTTAACAGCAGATAAATCGGACAGAAGACAGTCGAATTTTCCCTAAATCATGTAGGGTATTTGCTTAACCCTTATAACCTGACTACATAGTTCCTGGTTCTTCGACATCCTCGAGCAGCCACGTAATCAATCCCCTTGACAAAGAAACTTTTCCCGTTGCCCCAAATGAACTTTCTTCGGCTTTCTCCTTGGTTCTCCCCGCCAAAACCCGAAAGTGAGACCAAAGCCCAGATCATGTTTAGCTGAAGGGTCTTGAGTGCGGGGGAATCCCCCTCAAAGCCCTTTGCTAATTGCATACAAGAGCCGTCGTCGCCGCATCCTGGCACTTTACAACTTTTTTAATGGCTGTCCACAGGGCTTGTGAGGAATCGCGAATAAATAAGTATGTACACATATGCAGATATTCCCAGCTAGTCTCAGATACTCCCAGATACTCCCAGATATATATGCCTCGCTTGAAGTCGACTAAATGCCTCTTTGCGGGATAATCTGCGGCGACAGATCTTGGCCAGACTGGCGCGTGTTGCAAATAAATTCGGCGCTTCGGCTTTTGGCCTCCTTTGTTTTTGGCCACTTGTTTGCTGAACATTTTAAAATCGAAAAAGGGAACACAAAATGTACACAAATATATATACATACAAAACTCGTCAGCGGCAGCAGAGGTCACGATGCGATGGCTGTCTCGATTCGTTCATTGTCCAACATTGTTGCCATCGTTACCACAGTAAGCACCCACTAAACAACACCGCCCCGCGCCCACGCCCACTGGCTTGGCCCCTAAAAGCCCGGCCAAGGCAGATTTACGATTGACCAAAAGTCATCGCACCAGCAGATGCCTTAATCATCGCGTTTTATGATTATCGCCCGGCAGAGATACAAATCTGCATATCCAGAAGTGTGTCTAGCATAACTTTTTAATATTTATACTTTTATTTCAAAGTTGTAAGTGCTCAGCAGAGATAAAGAGGGGTCTGAAGGAATACTCTTCTTGGGAGATGAATGGAGGGGAATAAAATTGAATAATTAACTAAATATTTTTGGAGAAGAGTACTCAAATAATTGTTTAAGATAAAATCAGGAGAAGTACGTATACAGAATTTAAATAATTAATAAGGTGTATATCATAAGAATTAATATTAATACTTTCATTTTAAAGTTGTAAATGTTTAACAGAGATAAAGATGGGTCTGAAGGAATACCATTTCTTGGGGAAAAAGTTAAAAGGAAGAGAATAATATTGAATATTGAGTAAATAATTAAGATTATCTTTGTAGGAGAAGAGTACTCAAATGATTGGCTATGATTAAATCAGGAGAAGTACGAATACAGAATTTAAATAATTAAAAATGTATATATCATAAGTTTCTAATATTAATACTTTTATTTTAAAGTTGTAAATGTTTAACAGAGATATGTCTGGATGTCTGGAGGAATACGATTTCTTGGGAAAATAGATGAATGGAAGGGATAAATATTGAATAATTAAATAAGATTATTGAGATAAAAAGTATGTAAATGTTTGTTTAAGATTAAATTAAAATAATAATTAAGTCATTGTTTTTGAACAGTATTATTAGTAGAATTATTATTCTTGCCATAATTTCTAGAGTATATATCAGAAAAAGGGAATAATGTAGAGAGAAACCATGAAATTAATAATTGCAATTAACATTGCAACTGTATTTTGTATTAACAATGGCATTTTTCCAACAAAATATGTATTCCTGCAAACAACAAACTCCCGACTTCTCGTGTAAATATATTTATTCAAATATTTAATCAAATTTCCAGGCCTTTTTCATGCTCACAACAAATGTTGCCATTTTATGCGTTTCGATTGAATTTACAGCGAAGCAATGAATAAATAACGACGCTGGATTTTCAATTGCGAGAGAATTCCATTCCATTTCGAGGCAGAAATGCCATCAATATTGGATGGAAATTGAATAATGTCCAGCTACTAACTTGCAATTCAATTAAACTTAATTAAAGGAAACTGAACAGCTCTCACCTTATTTTTCGTAGTATTTCTTCCGAATGAGACTTCCAGGAGCTGCAATGAGAGTAGAAGAAATATTATTTGGCAATTGCAATTAACGGGAGAGAGGGTTTTCCCTCCTCTTACAGCATCACTCATACGCCCGGTGGGTCTCTGTTCGGCCTGCCTGCCAGCTGATAAGAGGGAGAGACGACCTTTGAAAGCTGCCAGGATACCCAGGATCCCTGCCATCAGTCCCTATAATTTGTGCATAATTTCGGATTCACTTTCCACTCCGAGGACCCCTGCCCCTGGACCCAGGGCTCCGAACAATGGATCGGGGTCGATGACTAATGTGCTGCTCCTTGGGGTTGATTCGTAATTTATTTTGGGGCGCGCGCTAGGAGCAAATAAATCGTGGCAACCTCTCCCTGACCCGGCCGGCCAGTCATTACATTTTAAATAAGGTCAACAAAATATTTTTCGGGTCTCCTGCTAATTGCTACAAGGCTCGCTTTTCTCGCTTTCCCCGCTTTTCTTGCTGCTCCTTTCGGGCCCCACTCAAATGGCCATAAATCCTGTCCGAGCTTGGCTATGCTTTTTCGCCGAATAAGGGTCAATGTGTGAACATGCAAAAAAGGGAGTGCGAGTGGAGGGAAAATCGAGGTCCTGGGAAAATTCCGCTCCTCTTTGTTTCACCTTGCAACCCATAGTTATTCCCAACCGCCGCCTGCCATGTCGCCTGTCCATCAAGCACCCAAAAGTGTTAATCAAAATGTGCAAAAATAAAAGAAGGATAAATAAATAACAGCAGCAAGGACCCGTATGCACAAAAGAGCTGACTGTGCTCCTTCCACAGAGAAACAAAAAGTTGCCAAAGTTAGTTTCCACAAAGTTTAAAGCTACAAAGATCCCTCATACGCCATGTGGTGCCGACAGATTGATTGCATTTTCCAGGCACACAGTTTCCCCAAAGAGACTCAATCAATGGCCAGTCAAGTTGGGGAAAAGTTGACCCACAAAATATCCTTTTATTGTCACTCTAATAACTGGCATTAAGCGCTCTTTACTGCGCTTAAGCAGAGACTTTCACTCGCCTTGGAACGCACTCCTTTGTTGCCCGGCAGGACATTCATGCCATTCGGAAACTATTCCTTTTGGCCCGCATTTAATTGCTGTCCCAGAAATCGGAAGCCCGAGAGCCGAGCTGTCCCTCCTCGTTGGCGTTGTTTGATTTCGCTAAGCGATTCCCCAACACGAAAGTAATTGCACTTTCTTGGCCCCGGGGTGAGACATTGTTTCGAATTGAAACTGGCAGCCGGACGGATGGGCAGATGGACGGATGGACAGATGCCCGAGCCGGCGGAGAAGGGAGCCAAGCCCGGCCAAGACAACTGTCAGTTGCCAGATGCCAGTTGCCAGTTGCACAAGGGCCAACTCAGCTCGACATTTATCTATTTAATATTCCCAATGCGAATTCTTCAAGCTGTGCATTTGATTTTTAGGGATTATCGAAAATATTAATTGATTCCGATTTAAATCAGTCATATAAACAAATGTTGATAGATTTTTATTTAAATCAGGTGAAGCTATGGAAGCGAAACATTTTGAAGAAAGTCTGATTTTGTTATTGGAGAAAACCGAACATTTCCATCTAAATTAAGGACAGGATAATTAAGATATTGTAAAAGTTTAAAGCTTATTAAATTATTGAAGATACCACAATTGATTTCTCCCCTTAAAAATTACAAATTCTCATGAACTTGACTTTCTCATGAGTAAAAGTTGTTTGGTTATCGAAGCTAATATCCGATTTGCTAATCGAAGTTTAAAGCGAGCTCAAGCTAGTCGATTGCCATTTAAATCCAAAGATAAGGGGAGAGAACCTCTAGCTTGTTCTACCAGACCCAAAAGGAAATAGAAAAGACGGGGAAAAGACGGGGAAAAGCAAGGAAAAGCCATGGAAAATCCCGGCTAAAAAGGGAGATGCAGTGAAATGTCCGAAAGGAAATCTGTGCCTGTCTGCGGGACGACAGGCGGCACTGCGATTCGATCGGTCAGTCTGGGAATCCGGTAAACAATTTGCATGAGCGGTCGGTACTCGGTCCTCGGTCCTGGGCGTATTAGCAACGTTTGACCAAGCATTACTTTGGCGTCTCAAATGTGTTAATAATACAATTTTATTTGTCTGCCGGCGCACAATAACGGGGAGGAGGCCAGCAGGGGCATGGAAAAGGGAAAAACGAGCGGAAAATTTACGGTGCGTGTTGTGAGGCCTCAATGTCCTGGACAACGAGCGAAATGCTGTGGCCTTTGCCAGACTATTTTTGAAAAGGGTTTGACATTTAAGGCACACCCGCACACCCGCACACCCGCACACACACACACCCCCCGAAATGACAAAACGATGTCTAAACGAGCTCCGAACGAGCGTACGCAAAGAATAAACGTTGAGTAAAATACAAAATAAATAAAATAAAGCAAGACTCCGCAGCTGCCTGCGGATATCCTGTCCCGATATCCTGGGGAGCACCCCCCCTCCCCACACACACACACATCTGCATTCTGCCTGCTGACCAGCGTAGACAAAATTGAGCACTAAAACGCACACAACAACCTTTTCCCAACCAACGAAAACCAACATAAAAAATACAGAAGAAAGTACAACAATAAGGGGTACAGTGGTTGAGAAATTATTTAAAAATAGGACCAACACTTAATCGAAATATTTAAATAAAAAGAAAATATTGCAGTAAGAAAGATAGACTTGAAAGCTTGTTAAATTCCAGTTTAAAAATGAAACCAACTTCAAAAACTGACCACTGCTGCCACTGTCCTTTGTTCGGACTTCAAACGGAGATGCAGGGCAGAGCGTGTTATACATTTATTACACACACTCGCACACTCGCACACCCGCACACAAAAAAAATACAAAAAAAAAGGTAAACGGACCTTTTTGTTAAATGTCTCAATTGGCGCAGGAGCGGAGCTGGCAGGGGGGCTCCCCGTTTGATGCTTAATGTGCTTAATGTTTTATGCAGGGCAGCCGAGGAAACGCACCAGGCAGGGCACAGCGCCACAAATAATACATTTAATTTATTCATATAAAGACGGGCCCCCGATGTCCACTTGGCCCCGTCCCAGGCGTTATAAATGATGCCCGAATCTCTTTCAAATTTCGCCAGCCATGCACGGCAAGAAAAAGTGGGGGAAAGCCAAGGGGAAAATAGATTGTAATAATATCTAGTGTCTAAATTATTATTTAGAATTATAGAAAACAATTTGAGTGATACTTTAATTTTGGCGCTGTGACACTTTTGTTTGCTTATGCTTGAAACTTATCATTGAATCACTGAATCCTTTTTTCAAATCATAAATTATACATGCTTTCCATATACAAATAATTAATTTTGATATGTTGTGATGTTTACAAAAGTAAAAAAATATAATATGCCAAAGAAACAAATTAAATTTAACTATAATTTGGTATTATTATGGCCCTAACATTTGCTTTTATGTATTGAAAGTTCCATGAAAGAGAGAATGTTGTTTAACAAATTCTAAATATGTTTTTAGAAATTAGTTAGTTAGTTAGTTTTTTTCCTTTAAAATAAATATTATTCCTGGCAGATTTTTTATTATTATTATTATTATTATTTTCAAATTGATATTTGTTTTTATTATTGATAATTGATGACAAAGAATGAACAAGGCAATAAAATTAGAATTAAATGAATTGAAAAAGAGGAATTAACAATCTTTTTCAATTAATTTAATTTTAAAATGAATTAACAATCTTATTCAATTAATTTAGTTTTAATTTTATTGCCTTATTCATACTTTGTCATATATTATTCTTAATCCCTTATCGAGTCCAATCAATAATGAATTAAGATAATTAAAGCAACAATTTAATTTAACAACCGTCATAGCAGCACCATTTTCCCTTAATGTTAGATATTTTTATAATATTATCTTCGTTCTCTAAAATATGTGTGTCTTTTTACTCCACAATAACCATTGGAAAATATTATTAATTAAATTAAAATTTAGTTTCTTAGCCGAATAATTTATTTTTTCGTAAGTGAAAGTGCCTGGCCCCTGTACAATATTGTCCTCTTTGATTCTTTTCATTTCTGATTACATTTTTTATTTGTGGCCGTGTGCAGGCGCCTTAATTTTTGGTCCCGCCATCGTAGGTGCCTCACTAATGGGCGAGGGGTGGGTGTCTGGGCGAGGAGAACACACATTTTTGAATTGAGCAATTTGTATCTGGTGGATGCGGTCCGCTCGTCCCGCAGCAGTGCCAATAATAACAATGGGCGCGTGTCTGTTTGCTCGCCACTTGATAAATGAGAGGGCCAAGTGGGCCAAAGGGCTAAAAGCGTGCGTCTCTGGGGTGCGGCAGCCCTCAAGGTGTTAACTTGCCCCGTTTTCTTGTGCGAGTTTTCTTTTCCCTCCTTTCCCTCCGCCCCTCTGGAGTGTGTTGGTTTTTGGCCTTTGATTAAGTTGCTGGGCGTGCCAGCAGCTGTTTTGGTCAGTGCAAGGGCGTGGCCACGCCCTCAACTATACCGGGCACATAAATTTATGTACGGGAATATATACATTAAATGTATGCTTTTGGCGGGGCGTAACTATTAGGGTGTTGTCACCCTATTACTCTGCTGGGAGATTGTGGTGCAGGTTAAATAACATTAGAAAATGGCTGAAAAACTACAGAACCCTGAAGCTTACTAAATCATTGCTTGCATTGAGATATGAAAACCTCACTTGCTGGGAGCTTGAGCCCCTTGAACAAAGTCATATGCTCCTCCCCGTCTGCCCTTTGATATTATTGTATTACTAAGCATTCGAGGGCAGCAGGGGCTGCCTTTGTTTTTCCCAATTTCCCCTGGAGCCCGTGCCCTGAGCCAGTCCCCTCCCTCTGGGCATTTTAATGGCCCAACTTGTCGTCGTTGCCATACTCGATTGTCAACGTGTCTAGTCATCAGTTTTACGCACCACTTGTTCTCCCATATCTGCCGGACTTGGATTTCGGTTGCCGGAGAGACGCAGTCCCGAATTTACATATTTATTTCGTTCGATTCGAACGCACACACCCTCGCCCGAGGACATCCAGGACCTGTGCCTAGTCCTCGGGCCGCATAGTGCTACTATCTCGCAGGCACAAGTGCCGCCCAGATGAAATTGGTTTTAAGTGCAATCTGCTTATCCCGCTCGTCGCTCCTCCAATGGCGAAATAAGGGAAATTAACGGAAAGAGCTCTTCGATTTTATTTTATTATTCACTTCAGACACCCGCCCTTCCTTCCGCCGCTCCGCCTCCTGCATAATTTTCTGGGCCAGGTAAACGTCAGAGCTTAATTTGCGTTTCATGTAAGTCTTTTGTGGCACTGGGAATCGAGTACGTGTATTTGTATTTGACTTTAAAACCGTGAGCTCTGATACGAACCTTGTTCCCAATCGGATTACCGACATTGCTTACATTTACTTCATCTTCCTCATGAAAAAATAGCCTTTAAATGCGGGGAAAGCAGCTTAAAGGCGACTTTGAGGCTTATTTTTCGCAATTCAATATTTCATACATTTCATAAGGCATTTTTATTTGTAATAAGGCACTTATGGCCGAGGAGATCTTGGGTTTTTTATAATAAAAAATGAAGTATGAATTACACTTTAAGAAGACTGATGTAGCTTGTACCCTGTTACATTACTAAACAAATATTGAAATCACATTTCATCTAAGTCCTTACTCAATCTAAATAAATATGCTGGCACTATAGACTCCCATTTTACCATCATCAAATAGCATAAAATCCCCTTCTAAAGCGGAAATAAAAACCATTTTAGTTTCGAAATAAACAGCAGCTGTGCCAAGTCAAATAAAATGTCTGCTACAAGCTGAAAAACTATCCCGAAATACCTTTAAGCCTGGCAGATCCTGCTGATGCTCCCCGTCAATTTATACCCTTTTTAGTGTCAGCTTCATAGATTTGTGGGGCAGCCTTAAAACTCTATTCCACTTGCCTTCCGTGTCAAAATGCTCCACCCTTCAGAGTGGGAAATGCGCGTGAAGCAGGCACTTCCTCGGCGCCTGGGAAAACTCTGCAACAATCAGGAAAACTGTGCTGCATACCTTTCAGCGCCGCCCCAAGGACGAGCAACTAGGACTCGTATCTCTGCTGGCAATCAGCCGGAATTGCTCTCGTGCGTTGTTGCAAGTTGCAAGTTGCAAGTTGCGAGTTGCGAGTGGATTTTCCGCGGGCAACACGCTCATTTAGCAGCGCTCCTCCACTTGGAAATGTGCGTAATTTTTTTCAGCTGGTTGGCCCGGGCACACTGCAACGGTTCCTGGTCCTTCCCCGGCCCCCGGCAAGGACTTGCTCCCAATTGTTTTCCCCGAAAGTGGCTCCGCCCCGTAAATGTTTTATTCCGACTCGTATTAGCGTAATTCCAGAGCTCATCTGGCGGCGAACTGTGATTGCCGTCCCTTCTGGCAGAGGAAAGCGGAAAACCGAGGGGCGAAGGGCAGGCGGCACCCCTCCACTTGGCAATCTTTTGAAGTTCATTAATTTTTATGCCACAACTTGGCATCCAGAGAGGATCCCGGAGCTCACTTGAATGCAAATCTCAGGTCGCTTTTGTTGAGCGATAATAAAAGCGAATAATTCGACAGAAATTTTCATATTTACGAGTATGGCCAATGGCCTTTTCCACTCGCTTTTCCTCTGAGCAGAGTCCTGCGGCGCGTGTTGCCACTTCAAGTAAATGTTGTTGCAGTCGGAGCACAACACACATTTGTATAAATATAGTATATAGCATGGAGCGGACTGTTGCAGACCAGAGAGAGAGCGCAATAAATTCTCAAAAATATATTATCCCAGCACGAGGGCTGACAGGGCGACCACGCTGCGTATGAGTGATATTCGGAGGGGAGCCCGAGCTGGGCGCCCCAAGGTGGCGAAAAGTGAGAAAGTCGCACGCAGACGGTCAAATACGCGAACAAATAAACTTTAACAAGGCTCAGACATTAACCTGATGCGAAAAGGCAGCACACATCAAAGTAAGTTTAAGTACTCGCAGTGAAGATGAGTTTTATCTCCCTTGAATTTACCGAATCTCTTTAGGGAAACTATTTAGGAAATCTGATGTTTCTTTTTCATTTATGGGTTTCTTTAAATACAATTCAAGTTTAACTATATTGTTTACAATTTTATTACTAGCTTCAGACTCCTAATATATACTTGCATGTCTAGGAAAGCCCTTTCGAAGGGATTTGTGAAATATTTCAGAAAAATGCCAAACAGAGGCAGCTTTTCTTATGGCTTTTTTATAACAAACATATCCCTAAACCTTTTTTTTTTTTTAATATTATATATTTATCCCCACAATTTCCTACAACTTCTCCCAGAAAACCAGCTCAATGATTGATTTACACCCCACAACATACAAAGTAAACACACAAAATGAACTAAACAATTTACTTACTCCTCAGAGTGGACACCGAGACGTCTCGAGCGCAGCTCTGCGGCTCCAATTACACCTGACATTTGGGGCTTCAGCTTCCGCCACCTGTCACAGGTGCTCGCTCTCTCTAGCCAGGCACAAATGCCGCCCAATTACACAGCGCCGGCAACAATAATAAACAGCGATCCGAGGGCCAAATTGGAGCTGCCACAGCGTTAACAAGGCCAAATCACAGCCCAGCCACACCACACTGGGCCACATGCACACACATTTGTACACACAGGACCACATAGGGGACATGTCCTGCGACAATGGGGCGTTATATCATACGGCTTTCATTTTAGCCTCTGTTTGCCAAGCTCATATGCAAATTCAGTTTTGCCTTTCATAAAACCCGCACATCAACTTTTTATAATGCCTGCATATGCCAATGAAGAGGTCGTAACATCCCGCCAGCAGGGGCTACAATGGCAAACAAGGGGGGGAATGTGGCAGGGGAGGAGGGGGAACCGGGAGAAGAGAGTTCAGGGAACAGAGAACTGAGAACTGAGAAGAACAACAACAGGCCCCAATCAATTTCCCGCCTCAATTTTCCTCAATTTAACGTTTTGCTTATCGCTTACTCTGTGAGCGTACGAGAAGAACGCTTTTTCTTTATGGCATTTCTCTATTTAATTTATTTAAATATTTAAATATACAATATATATGAACTATGTTATTAAACCAAAATTACTTCAACCGGCTCGAAGGATGTAAAGAGTTCAAGTGAAAGAGATTTTTCCTAGTTAAGTTTTTGTAGGAAAACCAAATACTACTACCCAATATGTATTTTATTTTCTCTCGGCTGCAATTATTTTTCCCTGTGCTGTGTGTGAGCCAAATAATTGTGGCAACTGTACACACACACACACACTTATATATAAAAAAAACAATTTTTTTGTGGCAACTAATTGGCGCACATAATTGTCAGAGGGTGTGTGCTTCTGGTGGCAGTCTCCTTGGTTTTCCCCCAGCCCTGGGCAAACCTCAAGCAAATAATTGAGGCTTTCCCCTCATAAAACTTGCCACTTTTCCCCAGCTTTTCCCCAAAATTAATACATTGTCTGGAGTGGCGGTTGCGGTTTTGGCTGTACTTCTTCTGCGCTTACTCGAGTTACATTTTATGCCCAGTTTATGCTTGCCGGGGAATGGTTATTGCCCGTTTCCATATCTATATAGGTATCTGTATCTCCACGAGCGCATCTGCATCACTATCGTGCGGTGCGGTTTCCCTCGCTTTTTAATGGCGTTCCACGTAAAGTACTCGGGCTTACTGTTTATTGGTAAATAGGAAAACGGGAAACGGGAAAACATCAGGGGAAATCAAGTCACGGCACTAAGACATTGTTCTGGGAAAGACTTCTGTCCTCGAAGAGCGCCAAGGATTCTCGGAAAATCCCAACCAACACCTGAGTATATCAATATCAAAGCATCCGAACTTCGCAGCTCCGCTCGGCGGCTTCCCAACTTGCAACTTGGCTGCAGCCCTCGGGGAATCTTAGAATTTAATGGCAGCAGCTCCTTCAGCACCACGTCCATAACTGCGAGCGTCGTGATGGTGTAGTAGAGCAACTAAGTCTTAATCAAACTCGGTCCAGACTCGCCTCGAAGTTTTCCAAAGGGCGAAGTTGCCGCCCATCCGCTCTATTTGGCCGCTCAAAGTTTTTACGCCCCGCTACAGCGCACATTTTAGTTACGGGCCCCCGGCCTTATGGCCAAATTAATAAGTCTGGTAAAGCGCAGCCGGCCAGTGGCTGCAGCCTTATTGAAAGAAATTAAAATCGGGGCGAGGGAGCGCAACAGATCCGGCCCAGCATTAACACCTTGCTGCTGCTTCTGCTGCTGCTGCTGGGGAAAATCAATGATGCCCACGCCGCCCAAGGTCACCGAGGTGTTCTCATTTAGCCGACTTGCCTCCCTGCTGCCAACCCTTTTCGTCCTCTTCCCCGCGGCGTGACAGTTTTTAATGAGCATTCATTACGAGCCAGCTGCCAAAGGATACAGGAAGCTGAGTGGGGCATATGTGATAGGGGAAATATTCTTCAGGGGAAAATTAAATTGCATTTGTGAGCCAGAGCACCCACTTGTCACTTCTTGGCAAATCAGAAACTAAATCAGAGCTAACTAGCCTTAGCACTATGTAATAAACCCAAACTCAACCCCAGCGAAAGGGCATCCCCAGTTCGAGTTCCCGTATTAAAAGAGAGCACACACTGTTGCCAAAACGGTGGCAGGGCAAAAAACAAGCAAGCGAAGCCAAAATGTTACACATACGCCATGTGTGCCAGAGGAAAACCAGGCGAGACGCCAGCAGTCGGTAGTTGGTAGTTGGCGGTTTTTGTGGCCCAGTCAGCAATCTCCACTGGATATTGTTTATGTTAAGAGCTTTAGTGCTGCCTTTTTATATCTAGGAGCCAGGATGGTTATTGGGAAAAGCAACTGTTATCGAAAATATCGAAAAAGCATTGCATAAAGAACACAGAAAACATGTGGGCCAAGGATTGTTGGTTTCTATAAAATATTCATTGAAGTTTTTAATAAAGTTCCCTTGCTGTTTACAAGCTGGAAATTTATTTTGATAAATACAGTTAGTTTTTAATATATTTGGCAGAGAACTTCGAATATAATAAAAAATATAGAACTACAGAAATATATAACCCTTGTATTTGTGGACAATATATATTTAGATTATCTTTAAAATAACTTCCCTTGCTGATTACCAAATCTATATTCATTTCAATCATTAAATTCAGTTAGTTTTCGAATAGAGAATCCCTACCAAAGAGATCTTAACCCATCGCCAGCTTAGAGTTCAGAACAGTGCTTCCCTGTGGACAGCAATGCCTAAATAGCTCGACTTGGCAAATCCCCTGGCACATTCAATTAATGTCGGCCCGAACAAGGACTACTCAGTGTCAACAGGACCTCAGTACAGGGCTGATAAACTCGCCGGGAGAGGAGCGCAATGAAATTTATGGGTAAACACCACGACCAGGGGACTGGGCACGGCCAGCGCATAAATCAGACGAAACATCAATAAATCACAAACTGTTGACGTCCGCCATCAAAACATGGCCCCCGGGGGCACCTCGAGGGGTAATAGAAGGGTTACGGCCAACTGCATTCATGTCAAATTGTGGAATTCAGAGGGAGTTATGCGCTGTGGGTTATGGGTAACCATAAACTATGGCAATTAATACGCATTTTACGGCGACAGCAATTTATTGGCAGGACAACAAAAACAAAGTAATCGGAAGTGCGATTGATTGTGTTCTCCCGCACACACATGTGTCCCTTCTTCATTATTATTATTTAACATTAACGATTACAAGCTGGGAACATCATAATCAGAGTACGAAACCCAAAAGTTCAGGAAAAAATAACAAGAAAATAAAGGAAGCCCCAAGAAAAAGGGTCAGCTTACACAATGTCCTTGAAAGTTACAAATCGTTTCGCCCAGAGGCTCTTTTAAGAAAAGTATTTATGCTTTTTTTATGAGTCTATGTATATTTTAAAAGCTGTAAGGTTATGTCAATTAAACCTGAATTAACATTGTCATTACTTTAATGAAGCTGCAAACTAATCACTCCTTTTTTTCCTTTCTCACTTTCTATAAAGAGAAATATCAACCACGTTTAGCTGGAAAATAGTAAAAAAAAATAGAAAATAAACAAACAAAAATCACTTTATTATACCCTCGTGCGTAGCCTTTTTCCAGGTCGCTTGCATAATCAGTAAGTAAATGATTAAATAAAAGTGATGGATTGGCACTGCACACACACACTGGCCGGGCCACAAACACCTTTTTTTTGGTTGCGGTGAAAAAAAAACCCATTAATTTCTCTTTCTGTTCACTCCTTGTTTTATCTCTTCTGCACATTGATTAATTCGATTGCTGATTCAATTAATTTCGCTCGTCCCGGGCACACCGTGCGTATGCGTAATGCGGTTATTCAGCGCCAGAGATGCGAGATTCGCCAGAAAGAGCCTGTTAACTGGAGATTGTAGCGGCGAAACAGCGCCTAATGATGTGCTAATTAGATGCCTCCAACGAAATATGAAATATAGTCTCCAAGTGCATATACTGAGTACCCCGATGTTTACGGCCGTAAATCAAGTATACGCCGGGGAGTCCATAAATGAAGAAAATATCCGTTTGCAAGGCATTCGTTTCAAAGTTCGCTTCGATCTCTAAATAAGTGGGAGCATTGCATTTGCATTTTCCACATGTCTGCACTCATTAATTAATTAAACTCCTGACAGGCTTCATGTTCATTGTGGCAACTGAAACTGGCAGCACATCTCAAAAATGGACCTGTCACAGGCCAAATGTGATGTGTCAATTGCCAAGGAAACTCACTAATAAATTTGAATTGAACTTTCCTGAACAAAGAGCCACTTATTCTAATATGTAAATCTGCATTCACTTACCTGGCAACTGGTTTCTGGGGCCTTGGCACTGAGCAGTTGACCTGAAATTGAATGCAAATAATGAAATCACCAAGAAATTAAAGGAAAATGCTTTTACATTCCGTTTTCTATGAAATTTAAATATCAGAATAGCTTTTGACTTTAAAATAAACAGTCGCCTGCCTTAACGCAGCTACTTTGTGCTTGTTTTTGTGGAAGTCCCTTGGCCTGGCTGAATTTCCTTTGTTTTCCACATAGGAAAAACCGCAACGCTTTCTCCGGCTGAACCTGAATCCCAACCTGTTGCCAGCAGCGTAACCACACGGCGCAGGATGCAGGCCCAGCACCCAAAGGACCCTGGGATCTCGGGGCTTCCTGTCCCGGAATCCCTTGGCATTTTCCGCGCTGCCTGCCCCTGCTTTCCGGGGCATTGTTTCATCAAAAGGAAAGCGTGGAAGGCGAGCCAGTTTTTCACTTGGCTGATGTTTTCTTTTCATTGGCCTCTGGTGAGCCGTGCCATAATTGCCACTCTGCGTATCTTCAAGGATGTGTGTTTAAAGAATTGAAATTGAATTTTAAGGAGGATGATTTCTCAATTAATTAAACAAGTAAAACTTTAAGATGTCCAAAGAAATATCTCTTAAAATTGTTAGAAATCTCTAAAAAAGTATCCTCCATTTTCCCTGTGCACCTGAGCGTTATAATTATCTGCCAGAAAAGAGCCCAAGTGTGCCGCATTTCCTGGTATTTATTTTCGAGGAGCACATGTCCTAGCTGCCTGCTCTGACCCCGCACCGCGCACGACTTTGATGTCAATGAACCTGGAAGGTTTCTGGCTTCGGGAATTAGGGATCCAGGATCCGGAGGCCCAGGACCC
The DNA here is from genome assembly GCA_018152175.1 of Drosophila jambulina. Taxonomy (NCBI): domain Eukaryota; kingdom Metazoa; phylum Arthropoda; class Insecta; order Diptera; family Drosophilidae; genus Drosophila; species Drosophila jambulina. Next base: position 1,255,152 of record JAECXH010000112.1, on the reverse strand, counting down.
AGCACCCAGAGCCTCTCTATGACAGCATCGCTGCGTGTTTACCCGGAGACTCGCACGCACTGCTCAGTTTGTGGCGACACTAAATCCAAATTCAATATGTCGTCGGTTTAACATATTTCATCTTTGGCCGGCCTCGTTTGCATAGTCCTGCGTGTCCTTGGGCGCGTGTGTGAGTGTAGGCAAACAACGTGTTGTGCCAATATTGACGGGGCCCACAGGCTCTTCTTCCTGCCCATCGAAGTAAAAAAGAAAACGTAAAAATACCGAGGCACACGCACACTCCCCGAAAAAGAGGCGAGGAAACTATACCCGTGGCAAAATAAATTATTGAAATTACATATTGCCTTTCGGTTCGGTGTTTGTCCAGGAATTAAATTTGGGCGATTATATTACCCAAGGCCAGGCCCCGGCCGGGGTCTAGTGTCACCCCGGACATTGATTGGTAATGAGATCACAAACTTGATTTTGATTGAGTTCTTTGGGTTTGTCTTTTGGGTTTGTCGGGCCCCGTTTTAAATTGAATAAATTGCTGGTCCACATAAGCGAAAACCCATGGACAAAGTTAAATGCTTAAGCCGTCCATCTGTTGGGAAAACAATTTTGACAGGGAGACTTGTTTACGCAAAAGTTCAAATTAACATGAGGCGAATACCTAAAAGTAACTCAAACTTCAAGGACTTCATTTTAATAATAGTTCAGTTTAGTATGTATTTTCCTGCAAGTATATTACTAATCTCCCTTTAACCAAGAAGAGGAATATAAATTAATAACTCAAACAGAAGCACCCACAAAAGCTTTTAAAAATCTCCCATCTTGCAGAGAGATTACCTCCCCGATAATAGTGGAATAACTCTTGAGGAAATCCCCCTGAAAAAACCCCCCGCAATTACCTCTCCCTAAACACTCAATCCCAGAGAAGCCAGGAAAAAAAGGCCGTAAAGAAAATCAAGGCTAAGGCCAAGGCAAAGACAAACTTTGGGCTGTAAAGCATTTAAAAAATTAATTGTAACCTTTTCCCTCGCCGGCCCTGCCGGGGTCAGCGATGCTTGATAAACCTTTCACCGGCACTCATAAACAACCGGGGCAAGGAGTCATTAAAATCGTGATTAGCAGGAGCCACAGGTGCCATTAAGTGGCGGGAAAGTCGGCGGGAAAAGCCAGGCAAAAGCCACGGGATCACAGGGAGCTTTGTTTGTTTACCGCTCGACTGCCTACAAATTTTGGCAGCCGGAAAAATCGGAAAAAATGCGCAAAACGAAAGTGGCCAACGGCAAATGGCAAATAAGCCCACTGACCGACCGCACCGAGGGCTCCTAATGTTTTTCTTTCAATATTTTTCGCATGAAGCCGGTGTCCGGTGTCCAGTGTCCGGTGTCCGTTGCTCGGGCCAGAAAAAAGGGTTTTGGCCCATTGGCTTACCGACATTGCACTTTGGACCGATTTGTTCTCCTCTTTTTCCTTTGTAACAAACCGCACTTGGTCTTTGTTTTGTCCGCAGGTCAAGACTCAAAAGGTTTTCCATGTCATGTACAGTATACATATACAATTTCCCGGAGAGAGCCCACACCGTATGCGGCGTGTCAGCGGCTGATAAGCCCCGCTTTTCGGGTGCAGCTTCGGTGGAAATCGATTTTATGTCGGCTTAATTATGTGGAAAAAACGCTCGTGCTCCTTAAATGTATAATTAACAAAGGGTCCCTGCCCGCCGGCACTTGCGTTTCGATGACAGCATTTGCCTTGGCCAAATACGCCATTAAAATGTTTTTTTTTTTAAGCCCAGGGCATAAGCTTTTTTTTGTGAACTCAAAATCAGGGATATTGTTAAATATTATTGGTTGTGTGTGGGAGAGGCAGTTGGAGTGCAACTTTTGTGTTTAAAAAATATGATGTTTTGTCTAGCTAAAAATAAATGAAAAATTATTTTTGCAAAGAAAAATATTAGTAATTCTTTTAGAAATGGTATATTTCCATATATATTTAATATATTCATATTTTATAGCTCTTATTTTCTTCAAAAATTTTAAAAAACAGATTAGTTGCCTTTTTCCTTTAAAATAGCTTTTCATTTTCATTTCGAATTTAATTTAGAATTTAAAATAATAATTTTTGGTTTGGATACCATTGGTGGTATATTTCTTAATATATATTCCATTATATTCATATCTGATACGAAAAATATTTTATATAAATATACAACATTTTAAATAGTAATTTATTATTATTTACATAGTTCTTGATATTAAAAAAGGTCTATAGTGAAGTTAACTTGCATTCTTTCATTTTAAAAGTTTGCTATATTCCTATCAATATACATAAATAAAATTCGAGTTTTTAAAAACTATTTTAGCCATAAAATGTATGTATTTTAATCTTAATCCTAATATATTTAAATATAGCAATTTTCTTATTCGTTATGTTAATCAATGACCCAACTAGTCAAAGTTGTCCTGAATTTTTTCCATTTAAAAAGTTTCCTATTCAGTCCCCTTTATTGTTTAAATAAAATATAGGATAATATAAACTGTTTTTTTAAACAAGCCAAATCAGAAATAAAAAATAAGTTAAATTAGTAAAAATAGATTCATATATTTTATTTTCTCTTTCGCCTGCTTTAGGCAATTAAAAATATTTTTATTCCTAGAAAATACCCCTTTTCCAGCTGCATTTTTTAATTACATTCCCTGATCAAGTACCAAAGTCACTAATTAGGTGCTTGCCATTAAATTTTATTTATTTTTTGGCTGTGAGCCAGCTCACTTCATTAAAGCCAATGAGTGGGTGCAGCAATGTGCGAATTGGCAGTGGCAATCGAAAGCGCTGCCAGCATTTTGCTGGGAAGTCAAATGAATTCATTGTCAGTGCAGCAATTTTCCAATTTTCCCTGGCTCCTCCTGGCTCCTCCTGGCTGTTCCCTCTGCCTAATCGCATTCCCCGGCTAAGTGCATTAAATATAATTTTAATAGGTTTCCGACTCCGGGGCGGAGTCTGCGTCTCTGATAATTGCCGGTTGTCAGACTCAAAAATCGATGCGGGAAAAGTGGAAAATGGCTCAGGAAACTGCCAGAGCATCCTGTCATATGAAAAGCGTACTCTGGACAGTTACCAAAGCGACAAAGAAGTCTAGAGAGTGTCATGAGCATTGAATTTGGGACACACTTAGGACACTTAGGCACATGACTTTATATTAATTATTATATTTACTTGCGTAGATGAAACATCAAATTTAAACTAAATAATTTTAGTCACATTTTAAACTAAATTAAGAACACTAAGGGCTTACTTTTATATATTACTTTTGACAGTTTATCTCACACTCTTAATTGGCTCTTTAAAAACATAAATATCCAAGTTATAAAATTTTCCTTTTTGATTGCACAAAATTCTATAAAATATGTTGTGTGCATTTGCTGTGTCCTGTCTGTTTCTTATCTTTATTTTTCAGTTTTTCTTTTCTCATGAGAGGACTTCCTGTTGCCGAAGGACTCAAGCTCAAAACTCAAGGCAAAGTCAGGGCAAAGTGCAAGTTTACTGCCTGACAAGTTTCCAAGTCAAAGTTTTTTACTCTTTATGCTTTTTTCATATCAATTTTAGTTCTTCACTTTTATAGTTTATTTTCCCCTTTGTTTTCCCATTTTATTCAACTTTAAGCTGTTTTCCCAAAACTTTCACTCAGAATTAATTCAATATTTGAACTCCAATCGAAGGGAACAATTCGGGCTTAGAAATCAATTTGTTGGCTGGAAGAGTATCGCTGAAACTTCTGTGTTTCGCAGAGATTTTATCATAATCTGCGGCATTAATTCCATCTGATTCGCAGGTCCTGCAGGACACTCGTGATAAATGGCCGCAGATTCGTTTGCCGGCGAAGGAAAAGGGAAAACATTGGTTTGACTTCATGTTCACATGGGGATTTTTCGGGGAACTGGCGTTGTTTATGCCGCCGAGGGCCCGGCGATAAATATTTGCCATTGTTTGGCTGTCAGTTCGGATTGCGGCAGCAATTTCCCAAGCAGTCCCCCAGTTTTCCCCGCTTTTCTCCTATTCTAAGCATAAAACAAAGTCTTTATTTACCTGAATAAATTCTTGGCGTTCCGGCAATTTGTTTTTTAATTATCGGTCACACAGCACAGAAACAAAAATGTTGAAAAAAATGTTTGGTTTCCCTTGTTTTCTTTTTCAGAACTTTCGTTTGTTGTTTTTGGGTCAGAGTTTGGCTCGTGTTGTTTTTTATTTATTTCTTTGGCATTTTCGTCTATTTATTTTGCTTTCAAAAACGTTTTTCAGCCAGCCGGAATTCTGAATTTCCCGACTGTGAACTCTCGATTCTCGGCCTCGGTTTCGGCTTCGGTCTCTGCTCCTTCCAGGGCTGTGTGTTCGCCTTAAAAAACCCGCAGCGACTGAATCAAAACAAACAAATTTCTTTGGTTTTATTCGAAAAAGTTGCCTCTGCCTGGTGTTGGCGGATATTTCGGCAGTGGCAGTGGCCGTGGCGGCGCTTCGTTTCGTCGCTCGGCGCGGCTCGGGCGGCTCGGGTGGCTCGGGGAGACTCTGCGGAGTCCGGACTCCGGAGTGTTCCCAGCTGGCGCCGTTATCCGGCCGCCCGCTATCCGGGCGCCTTATCGCCGCTCTATCCGGCGTGCCCCAGGCCTTGCACACGCTTTCCACTTTTTATCCGTGCGTCTGCGCTTTTCCGCAGCCTCGGCGCTGTTGTTTACATGGCCCCTGCTTGACTTTTCCCGTGCTGATACTGTGTAACGGAGCTGCCAAGGTGGCTTCGCGATTGATGCGGGCAAGCACGTGCTTCGGGGAAAGAAACTGCTCAGGTAGCTCTCTCTCAGAGAGTTGGTTCTCTAAAGAGCTCACAGGTTAACTGGAACGATCGTTTACTCTCCCCTTCTCTATACGGCACGCAACTCACTCAAAGGGTTTCACTTTAACTTAGTTCAAAGTACTCTCTCAATGCAATTGAGTCGCTCTTTAGATTCAACTCAAAATACTCAAGCTCTTGGAATGCAATGAGTGCAATTGCAACAGAAAACTATTTGAGAGAGAGGCTTACCTCTGGCACAGAAGAACTAAAAGAGGGCTTGATTAACATATTATTCATTGCATTACATCCACTCCGACAGCAAGAACAACTCAGTTAGTTTCTTTTTGGATTACTCTAAAATTACTCCATCTCTCTCTCTCTCTGTTACAGCAGAAGTTGAGCTACCTTTGCAAACTCTCTGATCTGATGAGAGAGAGGCTCTTTCCTGGCAGAGAAGTTGAGCCGAATTTACAAGCTCTCTCTGAGCTGTTAGAATTAAAAGGAATGATTTACATTCATTACATTAATTACTTACACATATGCATGGAATTTGGAACTATATAAGCCTTATTTTATTTACAAATATTTTTCTTCTTTTAGTTCTAATTTAATTTTATAAATATGATTAATATCATACCACCAGTATGTAGGGTATTGTATAGTCGTCTCCCTCTCCTTTGTTATTCCTTCTTGCCGTTGCTTTTGTCTCTGGCCGGCATTGTTGCTTTGTTTAAGCGTTTTTTAATCTCTTAGCAGCGCGCTTTGTTTTCACCCACGACGACGAGGAGGCACTGCTCTCAGCTGTTCGCGAAAGTTTCATCCTCGCAAGGTGTTTGACACTTGGCCACAACACTTACTCCGCCAGGACACCCTGCCCAGTCCCAGGCCCAGGCCCAGGTCCTAGTCCCAGTCACAGCCACAAGTAAGGCCCACATGCACAGCCACATCCACATCCACATCCAGATTTAACCGCATCTTCGTCCTCGGAGAACTTACTCAATCACCAGAGTCGGGATGCTGAGCTTCCACTTAGCAAGAAGGTGAAAATCCAATGCTCTTTTTAGGGAAAATGAGAAAAACCCTTTTAAGAAGGAGTGAGATCTCTGAACTAAATAAAATTATTATTTATTAATTTGTGGCAAATATCAAAGCTAGCAGCAGAAACCAATTTATTTCTCTTCTATTTAATATTTCTTATTACCTCTAAGATATAATAAAGATAAATAAATATAAACTAATTTAGAAATCAAGTAATTATAGTCCCATAACAAAACGTATTCAGAGTCCCTGAGACACCCACAATCCTGGCCAAAACGTTGCAAAAAGCCAACGAACCCTGCCCTTCCAGGACATACCCTCGCAGGGCATCTAGAAAATTTGTTTTATGATTTAAGCTATGCGGTTTCTTTTTTATGTTTCGATTTTACTCGCTTGGCATTTTGGTCATTGACTTTTTGCCAGCGAAAAAATGCGCAAAATGGGAAAAGTCATTACCTTTTATGTCCCTTGTACGTAGGAAAAGCTGGCCGTGGAAATGCAATTTCCTTATCAGTTTCGCTCTGAGACAGAGGCCGCCTTTAATTTCCCCGCTCGGTTATTTCTGGGCGAGTTTCTATTGGACCCTGATTCGATTTGGGCCGTGATTGATCCTTTGTGGCCCCTCCCTGCCCGGCTCTTGGATATTTTCGGCCATCGCAAAGGATAACAATTAGAGGAGCGACGAGGGGAAGAGCTGCCTCGGTTCAACGACTCTCGTCTGCTGGAAAATTCCACTCGAGGCTGTCCCTGGCCTTTGTGGGATTAGACAAAAGGAGGAATTGACTTCCTTGTCACATTTCCGACCTGTATCCATATTTATAACCATTCCGTCTGCCGTTGCCAGGAGTCAGAGGTCTTGAGTCTGGAGAGTTGAGGAGAGGAGCTGGAGCCACTCGATTAGATCCCGTCTTAAGAGTGCAATCCGGCGACTCCTGGCATCATGAGTCCTGTTCCGTTCCCGGCTAAGTGGTCTCAGGGAGGCACTGCCAGAAAACAGGACTAACTGAAGTCTAGTATCTTCTATATACTTTATCCAGAGTATTCTTGACCTTTCTGTACCCTTTTCTCGCAGTGTTTCCTCCCTAAAAACATATTGAACTGTCCCCACTCGAGTCGTATTTATCTAATCGGAAACTAAAGCCTTTCGAGCTGCGTTTTATTTTCGTCTTCTCCTTAACCGAAGGAACGAATGTGAACACAAATACGGCTTACTTTGAGTCCCCGAAAAATTCCCGGACACGTTCGCCTGTCAACTTGGCGTTCCCACAGATTTCGTCCCCGGGACACAACTGCCACACACACAGGCTTTGATATGCAAAGTTGCAGTTTCTGTTGAACGCTGCGTGTTGCAGTTGCATTTCCTGCTGGCATTATAATTGCATTTCTGCACTGCTGCCTGGGGCAGGCAGATACGGACCCGGAACGGATATGCGTAGAGCAGTCCGAAGTCGCCTCGCATCAGGAAGTCGGTCCTGCCAGGACAAACCGAACGGAAAGACGAAGGGGCCACAAAACTCACCAGAATGAGGACTCAAAAAATGTGAGCACAAAGGGAACGAGCCAGCGTTAGCTAAGGAATATCGAAGAGGGGAATGTTTACATTTTTAATAGTAAAGAAAGCAGAGGGTTTCTTTAATAATTAATTTGAATATTTAATGAATATATTACTAATAAATTAAGTTCCGAGTGAAGCCTATAGGTTGCAGGGAGAAGGAGTTAACCGGGTTCAAGCGAAATATTTACCTTAATTTTAGGTACAGAAATGTAATTTATTTATATATGAAACCATCTTTATTCTTAATTTTAAATATTAAGAAATAATTTTAAAGGGTAAGCTAGTTCTATTTAAATAAAATATAAACAAACCCTTCTTCATTATTATTTACCAGTTTATACCTCATATTCATATTCACTATACAAGAACCCCTCTGAATAATTATGAATTTACCTAAGAGGAACCCTATAACTCCTCCTAAACCTGCACCCATTATACCCTCACTCCGCAGGAGTACAGGGTATCAAGTGCAAGGCGGTTTGAATTCAATTTCATAGAATTTGGTCAGCACAATTCCGGCACAAAGGCTCTAAGTGATTGATATGCCTGGGGGACAGCGCGCCTGCAGTGCATGTCCCCGGAAGCGACCAGCTGGGAGTGCGGCCAAGAGTCGTCCTGCGAGTCCTGCGAGTGCTGCGACGGGGTCTCAATTATGGCAGAGGTGTTGCTGTCACTGCACAAGGCCAGGATAATCCGATTGGAAACTGTACGCACACTCGAGCGGACGTAAATCGCATCAGGGAGTGCCGCAATTTGCATTGTTCGGCAGGTGGGAATCGAAATCGGAATCGGAGTCGAAATCGAAATGCTTTCCTGCCAAATCCGGTGTCAAGTGGGGAATCCTTAAATCACTTGCTGCAACACCTTAATCCCATGAGCATGTCGCTTCTTTACGCTTTTCGAATTGATATTTTTCCCTGCTGTTAAATTATCCATATGTCCGATTAATTTGTATTGAGGATTTCGCTGTTTCCATTGAATTTTCCCATTATCCTCCGCACAATGTACTACTTTTTATGATGTATAATTTTTTATGAGTTGCAGATCCGATCAGGGGATTAAAATCCGCAGTTGCTCTAATATTTATTGAACAGTTTGTATATATTACAAGATGAAACAATTTAATCTTAAAAAATATAAAATACAATTTAAGCTATCAATAAAATCAATATTTTTCCCAATTTATAACCCATCGATAGCGATACTTTGATCTTATTTTCAATCTATTCCATGGAATTGTGTATTTTTTGGACAGGACGCGTGCAGGAAGATATCTCAACGCTGCTCCACGGCGCATCCTTTGAGTTGCCCTCTGCATTGTCGGGACTTCTCGTTTCCGGCTTGCTGCCAGCCATCGTCATCTTGACTTTGTCATTCAAATTTCGGCTGCTATTAAAAGGAGCTCAAAAATCCATCCATCCGTCCTTCCGGCGTGTGTGTGCGTCATCGGTCTATGGGATGTCCTACGTGTTCTATATTTACCTGTTTTCAATCATTTCTCCACTGTTGTTACTTTTAGGCAATCGGATGAACGGGAAGGACAGGGCAGGGGCAGGCAGCCACTCCTTTGACTTGCTTATTTTCCACTTAGACCCAGGCGAGTCCTTGGATTTCTATTCTCTGTCAATATCTAAGACAAAAAAACAATGGATTTACTATTAAACTCAATACGTTTTATTGTAACTTTAATCTCTGTAATTGAAAATGCTCTTCCTATTAAAATTAGCGTACTCAAGACTTCATGGCTCTCGAGAGAACGAACTTAGAACACAACCACTTGTAGTGAGTATCTCAAGTATTCTGTTCGAGATTCCCTCGAGGGTATTTTAACCCTCTACTATTTCCGTTCCCTATTTAACCCGCAGTCGTTTCCCACCCCAGCACTTCGATTCGCAGCTGCGGGGTTAAAGACGGAAGTGGCGAAATATCTGCTCACAATGCGTGTATTTGTCGTATTGGTATTTCTTTGACAACCAACAAACAAGCTTCCCGGGTCCTGTGAGGAGTGTGTGTGTGTGTGTGGACCCACACCCACACCCACACAGACACCTTCCCCTGTGGGCATTTTCAAGGTGTACGCGTTTCTGTGTGCGTAACAAATTGAATTCAACATATTTGCTTTAAATGCCTTTTTATCCCCTTTCGATATGCTACCCCTGGTTGAGGTTTTGTATCTTCGATGATTTTCGGGTCTTTGGAAGGTTGGACATATATTAATTTATGGTTTTTATTAAAATATAACACGATTTTTTTAACCAATTGAAATTTTAATAAATGTATTTGTAAATGTGAATAGATATTTTATTAATAATGTGATAACTTTGTATTTTTCTATTATATTTTATTAACATTTCCTTTTTTCTGAGACTATTGTCAAGAATTTCTAGGGGCAATACTATAATATTTAATTTTCTTGTTATCCTTGAGCATTTTTAAAACACCTATAGTGAGTTTATAGTAATATAGAATATAAATTGCACATCTTACTTCTCTTTAGATAAAAGCTTATTCCTAATATTGCTATCGATTTGGTTTTAATTCTTTGAATACAATATTATTATTTACCCATATATCGATATTATCGATACAAAATGACATAACTGTTTTTTAATCGATAAAATCACTTTCCCAATATGACTATTGTTAGTTTTATATTTACTGTACTTACTCTCAGCAAGAATTCAAAACTTTCCTGTGCTTGTCAATAATTAATCTTTGAATTTATTTGATTTGAAGGTCATGTTTTCGATTTACCGCATTTCCTATCGATAAATTAACCCTTATACAGGGTACTTCAGCTTCGATTCCTCATGCTCTCCCCCCGAAACCTTACCTGCCTTATCTTTGTCGCCTCGTTTGTTCATTTGCATAGGCGACATGCCTCGACTGTCTACGTATGTGAATCAACCGATAGGCAGGGCGAGAGGGTTATCGTTCCTCCCACTGAAGCACATAGGCGCAGGCAGCAGGGAGGAGGGAGCAGGCAGCAGGCTGAAGGACGGGGGTTAGATTAGCGCTTAAATCATGATTACCGCAGTGGCAGTGGCAGTAATTAGGAGACACTAACCGCAGGGCGCCGAGGCGGGGGCCATAAATACCCTCAAGACGGCGGGACAAGTGGCAGGGAGGGGGCGAACGATGCCAGCAATTTGCTATTACTTATCTCGGTTATTGTTATGTGTATAGTGTGTGTGGAGTGTGCGGTATGTGTGGTGTGCGTGCCTGGGGACGGGGACTTGTTATGCACTTGCTTATGCTGTGTGCGTGCCGATATCCCACCGAGGACCACGGGCCCAGGCTCCACATGGGACCCACATCGCACTCCCTGTGTATTATAAATATACATAAATTTCAAGGAGCAGGGAGGAGACTCACAACCGCTCCTCCGCAATCCCTGGCAATTTTCTGCAGCAAAAAGATGCAACTTTGTGGCTGCTGAAATGCGAGAAATTAATGTTCAGCAGATAATACTTGAGATATTCCCCCCAGCAGGCCATGGAAAATATGTGAAATAAATTAAACGAAATCAAAAACTACCCTTTCCGCTTAACTAACACAAACAACTGGTTGTTACTTCGGCGAAACTAACTTTAAATTGAATATTTTAATGCAACAAAATGGGTTAAATTTGGGAAATATTTTACTCGGAAGCAAATAAAGAGTGAGCCACTACAAAGGGGGGATGCAACCCACAACTTTTATAATTATTCATAATTCATCAACAATTACAAACTGTTCTGCCGTCCCTCCCTCCGACTGCTGCACCGGAATCACAAAAGGTTTACGCCGGACTCGTGTATCCGGCAAATTAATTAGACCAACACAGGACGCAGCTCCCTGGCTCGACTTTCGCGGCCTGCGGGATCACCTCTGCCCTGCGAAAAAAGGGGAAAAACTAAACCAAATTAATGCGAGCTGCTGCGATACCGTGCTGCATGGCGGACCGAGAGCCACAGGATAATTCAATAGACTGTACATAACGTATACGCATTACGTATACGCCGCGTGTGCAGTGGTCGCTGCTGCTGCAGACAACTATCGCTCGTCACCCACGCCTGGCTTTTCTCTTTATACATACATACATATATATATATGTACATCTGGCAAAGGGCAGTTCCATTTAGGTTTAGCTCCCTGCTTTTTAATAGTGGGAAGTAGCCAACGCCGAACAGTGGTCACCATTAGAGAAAAGGTTGTAAAGGGTACTGAAGGCATCTCAAAACCCTGCGAAACAAGAGTAACTAACGAAAATCACCCTAGATATAATGTTTATTTTGCAGCCTAGTTTATTAAATATTTTTTAGACTCTTCCTCGTAATTTTACGTATTTCCTTACACCACTGTCTCCGCCTGCAGCCTCTCCTCAGTGCTCAGCATTCACCATAAGCAGCGGTTTTCCGTTGCGCATGGCAACTTGCAGCAAAAAGCGTCTGACAGACTGGCTGACAGATTGCCCACGCAGTGGGTGAGGGGTGCTGGGGGGCTGGTGGGGCCCCAAGGCCGACCACCTGCCACGGGCAACCTTTTTATAGACATCATACCCTGCTATTGGCAGGAAGCGTGGCCTAGCTAGAGATTTGCAAACAGAAAAAGGAGGGTAAGCCCGACCACTGGCTACTGTTTTTGGGCTAACTTTAAATATTTATGAGATTTATTTAATATGTAGGGGGTTTTTTAGAGGCTGGTTAATTATTTAAAATAATTCTGGGACTTATCAAGCTCTTTAATATTGAAAACCTAACATGTTACGCAATTGAATCATCAGTGGTTTCTGTTCCCCTAAGTTCTTAGATTATTTATAATTTCATACATTTCTAGGATAGTTGTAATTTGAATTTATGTCTTGTAATATCTTACTATATAAATCTGTAAATTATAAAATATATACATCTATTTTCAGCTTATGGTTCAATGCCAAGGTATCGGCACGTGGCACCGCTGTGTTTGCCATTGGTTCCCTCAATTTCTGATCCTTTCATGTAGCTATACCTGCGTCTAGCAATTTTAATTGAAAATTGCCGACTTCCTCGCTCTCCAACCGCGACATGCCATATAGGTGCACATATCCGCGGCTGTATTTGGGCTTACGAGCGAAATTAAAAGCATTAAGCTCAAGATTATTTCAATATTAGCGGGACATAATTGTCTGATTAAGTTGCTGCCAGCAGGGCGTGTTACCTTGCTCTGGCAGGAGCAGGAGCAGGAGCAGGAGCAGGAGCAGGAGCAGGAGCAGGAGCAGGAGCAGGAGCAGGAGCAGGAGCAGGAGCAGGAGCAGGAGCAGGAGCAGGAGCAGGAGCAGGAGCAGGAGCAGGAGCAGGAGCAGGAGCAGGAGCAGGAGCAGGAGCAGGAGCAGGAGCAGGAGCAGGAGCAGGAGCAGGAGCAGGAGCAGGAGCAGGAGCAGGAGCAGGAGCAGGAGCAGGAGCAGGAGCAGGAGCAGTGGCAGGAGCAGCAGCAGCAGCAGGAGCAGTGGCAGGAGCAGCAGCAGGAGCTGGAGCTGGAGCAGTGTCACTGCTTGCCTCGTCTGGCAACGCGGCGTATGTGTAATGTAATTTGGCAGCTTTCACTGGCGGCTGGAACGGAGGGAAGCCTGTTCATGCTGGCAATTAGCACGTCTCAGTTCAGTTTTTGGTCTGCTGCTCCTTTGTGTCCCGGCAATTTCTGGCAGTACTTTGATCACAAAGATGTCCCGAGATGTCGCACACTCGGCGTTGTGTGAAAGGAAGCTCCGCCCCCTCCCTCTGCCGCCTCCCCGCCCGTAGGTAGCGCCTAATAGGTCCCAATGCCGCCTAACAAATTGCAAATGGCCTTGATAATCGCAAATGATGAGCAATTGTTCGCAGGCAAAACCGAAAGGACTCCCCAAAGGAGTAGACAATGGCACCTACCGCTGCCCCCGACACCTTGCGGCTGTCACTCGCATCAGCCAGGAGCTCTTGTCTTCTTGGAATGGATTTCTCAGCCCTTCCTCGAGGATCTATTAAAAGTTGCCTGCCATTCACGGAGAATGTGCTTTTAATGGGCCTAATTATGGCGAACAATTAAATAAATGGCCATATCCCAGCATGTCCTCCATTGCTTTTAAGCAGCGAAACTTATGTTTGATTAGATTTTGATTTGAGAGGACTTTCTGGCGACTTCTGCGGGGCTTTCACAACAGCTAAGGGAACCCTGTTAAACCATTTAAAACAGGTCTCTTCGGCAACTCAGTCCTCTGCCATAATTAAAGGCAATTCTCCCCGTTTGAAGGAACAAAGTAACGCAGAATAATAAGTTAATGTTTTAAGCGGCTTGTCAAGCCATGACCTTGGACCAGGCAGCGCCGAAAAAGAAGCGAAATAATGGAAAAAGTAAGCGTTCTGGGCCGCCCTCTCATTACAATTTAATGCGCTTTGCTCAACAGCTTAGTGAAGATTTAAATGGCGGCGGCCCCCTCCCTGCCCCCAGTGCCCCCCAAGAGAACAAAAATAAAAATAAAAGCAGCCATTAAAGCGATTTAGTTAATTAACATGCCATCCGAGTGCCGGGCTTCTGCCATCGAGCTCATTGTAAATGCATGGAATCGATTCCAGGGACTCGCACTCCTGGCCAGGATCCGGACTCGTCGGGCCCAGCTCTGCCAATTTTCCAATGTTTTTTCGCCCAATTAGCTGCAACCCGACAATTTCCATGGGCCGGCTCTCATCGCAGGCAGCTTGCATCTGAAATGGCATTTACACGCTGCAAATATAGGTCGGTCTGAGTTTAATGGCTTAAGCGTTCCCCTTTTTCAAGTGCCGCCGATTTGTGTCTTTTTGAAGAGCCCTCAGAACTGAATTAATTCAAATGGAGACCCTCTGGCTGGGGTATTTTATGAAATAAATGGGGATGAGTTTATAATAAATACAAGTTTTTAAATCTCACTAGAGCAGGGGATAACTCAGAAATACCTTTGAAAGGGACTTGAATATGAGCAAAAACATTAAAATATTCAAAAACTTAACATAAAATGTAAAATATTTGGTAATAAAGTCGAAAGCCTTTCGCATGCTTATATGTAGTAGGAGGTGATTCAACTGCCCAAATATGAACTTTGTAAAATAATTTCATGCATTGAAGGCGGAAAAATAGGCAATTCATTGTGCTTGTACTTACCATACGAATTTAATAAAGGAAAAACCATCTTATACTGGACATTATCTTGCACTTTCTGGTATTCTGTAGCCGGGTTGAAAAAGTTTTGGTATAAAAGCATGCAAGATAATCGGTACACAATTTAAGTCTTCTTCCGTGCTCGACCTCGCCTGCCCCCGCCCATGGTTACCCTCATTGACCCGCTATTCTTGCGGGCCACCTCCTTTAGGACCTTTCGGCAGCGCCGAGTCTCTTCCAGCTGCTCTTCCCTCTTCTTCTGGAAGAACTGGACCAGGCGGGCCAGGAGCAGGAACACGTACAAAAACGCAAAGCCAACGAGGGTGCTTAATTTTGTCAGAGCCATTTTGGATTTCAAGTTCAAAAATTTACTAAAAAAAGAAATTTTCTGGAAATTTTTAGTTTGTTTCAGATGTTTCTACTCCGAGTAAACGAGCTAGACTGAGGAAAGCCGGATGTGGGCTCCTACAGGTGCTTGAATTTAGGTCCAAAGCCTGCTTGGTTTCAAATACAAATTTTGGAATATGCAAGTAATATATTCAAATACAATAGGTAACAGTGAACTTTGTTTGTTTATGTTTTCTTTTTCAGGATTTTGGGAGAATTTGAAAAGTTTGGTAGCAGCTTGATGTTGAGTTTTTGATATATGTATCGAAACAAATAATGAAACATAAGTAAATATATTTTAAATAAAATGATACCTTGTAAATGATTAAACAATGTAAAATTAATTGATTATATTTTATTACATATACTTCGACTGAAAAAATAACTAGTAAACTTGTTTTGAAATTCATTTTATTCATGTTTTTTCTAATAACCCCTTGAGGAAGATTAAAGATATAAGATTTTAAGTTTTAAATATAAACAAGACGTTGTAAACAATACTTACAATAGAATTTACTTAGTGAATAATGATGAATTCAGTATTTTATGTTTTAGGTTAGCAAATATTAGTAGTGGCTTTCCAAACATAGTTTCCTTGCTTCGATTAACAATCTTACAAATTCTTTAATTTAATTAATATGGTTATCAGATAAGCAAATAAATAATACACCTATTCAGGAGCCTCGGTTATTAGTTACCTATAAAATAGGGGTACTAATAATACTTAAATACAAACCTTTAAAGCTTTCCTTTATTTTCCCAAGGCGTAATCATTACTATTCATTCAAATTCAGATTTATCAAGTGCTACATGGTTGGTTACTCCAGCTTCCAGTGGCAGGAAGCAGCTTCCTCTATTTATTTACGACTTTCTAATTCGGTTTCAGCTAAATCGCGGAGCAACTGTGGCGTGCTCACTGGCATTTCGATGTGACAAAAGGCCGCTTGTCTTATCTCGGGAAATGCAGGAAGGCGACTGCCCCAGGACACTCTCCCAGGAGCAACAGTTACTGAGGGTGCAGTGCGGGTGTCTGTGCAGTTTTCCGAGAGTTAACAAACTGAAAAGCGGGCGCCACGCCCCTCGCCTGCTGGTGGCACGTAATTTATGCATGGCACAGGGAGCGATGCAGCGGCAGGACGAACTCGGTCTCAGGATCTCAGTCGAAGCGAAGGCTGAAAGGCAATCTGCAGTCGCCGGGGTCAAATGCTAAACATCAATCACGCAACCCACTGCCGGCCCTGGATTTTCACATACTTGCCTTGTGCTCCCCTATTGATTTCCTATTTGTTGCGGCTGCCGGCAGTGCAGCCTTTAATTGAATCGGTGCCGGAGTGTCCTGTCGATGGCAGGATTAGGCCGCACTCCAAGGTAACTGAGCTGCCACTTAATACGTAACATGTCGCAGCCCTAATTAATGGCAACCTGGCAGCAACTCGGCCAGGAGGAAAACCGCAGTCGTTGGCCTCCGTGTGGTGAGCAGTTGTATAAATAAACCTGGCCATGAAGAGAGGGTCCTTCAAGGATGCCTTTAAGCATCTCTAGCTTTGAGGAAGTAGAACTTTACCTTTTCGTTTTATTTTCAAGTGCTTAAAGGGGACTCTGAGAAATAAATGGAAATTCCCTTGGAAATAACAAACAATTAGTTTTGGTTTGCTTCAAAAACAAGACAATTTGAATTGTTTGTCTGACTTTTAGACAATAAAACTACGAATTAAAGTACAGATGGTATTGTTTAAAATTTGCAATTTATTTTTTCACAATATTCTGAATAACGAAGTCTAATGTTTACCTTAAATAATAAACTTTAATTAATTGTCTATTGATATCCCCCTTTGTCTGACTCTTTAAGAAGTTAATTTAAAGGTTGCTCTTTGGTGATTTATCGACTCGAGTGATGGACTGATTTTTAATAAACTTCCCGCTGCACCGGAAGGCAGAAAAGAGACGTGTTCGCACGGCAGACAATTAAGCGGCCATAAAACAAATCAAGAGTGCAAACGCCGAGCCGCATGCTACATGTAGCACATACAGTACATGCCACTTATACATCATAATGACAGCGAAGGCGTTTAATTAAAATTGACTCTCGGACGAAGGCAGGGAATTGGCGGGACGCGCGCATAATTGAAATTTTCCAATGCGTCATTATGGAGCCCCAAAAAAAGAACAACTAGCCGCAGCTTTTCCGACTCTCCCTATTTTTACGCTTTTCGCTTTTCTTCATTTTCCTGGGGCTCGCCGGGGAGGGGCAGCGTTAATTGCGTCGTGTTGACAGGCAGGAAGGCCGCCGCGGGGGTAGTGTGTTTGTATTGACAGCAAATTAAGCAGTTTTAATTACAATCAGGCGAGGCAGCAGCGGCAGCATCAGTAGCAGCATCAACAGCCGGGGCATAAACAATAAGCTGTCCGCCAGCAGACACACTCAATAAAGGCGATATCCACGCAAGACATCACATCGATATGGGATTTTTAAGGCTAAATATAGCAAGAAATAAGTTTAGGATGTTTTTAATATTATTTTAAATTCCTTATAATTTCCACATTAAAAAAAGAAAATAATGACAGGAAATTCCCATGTTTTTAAGTCATTTGTTCATTGTTTTTCCAACCTCTCAACCTATGTCCATTATTCAGAGTCAGTTAAAAAACTTATTTCCTCTCCTTTTACATATATACAAACATACACATTATTATTGTGCAACACGACATCGAACTGGCATCGATTTATCGCCGTTCATGTGGACAACTTAATTTTTCATTTATGTTTGCAAATTGCCTGGGCAATGATTTCGCCTTAATCAATTTACGGTACGTCAAAGGGTTAAATGGTTTCAACCGGCGCCGCCGCCGGGTCGGAAAATGGGTTCGGGGGAAATGGGCTCAGAACCGGAAAACTTGTCCCCTGGTCTTTGATGTTGCATGTGAGGGCTGCAAGTGGGCAATCAATACCTAATGAAATCTGAAATAGCAATACGAACAATAATTTGAGGGAGAGGATACCCTGAAGTAAGGGATAATGCTTACAACTCTGGCTATAAATTTTATGTAATATATTTTAAAATATACGTAAAATACGTATGTAAAAACCTTAAAAGTACATTCTCCTTATTTTTTTTTTTTCAAATATTTTGAATTTTACAATGAATATAAGTTCTAGATTTACTTACCTTTTCTTTGTAACTCGATGGCATTTTTCTATAAAAACGTATATGTCATTTTTAAAATCTTAAAATGAAACACCTTTAAAATAAATTTCTTTAAAATCTTATCATAATTTTTGGTGCGGCTTAAATTAAATAAATAAAAGTCCTAGCTTCTCCTGCTTAATTACACTATAATTCTGACTCTCTAAAATGTAAAAATAAAGGAAATAATAAATTGTGGACTATATTTTATATACAATTTGTTAAGAAAACCTTTGTAATATATTTCTTTAATCCCATTTTGTTTTACTTATAGTAAAATAATGTTTTTTTTTATGTTAAATAAAAGCATCAGCTTCCCCTACCTAATAACTTTATTTAAAGACTAAAATATACAGCATTAAACACATTTTCATATATAGATCCATATACATTTATCTAAAAACAATTAAATTATATTTCCTAAACTCCTATCACCATTAAACTGTTAACAAATTATTTTTATTTTTAATTTAAATCCTTGCTTTCCCTAGAGTTAATAACTTTATTTTTATGGACCCTCTTAAAGGCATAACAACAATTAAAATATACGCTACAAAATATAATTTCATGTCGTTTTACAATTATCTAAAAACCTTTAAAATATTTTACCTTAAATCCTTTTCATCAGCTTTATACACAAAATGTATTCTTCTTCAATTAAATATAAGCTAGATAATAATTATGTTTTCCGCCACTTAAATGTACATTAAAAACACCAAAAAAACACTCCTAAAATGTTAACAAACTATCCAGTAAAATATGAAACACATTCGAGGACACGCGGTCCATCGGTGAAGTTCCCAAAGCCCTCGCAGCAGGGTATGCCCCATATACATGGATGTGGATGGGAAAAAGTAAACTTTGACAATGGCCAATTTGGCCAAGTCGAAGGAGCGGCGCTGGGCGGAGCGAACCGAACCGAACCGCATCGCACCGATTACGAATGCTATCCATGTTCAATGGCAATTTAATGTGCTCCAGTGCGTAGAGTGATTTTTTCAAAAACAATCGAAAACCGATTGACCAGGGCAATAAAAGCCATTAAAAAGTACATTAAAAGCGCCCGTCCGCCCGCCCTGCGTCCCGCCGATGCAGTTGCCGCCACAAAGGGAATATTTAGAAAACAATTTAATGGCGATGCGTACAGTACACGGCACTTATGTGCGATTAAACTAACATTCCGGCTGACTGATGGAGTAAACAAGGCGCTGGATGCACGGTGAGGGATCCCACTTGAATGGCGGCGCTAATTGCAGGCGGATTTAATGGGGATGTGGCCGCGGGACTCGGTCTTAATTGACTTGAGCCGCGGGCACTGGACCCCGTTAGCCATCACAATAAACAACTGGCCAAGTTTTCTAATTTTGGCCTGAGACATACACCTGAATCAGAGCACAGCCCAACTCTGCCTCCCACGAATCCTTGGACCAACTCCAAGCGGTGACCAGCTGGTGTGACCAAGGGAACTTCACGAAAGTGGGACAGAGTTCCGCCTCGGTAATTCGCACCTGGCCAAATCGATAGCGAGTCCAACGAAGAATGAGTGTTCCTTCGCCTTCATTACCTATTTAATAATGTTTTCATCATAAATATTATTCCAACTGAATTAGCTCTTGGCTAACTACAACTTGCTCGGCCGATTAATTCAAGCAGGATTTAATTTCTCCAAAAAATACCGCCTGCCGACAGCTCTATCCTTGGCAGGACTCCGTGCACGGTCCCTGCTCATTGGCCAATTCGGTGCTAACTCAATTTAGGGACACTCGGTGAGTCCCTTCACCCTTCGCCCTCTGCCCGCCGTCTCCAGTGCCGGCCTCCTCTCCTTCTCAGCCGAAAAAGCAACATTGTCAGCCACATGCACGCGTACACGTGGCTACGCCGCCATTCAGGTGCGCGCAGCCAGGTAGGACAGTCAGTGTTGGCACAGGGATGAATAATATATAAAAAAATTAATTTGAAAATTAGAAAAAAGAAAATATTTAATTTTTTTACTTCTTTTATCTGTTTTTTTCTAGGTTTTCAGTGAAAGCCTTGAATTTATCCTTTACTAATTTAACTATTTTGAGTCTCCTTTTCGCTGATATAAAATCGTTATTACCGATTTATCTTTTTAGATTTATTTTACCAAGTTGTTTGGTATATTAAACTAATATTTTTAGAACTTTGAAATAGCAAAAATTAAGTTTTATTTGTAGTTTATTTATTTTTTAAGCTATAAACTAGTCAACAAGTCAGCACCGACTGGTTTCCGTAGGCTGGGCAAACTTTTTCTGTGCGCGCTCGAAAGTATGCAACGCAAAGAGTGGAAGACGGCTGGAAGTTGAGTGCACAGTACACACAGTGTGTGTGTGTGTGTGTGTGTAGTTGTGAGACTGTGTCGGTAAGAGGGGGGAGGTGTAAAGTGCGGTGCGTGTGTGTGGGTGTGGGTGTGGGGAAGTTGCTGAAAATTTGTCGTAAATATTAAAATTTCATACGTTTATGCAAATTCACTTTCGACAACTTCACTTCCTGTCGTGCTGTCTCTTCCTGCCTTCGCTTCTGGCTTTTACCTTTACCTGGCTTTTACCTGTGCCGCCTTGCCTTTCTCATCCTTGTTTCCTTTACTCCTCCCCGCCGCCCCCTCTCTCCTTTTTATTCTTACCTGTAAACTCATACCCGCCCGCCACACCTTTCTGAACCATTACCACACTCATTGTCGGCTTCCGTTATGACGCAGGCTCCACGGCAGGTGGGCTTCTTTCTGCCAGATACGTACACTATGAGAAATTCCTTAGTGATTTGTATATATTTAAAGATTTATATGGAGGTATCTCTGAAAGTTGATGAATAATTTCTATGTATTATGGATACAATCAAATACGAGCTACAAAATACGATTTCTATGCTAAATAAAATATAAAATCGATCTAAAGCTACCTATATCCAGGTTAAAACATATTTAAAACATGGAGTCATGCTTCCTCTTGTTCATAAAATTCAAATTCGAAGGCATCTTCAGGGCAATTTCTCTCCGTGCACTCGGTGACACTTACCTGAGGCTCTCGGAGCAAAATGAGTTGTCGCTTTATACGAAAACGAACATTTATTAAGTTGAAATTACATTACAAATAATTTTCGTATTATTGTAATGCACACACACACGGGCACACACACGGGCACACTCACGGGCACACACATGCGGGCACTGGCCTATGAGGG
The DNA here is from genome assembly GCA_018152175.1 of Drosophila jambulina. Classification (NCBI taxonomy): domain Eukaryota; kingdom Metazoa; phylum Arthropoda; class Insecta; order Diptera; family Drosophilidae; genus Drosophila; species Drosophila jambulina. The sequence goes on along the minus strand of JAECXH010000112.1, from coordinate 1,233,851 downwards.
GCGTGGCGAGTAATAGCCTTGTAATATTTATGTAAATGCGTAACTGTTGCCTCGCGCACATCTCCATGACGGCTGTCAGTCTCGGCCGGGCTCCAGCCTCCGCCACTTGCTTATTTATTCATTTGCATAAAATGTTTTAATAAAGATTTTGATTTAATTTCGGATGAGTGTGTGTGTGTGTGTGCGCGTGTGCGTGCAGGGGTGTTTGCCGAGAGTCCTAGCCGAGGGCGAGGACTAAGTAAATGGAATAATTGGCTTTTATAGCGTCAAATTTGTCACATCTCTTATGCAGATTTTTTTGGCCAAGTAAAAATTTAATTGAAATAATTTCTCGAACGGACTCAAATATGTGGGTATTTGAGTTATGAAAGCAGACTTTTGGGCCCAGAAACAAGTTAATATGAATTAACATAGACAAAGTCAATGAAACACTGCAAACATGTGTCCAAATCTATTAATTAAAATGTAAATAAAAGGCTGTGCCATAAACATCTATCATTGGAACCACAACTCTGACCAACTCCCCCGGGGGCTATTCAATCCAATTCCCAATAACCGAAAATACATACTGGCACGCGGATTTGCATATATAGTATGAGTCCGGGTATAATTTACTGTCTGCAACATTTGGCCAGCAGACAATTTAAAATATTTAATTTTCATGCCAAATAGGATGGCTCCCAACGATTTCCCATTACTGATAGTCCATAAATTTGTATTTTTTTTTTTTTATTTCTATAGACATTTAAAACTTAAACTGGATTAAGTGGACTGCTTTTTCCATTTTAATTGCAATGTTTATGTTTTCGGCTAGGCAGAGGCAAGTGGGTTAGTGCCCAGAGAGGTCTAGTTTCGCAATTGTCAGGAGAATATTTTGTATTTTAATACCCTGTTCTCTGTAGGTATATATATTATTAAGAAAAACCTCTATAAGTAAATAGTTATTCAGAAATAAATATATTCTCAAAAAGCAATTTACAGAAGTGTTTAAATGTGAAAGTTCACATTACTCATACGCAGCGTTGTCCGTGTACTTTGCACTTCTAATTAGTTTTCTTTAACTATTTAAATATTAAATATAGTTCATAATATTACTTGTTTATAGTAACCCATTAATAAATCTGATTTCAAGCACTAACAAGTAACTAAAAGCCTCAATACCCTCCACAGACATTGCGCATACGCAGCGTTGTCTCTGTTCTCTTCACTCGTAACTTATTTCTGTTAATTATTTTAGGTATTTCTAATGTATAATAGAGTTACTTCGTAGTAGATTCCATAAGTAAACATCATTTTCAGCCCTATCTGGTAACTAAAAGTCGCAACACCCCGCACAGACATTGCGCATACGCAGCGTTGTCCTTGCGAATTGCACTCCCTGTCTTTACATCCTCTGTCTTCATCTTCGTGTCGCTGCTGTCGCTGCTAGGTGGGTGTGCGGGTGTGTGTGCGTGTGTTTTCCGCCCTGTTTGTTTTAGCTAAAAGTGGAGGTGGAAAGTGGACAAGTGGCGTAAAAAAAAACAAGGAGAACTGGCACCAGGAACAGAACCCGGAGCAGAACCGTAAAGGTTGCGCTGCCTGGACAAGCGCTGCATACGAAATGCGTTGCAACGGGGCCAAGGGTTATCAGTGGATGACGGGGACGGGGTGGGTTTGGTCGGGCTTCCAGGGGTGGTGTGAGGGGCCGCCGGGGTCACCCGCTCATTGTTACAGTTTTCGCTGCTCCGGCATTCCGCTCACGTAGCATTCGTATAACTTTCTGTGTATCTGCATTCGCACCTAGCGCCCCTCCACCCCTGGCAGATATCTATTGTGCTGTATTACGGCGGCCATTGTTTGCCAGTTAGCCGAGAGTGGTGGTCCCCAAAAAGGGGAAGCAAAAAACAAGACAAGACACACACACAAAGTGAAAGGGCTGCTGCGTCGCCTCGTCTTATTTGCAATGATATTATGCTGTCGGTGGAGGAATGCACGCTGGAGCCTGCAGCAGGTCCTTCCTCTCCCCTGCCTTTGGCTGTCACTTATTAAACAAGCCAACAAAGGAGGAATTATTTATGCATTCGAAGAGTTTTTGGGCCAGGCACCTGCATTGTGCGTTGGCTCGTAAGTACAGTCTAGAAAATATTCAGCTCAAAGGAGCAATTCGGTGAGTGTTCTTCGTCAATCCTGTGAAGGTGGGGACTGAAATACATGGAAAATATAGTTGGGAAATTGTTTGGAAATCTTTATTAGGACTTTCTAAGTAAGACATACTTATCAGAAATATTTTAAGTAAGCTAATATTTTATATTTTAAGCTAATATTCAATGTTTAGTTTAATTTAGAAATTATTTAAGCGTTCTGCAAAGCTTAAAGGTATTTTCTGTGGGTTTACTTACTTTCTTATATAAAAATGCGAATAGAAGTACGATTTAAAAGCTCAAAAGGGGTAAAATTAATAAAAATATATAAGCTAAAGTCTATAAATTGATATTCTTTGAGGTACTTCAGAAATAGTTCTTAAAATTTATGCTTTAAATTAACCCAGAAATGTTTAATATCATTCTGTTTATTCATTCTGTAAAACTGATTTAAAAATATTTTTTCTCAGCAGGTTAACTTTCTCTAACCCGTAAACTCAATCAAATAACTCCAATAAGGCAGGTTCTTCTTCTTTTCACTGACACAAGCACCACTTACAATGGGACAATAAGCCCCAAGAGCTGTTTCCACCTGCCGAGTGGAATTATTGAAAATCTAAGGAGATATTTACATATATATTATATCTATATATATATATACTATATACCATAGATATTTGAACAAGTGAAAGCGCAAATGGGGCACGCTTATATTGAATTTTAAGCTTTCGACAATGACGACAACGGAAGGATTTGCGCCACGTCCTCCTCCGTCCTCCTCCGCCGCCCCTTTTTGGCGCGTGACTTTGTTTTAGCCTTTGTCTCCCCGCCCCACCCCTGTTCGTGTCTCTTTATTTCGCCAACATGTGGCAAAATTATTTCCGCTCAAAAATCCACTTCCGGCAACTTCCTCTATTCATGCCACACACTTTCACTTTTCATTTGCCGCTCTGCTCTTTTTCTTATTACTCGCTCGCTGGCTTTTGTTTCAGTTTATCCGCTCTTTGTTTTTAGGAAATTGAAAAACAGAAATCTCCCTTTGTGCTTTACGGTTAGAGAAAAGCGCCGTTTGGCGTCGAGTTGAGGACCTGCAGATGACAAATAAAGGTGGGAGCCAAGGTCCTTAGAGGGGTGACACTGGGAAAATCCTTAGAGAAAATAATTTTAGTTTTATTGGAAGCTTCTTAAGGAAGGAAAATGTTTTATTTCAGCTTTTAAATGTTGTAAAATGTTAAACATGAATTAAAAAATATGAAAATCATTTAAAGCCTAACCCTAAGCCTGAAAGCTCTCTTAAACGCTTAACTCCCATTTTATCTCATTTATTTCTATTATTTATATATCTATACCTATAATTCTTCCAGTGCTGAAACAACAAATCAACTTCGCCAAATGTCAGCAAAAGTACATCACACATAAATAAAAGAAAAGAAGCAAAAACACACACAACAAAAAAAAAACAAAAAACAAAAAACAAAAAAAGGGCAACAACGGAAAGTTGCTGCTGCTGCCTGCGCCTGTCCCTGTCACAATGTCACAAAAATTGAATAAAGTTTTCCTTTGAAAATTTACGCCCTCAGCTGGGAGTGTGTGTGTGTGTGTGCGCTTGGTGGTGTGTCTTTTTGTGTGCACCTGTTGATTGGAGGCTTCGGCAAAGGTAAAAGGTGAGAATCGCCGATTTTAATGGAGATTTCCCTAGAATGTTAATGGAAAACTACCTGGAAATGCTTCCAATTAAAACGGAAGTTAATATGGAAAGGGTAGTGGAAGAGATAGTGGCAGGGTTACTGGAAGGACTAGTAGAAAGTGAACTATTCCAGGCTTAGCTTGTGCCTCCTTTCATTATTAAACAGCACTTAACCCACAAAGACCCACTAACCGGTCAGTGGCTTTCCCTTGGGGGGTGTACAATTCCCTCCCTCTCTTCGAATGGCACCCTTCCTGCCTTCCCCCCTTTCTTGTCCTTTCCACGCTCGCTCCCTTCCCTTTCCTTGCCACGCGGTCCGCCAGACGGGCTAGAGACAAAAGCAATTCCCATTTGCCGTCCATTAATTAGGGAAAGCGTGAAACTGTTCCCAGTCAGCCGTGTTCCCAGTCAGCACTGTTCTCAGTTAGCTGTCCCACTGTTACCACTTCCACTGTTTCCAGTATTTTCGGCACTCTCTTAGGCGCTCTCTTAAGCCCAAGCGCAAGCAGGGGAAAGCAGAGCGTGCACCCTACAGAGAGCAGGCATTTCAGGGCTCGTTTAATCTAAAATGTTTCTTTTTTTCAATTATTTTTTAAAAAATTTAGAAGGAAATCAATTTAAGAGTATTTGCAAATAATTTATACAAAGCAATGCAAGCTTCAGCATAGATTTTTTACCCTAAAAAACACTTTTTATTAAGTTTTAAATAAGATAATGCAAGTATTTTAATCATTTTTTAATAAAATTAAGAGAAAGTAAATGTGATAGCACATAAAATAATTTATTTAAAACAATAAGACATATTTAAGCATAAGGTTTTTCCGTCAGTAAGAAAATTGTATTGACTTACATCAGACAGAGCAGATATTTTTCTATGTTATTAATATTTGCTTTGCTTAAGTGATTTTTCAAGGAAAGAATTGGGAAATAGTTTTTAATATTTTTTAAATAATTTTTACAAAAGCGTTTAAGATTTTCCTCTTCAAGAAGACAATTCATAGATTTTAAGGGCAGACAACGCTTGCTTAACATCTAAAAACTCCATAACCTTGGAATAGTAAAATAATATAAATAACCTCTAAAATTTTCTTTTCAGAAGAAAACCGGACCTCATCAGTAACCCTTGATTAAAGGGGCTTTCCCTAATCAGACAAACCCAGACTGGGAACAGCTGAGCTCACCCCTCCGAAATGAGAACAGCTGGCCCATAAGTGTTCCCGCTTTTTTGGAACCTCCAGGGGAAGTCCTGCCATCCTTCCGCACCATTCTACCATTCATCCTTTCGATAACATCGACAGGTTGTCCCAGTTCCGCCAGCTAATTAATGGCTGCCTTTGGCCCTTTAATGGGTTTCCCTGCGAAAATAAACGCACTTCGCGAGGGGAAACTATAAAAAACAATAACAGAGTGCAGAAAACAGAGTGTTTATCAGTTTTCCGGGGCTTATCGATCGACGGGAGTTATCGCGTCATGGGTGTGGGAAAAACACCTCGGCCAGGAATACCCTGGAGTCTTATCGGGAGGGCTTAGCTCCGCTTCGTCATGTCATGTAAGACCGGCACTATCTGCTCGGAAACACTCCTCCCGATGGCCTGTTGTTTAATATTTATTTTAAATTGTTTTCGCCGTGGAAGTGGCATTCATTTCTGTTGTTCTGCCCTTTTTTTGACCGCTTTGTCCGCCCTGTGTCTACTATCACTACTGCATTAATAATGCAATTTAATCATTCAGCCAGCCGAGTGGTCAAATATAATTAAGTAATATAGTTATGAGGGAGGCGGAGTGGATGGAATGTAATTCAAATGATTTCTAATCCCCGCAAAACACGCTCAGCGGGTTGGAAAATAAATTAAAGGGAATTAGAAGTGGAATATTATTAACCTTTTGCCGAAAAACAACAAATTAAAGGCTGTAATTGGTCACAGTCTATACTCTTCTTATATTTATTTAAATTTAAATTTAAATGTGAGCCACCTTTTTCCCTAAAAATACACCTTATTTTTCTTTGGTTTATATTTTTATTTCATTTTTATTTAGATATTTTTTGCATTAACATTTTGTTCATTGTTTGCGTGTTTCTAAATATAATAATAAAGCTTTGGTTATAGATTTTAAAGTTCTTGTGTTGGATAAAGGATAAAGAATCAAAGGATTATAGTTTAGGGATTACATAGTTGGGGTATTGAAGGAATATTGATAATCCTGGGAAGCTTCCAGGTACTAAGCATGATGCTTGCCGTGTCCATGCTTCGGGTGCTTCTTGTTCTTCCTGCCCTTGTCCTTGCACTTCTTCTCCTTTTTCTGGCAGTGATCCTTCGGCTTTTCCTCCGATCGGGAATGGGAACGGGAGCGCGGTCGGGAGTGGGCTCTCTCCTGATGGTAACGGGACAGCGAACGTCCGCGACGACAATCCTGGCCAGGTGGTGGCGGTGGTCCAAAAGCTCCCGGGGCGTAGAAGGGCGAAGAAGGTGCAAAGGATCCTAGGGGCTCAGTAGGCCTATGAGGCGGCCAAGGGAAGGCTCGGTGGGCATGTTGAAGGCCAAAGGGATGGCCATGGTGTGAGCCATGATCTGGACCATGATGTGGGCCATGATGTGGGCCATGATGTGGGCCATGATGTGGGCCATGATCTGGGCCATGATGTGGCCCATGATGTGGCCCATGATGTGGGCCATGATGTGGCCCATGATGTGGGCCATGATGTGGGCCATGATGTGGGCCATGATGCCTCCTGCCATGACCGTGCTTGTGCCTCTTCTCCACCTTTCCCTCGCTGTCCGAACTAGAGCTCGACGAAGAGGAGGAGCTCGAAGAGGAAGAGCTGCTGTCACGCTGCTTCCTGCCCTTCTTCTTCCTCTGCTTCTTGATCTTCTTTTCCTCCTCGGAGCTAGAGCTCGAGCTGGAGCTGGAGCTGGAACTGGAGCTCGACCTGGACCTGGACTTGTTGCCGTGCTTCTTGCTCCTCTTCCGCTTCCTGAGCTCCGGGTCGCTCTCCGAACTGGAACTGGAGCTAGAGCTGGAGCGCCCTACTCGACGGTCATGTGATCGACCCTGGTGGCCATGTCCGTGTCCGTATCCGTGTCCGAATCCGTGTCCGTGTCCAAAATCTCCACGATTTGCGTGGGCGGATCTAGACAGAGATCGGCTCCTCCTGCTCCGGCAGGCCGTGATTGGTTCTGGGGCCCACGGCAGGCCCATCCACCGAAAAAACTGGCACTGATCCTGCCAAGGTCCCAGCCAGGATCGCCGATCGAAGGCAAAGGGATGGGGACCAAAGTGATGGGGTCCAAAGTGATGGGGACCGAAGTGATGCGGTCCAAAGTGATGGGGGCCGAAGTGATGGGGTCCCAGGTGATGGCGACGGGGTCCGTGGCCATGTCCGTGGCCGTGACCATGTCCATGTCCATGTCCATGGCCATGGCCATGCTTGTGACCATGTCCATGTCCGTGGCCATGTCTCCTGCCATGATGGCCGTGCTTGCCATGCTTATGACCAATGCTGTGACGACGACCATGGTGGTGACCGTGAGGTCCCCGGCGCCAGGGATTGCGACCCCAGCCGTAGTCATAGAAGTTGATCTCCTGGTCCTCGCCAGAACTAGAACTCGAGCTGGAGCTGGAGCTGGAACTGGAGCTGGAGCTGGAGGAGCTCGAAGTGGAGCTAACGCTGTTCGAACGGGAACGGGCTGGGGGCGCCGCCCCCTCCGCCAGAACCTCTCCCTCAGCGCCCTTCTTGGCCTGCTTCTTGGCCAGCCTCTTGTCCTTCTTGGCCTGCTTCTTCAGCTGCTTCTTGGCCTTCTTCTGGGCCTTCTTGGAGGTGGCCTGCTGCTGCTCCTGCTCCTCGGCCAGCAGGATGCGCGCCTGCTCCAGCATGCGCTGCACCTTGGACACCTTCTTGAGGGCCTTGGAGAAGAGCCTGGCCGAACTGGCCGGGACCTTGGCTGCCTCCGGCTCTGCCACTGGAGACTGGGCCTCCTCGAACTCGATGTCGCAGTCGAGCAGCTCGACGGGATCCTGCTGCTCCTGCTGCTGACGCAGGTCTCTGGTCACCTCGCTCATGTCTAAGGACTCTCGCTGGAATGAATTTCCCTCAAATGCGGTTTTCTTTGTTCGCTTTTATCGGCTTGGGACAGTTTCCGTCGATTTCTGGCCTTTTCGCTGAGAGACGCTGGTTGGTTCTCCACAAAGCTGCAAGCTTGCGAACTGATGACAAACGCTCGCCGGCCGGCAACTTTTATACGCTCCGCGAACCCACGACCACGTCGGCGTCTGGCGCTGGCAGAGCGTTAACTCGCTGGAGGGGCAGGGGCGTGGGGCGGCACGGGAGGGGGCGGCAAGTCGGGGCCTGAGAACTAGCAGCAGTGCGAAATATGCGTCGCAGACAAAGGGAGAGCGAAATGGGTACAGTGGAGCCTGTTCCCTCGGGAAAACTACATGGAATTTCATCACTGGACACGCCACAAGTTAAGTTTTGAATTAAAATTTATAATTTCAATTCAAACTGATAGTTATGCCTTGAAGCAGCTTTGACTTGGCTTCAGAAAATATGCCGAAAGGTCCATCCAGATTCTATACAAGGGTGTACCTCTAAAACTTACATTTTAATTTCATTATTACTTTGTTAAAGTTCTATTAAAAAAAAACGCAAATTTAAAATTAATTTCTTCAAGCATTTTTCAGAGTTAACCTAGTGTTTCATAAAGCAAGATAAAACACAAATAAACATAAAAAACTAATTTTAAAGATGCAAGAAACTCCCAAAAATTGGTATTGATCAGTTATTATGATAAGTTAATAATAATTGAAATGATATTATTGACCTATTTATTTTTATTGTATTAACTAATTAAATTCCTGAGCCAACCTGATTAAGGCTGATTTCTTAAATGTTATATTCATCATAAAGACAAAACAAACAAACACAAATCAATTAAATTGTTATTCTATAGTAATAAGTGTACAAGCACATGTTTTGTTATAAAACAATGTATAAACAATGTGTAAACAAATCAAGATTGCTTTGTAAACAAGACGAAGCTTTGGGTTAAGGCTTCCATTAATGATACTCTCCGCCATATAATCCTCTGATGGCACTTTCTCCCCAGGCAGTCCCCACTGTAACTGACCGCTCTCCTTCTCTCTGCCTCTCTCTCTCTCTCTCCGCTCAGCTAAACAACAACCGAGCGAGACCTGTGATGGTATGGGTGCTGTTTTCGCAAATCCCACTATCAACTACGTGGACTTGGCGTCGTTTTCGATACACAAGTTATACTCATACAGAAATAAAAATAAAAACAGAGCAAAAAAACTACAGAAAAAGACGCAAACAAAGCCCCCAAAGGCCAGGCAATGGGGAATTTTTTGCATTTATTTCGCCCTCTGATGAAATACCTAACGTATGAGGTGATCCAAATAGATGTTGCATTTCGCAAGCTCAGGAAAATTCAGAAAATATGGAATATATAGGGAAATGTCTTAAGAAGGGTCTGGAAAAGGGGGGAAAACCACCAGCAAAGGTTACTGGAACTCATTTGCAGGGATCATCATGCATGCATCATGGAGATGGAGATCAATATAATGCTCCAGGAACTTCGGCTTGAAGATCCCTCATGCTCTTATTTGACCGCTTCATCTGCTGGAAAATCAAACCTGATCTTGATGTATTATATAGATATATATAACATATCTATTCGTATATATTTATTAAAGATATATATACTATATCCATTCTTATGTAGTTATTATAGATATATTTATAAAGATTTATTTTGAGGGCTTCCAAAGGAGTTTGGGGTATCTTTCAAATCAGGAAATCAGATAGGATCACTCTGTAGAAAGACCTTGCCAGCAGTATCTTTAATACATAATAAATATGTATATAAAAAAATTGGCAATCCAAAACTTTCAGATCACTTGAGACTTCTCATGTCTCTCAGAAATATTTGTTATATATTATCCATTTTATATAACATTATATTGTATTATATATACTCTGATTTTATTCGGAAAGAGGAATTATGATTTTCACCACCATCACTTTTTACAGTGCATTTTAATTTCACAATCTTACGAAATCCAATATTTTGCGAATTGCTTGTCACACTCGTTGAATATTTCATCAGATATGTATTATATACTTTATATATATATTATTAAAACAATTTCTTCAGGGTTTTCATAAAGAAGTTTTCGTAATTATTTTGGAAATTATACTTAATTAATCACATCTCTCTGGAATAATTATATATATATATATATATCTTGGATAACACACATTGAAGAATTATTGCATATATTTCAAGATCTTAAGATCTCCTTAAAAGATTTATTTCAAAAACCCAACACAATATAAAATATGCATTCGATTTTTAAATATATTTTTTATTCACATATATTTTGTATATAGTTGGAATATATTTTATATATTACGGAAATATATTCAAAGATTAAATATCAGGGTGTCATTTGGTCAGGGTTTCCTCTGCATGGAAATCACTATTTTACAGAGATCAGACATCATATATTAAGATCGTGGGGACTTGAACACAAAAACAAAAAATCAGCATTCACTTGAGATTTTACTTTAGCTCCAACTTTAACACTTAACAGCTCAACGACTGATCTTCAACAGGAGATCAGGAGCAATCTCTTCAAGCCTTGGGTTTGGGTTTGGGTTTGGGTTCGGGGTCTGGGATTATCAGATTATAATAGGGGTGTATAGTATTAAGAATGTATTTTGGGGGTCTCAGGGGATCAAACACAATATCACATGTAGGCAACTGCATTTATGTAATGACAGCTTGGCATGGAGAATACTTTGAATCTCTTTGGATATATATTGCTATATGGAGAGAGTGTATCTCTGGGGCACTGGGCACTGGACTTTTGACTTTTCTATTTTTATCCGTTGTCTGGACTTTCTTCTGTGTCTACTGACTATATTATTTAGTAGATATTCTTTGAACACGTTGCCAAATTGAACGAAAACTTTTTTTCGGCCGACAAATGCCTCCGAATCGTTCGGCCGATGTCGCCAAATGAAATCGCCTCTACGTGGCCCACACGCTCTGGGGAGGAGCGTTATTTCATGCGGTGACTCAACCTGGTCGGAAAAGCTCAAGCCAGAAACTTTGGAGAGAGGGAACTCGGAGGAGGCGAAGCTTGCGCTCCTCACTTTTCGATAATGAGACCTCTCGGGAACCTCTCCGAGTAAAGTAAACTACTTATATGAGTGTATAGCTTCTGGCGGATCGGGGGCTTTAGTAAGACCTTAGCTAAATTTTAAAATACTTAATTTATCAAAACTTACAAATATAAATACATAAATTTGTTTTCAGTGTTTATTGATATTTAATATCATATATCTATTTTTCATTATCATCGATTGAGAGTCCCGGAAACGCGCACATTTCAACATTTTTTGGCTGCGTCAAAAGGTGAACAAGCGATTAATTGCTACAAGTCATATATGTATATTCTGATGGGTCATTAAAATACTAATTACTCAATAATAAAATATAACAAAATAAAATATTAACAAAATTCTGATCAGTTTTTCAACATTTGACATCATTCAAATTGTCAAAATTTCTAATTTGCGAATTTTTTGCACAATAAAAATAAACACAGAAAGCTTTCCATTTGAAAATTAACTCAGTTAGCTTACTTATCGATTTTTAGATATTTAAGAATTGATTTTGAAATTATAAATTAATTTTATATTCAATAATTTATGATGATTTAGAATACACAATGTTTTTATAGCAAAGATGGACTTATTTTACATTTATTACAAAGCCTTTTATTGATTCACCATGAAAAAGAATTTTATACATTATTTGAAAAACTATTTTTCATGTAAAAAAGTTTTAAGGGTTTTTTTTATTTTTTAAATTTATACATACATATATAGTTTATCCAGCAGATGACTTATGACTTATGATAATTTAAAACCCATTATATTTAAAGTCAAATTAATAATAAAATGTGCCAGAAATTCCTAATTTACAGTCAGTAAAATCAATTAAAAAATACATATACGTAATATTAATATCTAATTGATTCTTATTTAGATGCCACAGATAACCTTCAGGTTCGGAAGATTCTGGGTGTTACGACAATAACGCTGCCAGCCGTTCCAGTGCTGAAAGCCATCGGAGGTGTGAATCCGCTTGGCGCAGGCCGAGGCCTCCATCAGATTTTCCTCCAGGAGATCTGGAATGTGGAGCTATGTACTTAGATAATCCGGGATACATTCAGAGCCCCTTACCCTCGCACTTGACATTGCAGATGCCGCCGCGTCTGCCCTCCTGGCAGAATCGGCTGTTGATCTGAAACAGGCCATAGTTCCGGGAGCCATTCGGGTTCGAGGTGATCCTGCTGGTGTCCAGGTCGCTTTCGTGCTCCAGCAGGCAGATCCCTGGGAAGAATGATAATGAGAATTAGATATAACACGAAATTAATTTCTAAAGTCAACAACTCACAATTGGAGAGCAGCGAGCGATCGAACCTGTAGGGCGGATCGAGCAGCTTGCGAGCCAGCTCGCAGCGAAGGTAGCGCTTGGCCGAAACCGAGCCGGAATCGCTGGCCAGCAGGAGCAGGCCCACGCCCAATCCCAGCCAGAAGCAGGGCAAACCGAACGGAGCAGCTCTCATCGTGCAACTGGCCTGGGGTTCGAGCGGGAGAGCGATGGCTGGGGTGGAGCTTTTGCGTCTCGACCTTGGCCGGCACCTGGCCCATTCCGGGGAATGGGATCAGCTGGAGAGGGCAGATCGGCGATAAGGCGTTGATTTCATTTCCCAGAAGTGTAGAAAACCGGCTCTCAATCATGCATACTAATTATTATTATAATTAAATCCAGTTGCTGCAGTTTCTACTGTACTTTTCACCCAGAAAAAGAGCTCTGACGGCGCACAGTTTATTCGTTAATCCTTTAATGACTTCCTTAAATAGTTTAATTATCACAACTATGTGTTCATTTTAAAAGCGAAATGGTTTATATCTTAACGTCGTATTAGTCGGGTTTTCATTTTGTTTTGTATTCTTTATTTATTTTCGTTTAAATGAAAATTACTTAAACCTTTTCCTGGCTGGTTTTTACAAAAGTCGCAGTTTTCTGCTTGCCTTGTATATAGTTCTTCAATTTACATTGGTTTTTTGAGGGGTTCTTCGTTGAATATAAATAAATATTTTAAGCTTGAAAAAAAATTGATATAATGTTGTAAAAAACAAAAAAAAAATTGGGAGAAGTATGAATGAGCATTGGAAAAGTACTCTTGAATTCTCTTCACATTTCTGTTAGAATCCATGCAAGTTCTCTCGTGAAATACCTCCTTAATTTACATGCGAGTCCAAGGTCTAGGCTTTACATATCATACTTAGATGTTTAAGCCTAATTCATAAGATAAACTGTCTTTGTGTATACATATTCATATATTATATGCTTCGCTAAGGTATAAATCTCTCGTGGCACCTTCCGCCTCCGGCTGCTCGGCCCTCTTGGGCTGTTCCTCGTATATAGACCCATTATATAGTGTATACGGTATATAGTATATAAGTTAAGATTACAGCAAAGTTAAATTTATTGGCAGAAGCGAGCAATTGGTTGTGGTTTATTCCATTCGTGTCTCTGGCGTGTATAACTTATGAACATTTATCAGCAAATAGTTCTTCTCTTCTCTGCTCCTCCTCTCGTTTCCGTTGCCGCCTTGTCTCGTTCGGCATTCTCCTGGCCCTTCTGCTGTCCTGGCATGAGGCAATCAGCTTGGAAAAACTAAACTTAAACGTTTGCAGCTAACTAGAACTAATAAACACAAAAATTTGTTTCCCCCAAATGTCTTTTTCCTAAATGAGCAAAAAAAAAAAGGAAAACAAACAAGAAAACAATTTAAAAGAAAACAAAACAGTATTTCGTGTCCCAGAAAGAGAGAGAAGCGCAAGAAATGCTATGCGACCCCTCTCCCTCTCCCTCTTTGCCGTCTCGTTCTCCCCCAATCTTGAGCTGGAGATCTCCCCGTCCCCCTAGTAAGTTTTCCTTCGTTTCCTAACTTAGTTTGTCATCTTGTGGGCCTAACTCCTCCCCTCTAGCTCCCGGTAAATGCATAAAAGAGAATGGGGATAAATGTCAAAAACTTAAATCTGCGAAAAAGAGTTATTAGTGTATCCTAGGCTAGCTCCTACTCCTTACCCCCACCTAGTAGATGCGCTCGTAGAACAGCAGATAGGCCTGCGCCTTCAGCGCCGAATCCTCGCTGACCTCCTGGACGCGCGAGTCGGACACGTAATACCATTTTCCCGGCGGCGCCTGCACATGGGCGGCCTCCTCCTCCTGAGGCGCCTCCTCCTGCGGCGCATTGCCGCCGTCATCGGAGGTGGATGAGTTGCTGCTCGAGAAGTCATCGCTGTCGTCCATCGCCTGCATATGCAGATCGCGCGCCTTCCGCTTGGCCTGCAGCTCCTCCAGCTTCTTCAGCTGCTCATCGTCCTGATCCAGTTCCGCCTTGCTGCCCAGCGGCAGGAACTTGTAACGCTTGTCGCCTGGCGTCACCTTGGGCCTTACCTTCACGTACGCCGTGTAGTGACCGCCGTACATGCCGCCCGAGTGCTCCACGACGCCGTAGAGGGCGTACAGCAGCTTCTTCTGCTTGCGATCGATGTTGGGCAGATTCTTCACCTTGGAGCCGCAGAAGGCGGCAATGTCCAGCAGATTGGGGTAGCTAACCGGTCGCGTTAGCTTGCGGAAGATGCAGCGCGGTCCCAGCTGGAAGCGCTTCAGATGGAGGATGAGTACTGCCGGCGGACTGGAGATCAGCAGCTGCTTGGTGGCATTCGTGTTCACCGACTTGGCCTTGGGATCGCTGCCATTGAGGCGCAGCGTGCAGCTGTCGCAGCCCACCTTGTTCTGCCCGGTCATAAGCTCCACGGCGGTAAAGTTGTTTAGGCAGGACTGGACGGAGCATTCGCCGTCCTCGCACTGATAGCGGGGCGCTATCGTGGTGCTCCAATCCGAGTAGCTCTGCGTGCGCACACGCTTCGGGCGGGCCTGGGCCTTGGCCAGGGCCTTGGCCAAGGCTGACGTCGGTGCTTGGCTTGCCGACGGCAGCTTTTCCGTCTTCAGCTGGGTCTCGTTCTCTGTACCTTCCCCTTCTCCCGCAGCCAAGCCATTTAGTCCGCCCTGCTCGGCCCCAATGGATAGCTGACGTATGAGGCTGGCTCCGTTCTCCGATAGGCCGGCGCTGACCAGACTGGCTGCCGCTGTGACCTTGGCCTCGCCCTCCGCTTCTGCTTCGTCAAGTGTTCCAGCCACGGAGGCGGACGAGGAGGAGTTGTTGCCGGTCGGCATGATAATGGTGCTCGTGCTGCTGCTGGTCACGTTGGTGCTGGTGCTGCTGCTGGAGGCAGTCGGTGCGGGGCTGGTGGCTATGCCAGAGTCTGCAAGCAAGAGGCGTTTAGAGGTCGCCGCTTCCTAAATCTAGATTAAACCCAGTTCAGACCTAGGCCACTCACCATTCTCATCCTCTTCCAGCGAGTCTTTGTCCATGTGCTCGGGCGTATCGTCGCGCTTCTCGCCCAGCGGCTGGGCATTGCCATTGCTGTCCGTATAAAACTTGGCTGTCGCCAGAGCTCCTGGAGCGGCGCCAGTGGCCGCTGCTGCCGGTGCAGTGTCCTCCACCAGATTGTCCTCGACATCGGCATCCGAATGCTCTGAGGTGGTCGAGGCAGACGAGGTGCTGTTTTCGGCCTGATCCTTGGGCTGCTCTTCCGTCTGCCCGTCGCCAGAGCCCAGTCCATTTCCGTTCAACTTGAGGTTGAGCTTCTGGGCCTGCTTGATGCGCTGGTGCTTGGCCGCACGCTTGGCCTTGCGCTCCCGCTCCTTCTCCCTCTTCACCTGCGACTTGGTGGGACCCAGCTGCGGCTCCGGCTGGTCGCCGTGGAGGTAGAAGGAGGACGAAGCCGTAAAGTTCACATTGCCATCCGAAAACTTGGTGTTGATGGCCGTCTGACCGCTGGCGGGGATCATGGTAGTGGTAGCAGTGCTATTTGTGGGGCTGCCGCTGCCCAGTAGCGAGAGGTCGGGACTCGGTTTGCGACGCTGCGGCGGCTGCGGCTTCTCCACGGCCACTGGCAGCGACATGTCCAGGAAGGATTCGTGCCGCGACGACACACTGTGGCAGTCCTGGCAGGTGAGCGTGGACACGAGGAAGCCACGGAAGACCTGCTCCGGGCGCAGGATGCGATCACCAGCCTGATTGCCATAGATCTTACACTTTTGTCGCATCTCATCCGACACACTGTCCTGGTCCTTGTATCCGAGATTCTGCAAGATTACGCGCTGATAGCGCTTCAGATCCTCGTTACGCACACTCTCCAGCAGCTGGCGGAGCAGCTCGTGGGCATCGTGCTGGTCGCCGCCCGTGAACTGCGGGCACTTGGCGCACAGCTCGTCGAAGAGCTTGCTGGGCGTAAAGACGCTACCGCCGGCTTGTAGCTCCTCCAGGGCGTTGGCCAGGGCGGCGGTAAGCGGCCCCCAGGAGGAGAGTTTGCCCTCGATCTTGGGCAGTTCGATGTCGCCCTTGTCCTTAAAATTGAAGGTGCCACCAGGCAGAGTGAATCTATAGGGCAAATCGCAATACAAAATTATTAATAATTAACCATGAACCATGAAAGGAAACACTGGAAATAGGCACTTAAATGCCACATGCACGCCTAACAAGTACTTAGTAAAGGAAATTGCGAAACTTACTCCTCTCCCGGCTCGGCCAGGTCCCTCAGGTCGGACAGCAGGAAGGGCGTCTGGGCCAGGCACTGCATCACCGCATTGAAGAAGCAAGTGTTGCCCAGATTGGTCAGTCCCCGCACCCTGGGCAGCCGATCTAGTTCGTTGAGGGTTGGGCGCGGCAAATTGCCAAATTGACTAGCATTGACCTGGGAAATCCTCTTGGCCATGCCGGGCACCAGGGTCAGCGAAGCGGACACCGACGGCGCCGGTGGTGGCAGTGGTATGGCCTCCTTGCTGGCTGCTCCTGCGTCTTCGAACGAACCACCGCCCGTCATGGGCACCATGGGCGTTAGGTGCTCCAGCGTGGACTTGAACTTTTGCTCGATGTAGCTAATGGTGGGCGGACTGGGCGTGGCGGTAGTTGTAGTAGGCGGCTTCTGGGCCAGCCGCTTGACCAGCTCCACGCACTCAAGGAGGTTCTTGCGCATATTCGAGCAGATCTTCATGTCGCACTCGTAGCACCAGATATCGAACGAGCGCGTGTTCATGGCCAGGGCGTGAGAGTCCGAGTGTGGTGTCTGTAGGGATTGGAGAGCGATTAGAAGAGTCACTCGAAGGAAGACGGGAGGAGGAGACCCACCTGGTAGTGCTCTAGGGCATGCTTCTTTCTGGCCCGCCCGCACAGCTGGCTGCCGCACTTCAGGCACAGCCAGAGCGTGCTGTCGAACTCATAGTCGCCGGGCTCGCCGCCTCCCGCTGATGCTGCTTCTGATGGCGATGATTCTGTTCCTGGGGCAGCGGTCTTGGCCTGGACCAGCTTTTGGCACTGCGAGCACTCGTACAGCAGGCCGGTGCTTCGGAGCTGACGCCGCAGTCGTGTGGCATCCACCGCCTTCTTGATGTGCTGACAGTTGGACGCTGTGGGCGTGGCGCCGTCCATGCCCGTGCCGGAGCCCAGGGTTCCGCTGCGATGGTGCTGCAGCTCCTCCCCGCCGGAATCTGTGGAGCTGGCCTGATCGTGGGCATCTGTCTGGCGCTTCTTTACCATCTCTGACAGCTGACTGGCCGGGGCCTGCTTGTAGGCGCGATCTGTGGGGGAGAGCCAGATGATACGAGAAAATTAATAAGGAATTAAGATGTATTTCAAATAGTGGAAGCCGAAGCCTTGCTTTCGAAGAAGTCGATGAGGCGGGAGGTCATCGAATTACTGGGCATCCGACTCATCGCTCGGGTATTCGGTCCTCGTACTGGTCCTGGTCTCGATTTGGGCCCGGTGCGACTGGCATTAGTCGCTTTGTTTGCTTTGTTGTCTTTCGTCACACGTTCTGTCGTTCGTTCGTTTGTTCCGTTCGTTCGTTCGCCTTTGAGGTTAAGTTTGTTGCTTCGTTGCTTTGTCGGTGCGTCGCAGCGCAGCCAGCGTCGGGTAGCCCGCCCAGCACCCCTTCTGGTCAGGCTGGTGTTTTATTTCCCACGAAACTCACATATCTGGCCAGGAGACTTCTGGGGAAGCGCAAGGATTCGCGGAATTCAGAGCCACTCAACCCAATTCCCACACTCACGCACACACACACGCACGGCGTGAGACTGTCGCAGCAGACACACACGCTTCCACATAAGCGCAGCATGCAGACACTGCGTCTGTGACCCAAACGCCCCCCTTAACACACACTTCCTTCTTGTTGTTGTTATTGTTTTCTTTTTGTTGATTAATTGCGACTTTACCTTGAATACAGCAATTGCAAAACTTCGCTTTGAGTTGATAATCGCACTCGTGTGCTAAGTCTATGAGCCAGCGTGACCTGACAACTGTTTTAAGCCAAAAACACTTCCTCGGGCATGGGCTGCAAGAGAGCGGATTTTCACCGCAATGCCAGCTGGTCACACTTGCTTTGAGCGGAGACGTGAGCAAACTACGTAACGTGAACTAAATCTTGCGATGTGTGCTGTAAAAATGTCTATGGATAGCGATATTTTCCACGATTGCACTGCAGATAAAAGGAAACTTTTACTCTGTAATAAACAGCACTAGTAAAATGTGGGAATGCTCAGCCTCTAGTATTAGAAATTAAAATGGTGTGTAATGTGTAATGGTATTAATTTGTACACCGATGGTATTTTGAAGCGTTAAGGCCACGGTCACACTGCCGAGTAAAATTAACCGTTGCTTTCGCGCGTATATTTTGCAGAGTTTTCTTAGAACGCAAAAACTTAAAACTTGGAAATATTCGTGTAAGTATTGTCATTTAAGCACTATAATGTTGTCTTAACAAGCCCCATCCAGCGTTGTACTTTGAAAATCATGCAAAACTTCTAGAACTCACGATTTTCTCTACATTTACGAAGCACTGGAAGGCGGACGCCATGCCGCGTAAGAACCAGAAAAATGAAAAAAAATCTCTGGAAGTCGTGTCGCGTGGGCCATCTCGAAGTCCCGCCGCCGCGTTGCTCCAAGAAAAGCCACAATTCGCTGCGGCTACTCAAAATATTGGAGTTACTAACGAATTTAAGCAACCGGCACCCGAGACATCCAAAATGGCGGCCAATTGGGATCGCTTGATGGTAAAGACTGCCGCAGACATTAAACTTCCAGTGGCGGCTTCCAGTAAGAGTGCTTCCAATCAGCTGGAAGTCCCACAGACACGTCAAACACGTCGATCTAGGGATGTTTCCAGGGAGATAGAAAATGCAGATACCAATCCTCCCATCGAGGCTTCTCTGGTAGTGACGCCAAAAAGAAGCGGGACCCCTTCCTTCTTCGAGGCTAACAAGAAGATGAAGATGACGCCTCTGCATCTGCCCTTTGATAATTCCAAGCCAAAGTCGGCAGACGCAAAGCTCCCAGTGGCGGTTGCGACTTCCAAGAAATTGGAAGGGAAATCTTTCAAAACTTCGGAGCTTGAACTAAATCAAAACAAGGAAAATGCTAAGAGAAACGAAAATCCTGCAGTCGTCAAGGGTGGCCTAGTACATTTCACTCTCCCACAGGGGGTCGCTGGACAGGGTCCAGCTCCCAAGCCAGCGAGCTCTGTTGCAGACATTGAAGAAGCACCCTGTGACTCAATGGAGGTATCTGCCAGGGGAATGCTCGCTCCTTCGGGCAAAGATAAATACTACCTCGAGCAGTTCCATAAGTTTTACGAGGACTACAAGGCTTGCAATGCTAAAATTGCCAAGCGTTTGCTCAAATTGGAAAACAGTAATACCCAAAAACACTATGAAAATATGTCGCTGAAGAGTCGGTAAGATTTAGCATTTCTTGAACTGTCTCAATCTACAGTACTCGCTATTCTGTACATTCCAGGCTTGATATTATGACAGACAAGAAGACGAATCTGGAAAACAGGGTGTCACTGCAAGATCAGATGAACAACGAGCTCAACGATAAGTATCTAGACGCTCTAAAGGCGCGTTCCACCGTCGAGAAGACCTGCCAAAGCCAACTTGAAAGGGCCAAGTCACTTATTGACCAACAAAAGGCAGAACTTGGCGAAAATCAATCGGAAATCGATCGTCTTAGGGCTGAGGTAATCGATTTCGAGTATTTTTTATCATTCAAACATTTACATTGTTATATTTTTTTCTATTGTAGCTGAAAAACATGCAAGAGACTAATCGCGGCATGGGATGTGTTCTCAGCGATCTCCAGATAAAATTGAAGAATACTGAAGAGACTGCCACCAACCTTTTGAATCAAAATAATAAGCAAGCGAAAGAGTTGGAAGAGCAAAAGCTCAAAATACAAGATGGTGTCGCAGAGCGGGAAACTCTCGAGGTATTTTTTTATATATACTTAAAGAATTCAATGTTTAAATCAACTGCATTTGTTGTCTGTTGTATTTGTACTAATAATACTCTTTACTCGTTGTATTTTAACTCGTTCTATTGGTACTCTTTAACTAGCTTCTTGTATTTGTGTTCGTTTTACTTTTGTACTTTGCTGTATTTATTTAGCCATACTCTCAACTCGTATTTCCATTTGTTAACAGCGTCGAAATTCTCAGCTGGAATCTGAGTTGGAGGAAAGGACACTGGAGTGCAATGACCTTAAGCAACGTCAAGTGGACTTCGAAGAGCTGCAGTTGCAGAATGAGGAAATCGCAAATCAGCTCGAATCCAGCCAAACTGAAAAGGAAACAATGCAGAACTTCCTCAAAGAGCGCATTCAAGAGCTAGAGGCTTCTCGGAACGTGCTGATTGAGTTTAACGAAGAATACAGCAAAGAGTCAATCGAGCTGAAAGCTGATAAGGAAGCATTAAAAGCAAGTAATTATTCCTAAAAAACCCGACCTAATGTAATGAACCTTTTTGTTGCAGGAAACAATTTCTAACCTAAGGACTACCTTGAGCCAGCAGGCACACGATCTTAAGGAGCTAACAGAGAGTCATGAGCAACTTCAAGTGGCAAACCTCCAGCAGTTCTCCCAACACAGCGCAGAGCTCCAAGAGTGCAAAGCTCAAAATATGAAGCTGGAGGAAATCATCAAAAGTTTTGAAAACAAGCTGCAGGCTCAAGCTCAATCCCTGAAAACTGAACAGGAAAATCGTATTAAGGAAACCCGTAAAGGTGAGGTCCTTAAATCCGAGTTAGAAGGCGAAAGAGAGCGTTATCAAGCCGATATAGATGCACTCAAGACTGCACTCGAGCATAGGGACAAACATTCGAGTGTTGAGCAAGCGAAGATCCGAAGTCTTAACACTGAGCTAGAGGAGCTAAGGAAGATCAATATTGGTCTCAAAGACGAGAATAAGCAGATGGGCAACGAGATATCAGCAGCAAAAAAAAAGTTCGACGAAGAAATAAAGGAACTAACGAATAGCCTTAAGGTAACACACATCATTTTGACAATGAATAATCTATCTATAATTCTACAATTTGCAGAATAAGATTTTCGGCTTGCAAGAGGACCTAAAGCAGAAGGAAGTTAAACTGATTGGCCTTGAGCACGAGAAGAATGTAAGCTCAAAGAATTTCTCCCTGTTCAGTTTAATTTTTCTATCTCGTAATATCCGCAACAGGGTATCATAAAGCAGCTAAAGGAGAAAATGAGCACAATTTGCAGTACCATCGAGCAGCCGATAATTGCCTCAGCAATAGCCGGGTCGCCAGAGCCCGCGAAGTCCCTAAAGAGGCTGCCAAGAAAATCGCAAGAAGTCAAGCCCACTTTCTTCAACAGAACTTCTGGCTCAGCCAAAACACGTAGGGGCAAAAGAATTGATTATATTAACATTGAGTCGGACTTTGAGAGCGAGGATGATGAAATACCGGTAAAAATGCTGATTACCAAACGTGAAAATTTGGCTGTAGTGATGCCCCAAGAGGACTTGTTCGACGCTCTAAAGAACGGGACTACTTAGGCGAGCTGATGGAATATATCAAATAATATGTATGTACATTCCACTCATTTCTCATACCATTACATAGCTGAAAAAGGAGAAAACTAGTAAGAAGTAATCGCTGATTACCATCAGTACTGGAGTTCAATAGGTTTTGAAATATCACCGACCATTTTTAAGTTATATCCAAGTACATCTCTTCAAAAACTTGACGCGTTGAGCAAGTATTTTTCAAGAACGAATCGTACTTTTTTCTGTGCCTTTAAGTTGCGTTTTCTCACGCCCAATTTCATTACTTAACAAACTTGTATACTTTCCTTATGAAACATTCTTCAACAAATTGGATAAATAAACATAAATACTGTTCTAACTAAAAATCATATTTTATTCAAAAAATCAATAATCGTATGAAAAGTTAAATTAATGATTAAATTCGGTAGTTTTCGATAATACAAATTTCATGTCAGAAACTTGCCACACATAGATGTCCGATCTTCTTCGGTGAATTTTAAGCAATGAATACTCGATTATATTCGATATACATTTCTACACTGAAAGAAAATATAACGTGAACAAAGGCCTACGATCTGGCTTCCAATCTGAATCCGAGTCCGAACTTTGCCGCACCTTTCCGATTTACCCCCGGAGGGGGGCGTTTCCCGGGGCAAAAAAATACGAAAAAAGTGTAAATAAAAATAACAAAAAAAAGAGGACCTAAAAAGATCCACTCGACCGACTTAATTCAGCAATCAAAGGCGAGTGCAACAACAGCGCGAACGGTATATGAAAGGAACTTGAAAGTAAAAACCCTATCATAAAGGAAACTTCCAGACATAAAGTCCCTATAATTACCAACACCCCGAACCTTGTAAATGCATCAAAATTGAACCGCCCCTTGGGCAATATTTCATGAAAACAGAAAAAAGCGAGGAGCGGCGACCATGAAGAAGGGGAGAAAGAGGATGCCATGGGGAAGGAGCAGGAGGGGCGGACAAAGGGGGAACAAAACGCGCATTCAATATGCAGCTTGAATCTTGATCCTAACACTATTTACACGCAGAGAAAGAACATAACTTGGGTTCTGGGGTTTTAGCCCTTAATGTGATACTTATTATTTATACTTTCATTTAGTTAATATTTATTAATTTAGGTTACCTTATGCAATATTTAGGCTTAGAAATATCACATGACATGGTTTACTACAACCACTCTTACTACTCTACTAGGTTCCTGTTCACTTACCCACGATTACTTATATTTTCTTCGAGTGTAACGCCTTAATTGAGTTGTCGCCTTGGCTTTGTCGTTTTTCCCTGGCTTGATTTCTTTTCATGATTGTGTGCGGGAAAATTCTTGAATGACTTTCCACAGTGCCGTTCCCATCAGTTTTTCCGCCTTGATCTATTAACGCTTTTGTTGGCAAATAGTACACCGATATTGTCCCCTTTTTTCTCTCCGATTCTCGCCTCGAGCCCTCGCCCCTGCATGTCTTTCGATCCTCGAAGACACACAGGAACTGTGCGCATTAGGCCTCATAATGCATAATAACACCACGGATAATTTCGCAAAAAAGAAAAGCGAGGGGACGTGGAGGAAGACAGCATTGGACACGGCCAAGATGAGGGGCTAAAAAGAAAAGAAAAAAAAACGGACAGCCGACCGGGGCCAAGTCATGTTCCAGCCTCCGACTGCGTCATCATCCGACCCTCTGGCTCTGCCGCTGTCTCGGTTCCTTCTCGCGAACACTGCTAGAAAAACAAAGAGATAGTTTCTGGAGTTAATAAAAATCGTACAATTAGTTATGGGTACTTTTGAGTAATTCAGTAGTTTATTAATTTTTATTAAAAATTTTTAAAATTAATTAAAAGAAACTCTCTCGTTCGCTATTCCTGGCAAACCATGGAAAAAAGATAGGTAAAGAGTGTTCTTCAGAGCTCTGATTCGTTTATATTCAGTTTTTAATAGTTGTAACTTTTTTCATAGCAATGTTGCAAGTTATTTTCAATTGCAAGTCATATAAGTCATATAATTTTTACAGTGCACCCCCTTTGGTGTCTGCCCCGTCGATTGCCTTTACAAATTTGCTGTAATGAATATTTCGCAGAAGACGTAAAGCGATTCCCGGATGGCTGCCGTTTTGCTCCCGCTCCATGTGGTGCTCCTCCAGCTCCTCGTGCCTCTCCTTCCCCTCTCCATGTTGCATCCCATCCTGATCTCCCATCCTCCGCCGCTGCTCTGTGGCTTATAATCTTCATCGAGATGATGGGGAGGCATGCAAAGCGGGGCTTAGCTTTCGATTTTTGCTTCAGGATTTAAATGTTTATGGCTGTGACTACCTGGAAGAAGGATTCAAAGTCTAGGTTATCTGTAGGGTTTGAGTCACTGATGACTCAGTCATTGTATTTTGTACGATTTTTACATATTTGAACTCGAAGTTTTGAGTTTTAAAATTCTCAATTAAATGTTTGAATGAAATGCAAAATATTCCCCGGCGAAATCGGAGAATGGGAGAATAAACTTATGTGTGTGTTCCTTGATTGTTTATTTTGCCTTTATCTTGTTTCGCTTTGTGTTTTTGTTTGCTTATTTTTATTTTGCTTTGCAAACAAATTGCATCATAAATTTAAGGACTTGGTCCGTCCGCTGTGGCGCCTCGAGGATTGCGTGTATTTAAATCATTTTTCTTCTTACAGCTTCTGTTTCTGCTGCCCCTTTTGGTTTGATCATTACCTCCAGCATTGGGTCTCTCTGTTTTCCCGTCTTCTGTTTCTGGGAATTGTCATTAGTTGAATTCCATTTTATCCTCCTCCTGTCCCTCCTGCTCCTCCTGCTCCTCCTGCTCCTCCTGCTCCTCCTGCTCCTCCTGCTCCTCCTGCTCCTCCTGCTCCTCCTGCTCCTCCTGCTCCTCCTGCTCCTCCTGCTCCTCCTGCTCCTCCTGCTCCTCCTGCTCCTCCTGCTCCTCCTGCTCCTCCTGCTCCTACCTGTATCAGCTGTCGGAGCGGGTTAGTTCAAATGGCCTTATCACTCGGACGCGGCCGTCGCTCTGTTATCATTTAATGAACGCCCCGCTTCGGCTTCGGCTTTGGCTTCCACTTCCACTTCACTTCACTCGAGGACCATTCCCTTTCCCATTCCGATTCTCAATCGTATATAGCGATCCCATACCCCGGTGTTACGTTATCTTAAGAAGAGGGAAGACCACTCGGCCGCCACAGCTTCGGCACTGAGAGAAAAAAAGCAATTAACTTTGACCTTATTATATATAAATTATATTCCAGTCCGAGGTTTTCCACGCAGTTATTTCCTACCCTAAATGCCATAAACACAACAGCCGAGTCGATCTAGTATTGTCCGATAGAACAAAAAATAATTATATATATATATTTTATATATATATTATATTATTTATATATATATTATTATTTATATATATGTTATATTTTTCAAAATTTTATAACATAACAAATTTTAATAATTTACATTTTAAATCCAATAAAAACTAACACAGAAAAAAATTTTAAATAGAAATTAAAGTATTTTAGGGTTGGTTATGAAAGGTTTTAAAATAGATTCCCCCGAACCAAGGATATACAAACTTCGACTTCCTAAAGTTCGTTTCTTTTGTGTTTATTAAAATTATGAGAAATTAAGGTTAAAAGTAATTAATTTCTGAATTTAAAGTTAAATTAGCTGTAATATGTAAAATCATTAATTGATATGCTTTAATTAAAGCACTTGAGATATTTAATATATACGGAAATTTGAGACTAAAATAATTTTAACGGTGCTTCAAACTTATATTTTTCTTATATTTTTAAGTATTTCAACTTAAGGTTATTAAATATTGCCATATAATATAGATAGATATTCAAGTTTAAATTAATTAATTACCAATTTGTGCAGCATATCTTTTAAATTCTTTATTAAGTGTGAAGCTTCCAGAAAGTATTAAATAATAAATTTACAAGTATATGTTTTTAATGATTAATTTTCCTTTCCTGCAAGACCTTAAATATTTTTTGCAACAGTGAACATGAAACGCTGGCGACTTCAACTGCAGTGCAATGTTAATATAGCGATAATCGTGGATCCATCTACTAATTAATTGACTCTTTGTGTTCGCTTTATTTTGTTTTACTTATTCCCCGTCTTTCTTCGAGCGCTTATTCGCTCTCGTTTGCCACCATCTTTGAGCCGCGTGGACGCCAGCCAGATAGCCAGATAGATAGGTGCAGTCCGCAGTCTGGGAGGCCGTCCAGCGTCCAGCGTCCAGCGTCCAACCAGCCGCGCATCTCATCTCTCGCGGCGCTTTCATTTCATTAAAAGCCTGTTTCAATTTTCTGCATTTTAGTGCCTGATGCACTTTGGCATCTCGAGGTAAGGCAATCCACTCAGCCGTGTTTTTTCTCTCGTATTTTGCGGTTCGGTTCTGGCCCGCCTTCCTTTTGGCTTTTAGCCTCGGCAGCCGCAGCCTCGTATCCCGGCTTTTGTGGTCTGCAACATATATTTGCACTTTGTCAGTCCCATGTGCCCTGCTAGTCTTGTTTTATTTTTTATTTTTGTATTTCTTGTATATTTTTTAGCCCCGGCTCATCCTCGCTCGATCTGCAATCTCGTGGGACATATCACAGGGTTTTTAACCCATGTCCGGGGTAGCTGAACTTGAGAGATTTATGCAACATATTATTTGTATTTTTATTTACATTTCTCATTTAAACGAAATGTTAAAATTTAACTAAACAAACTTTATTTGATGTAAGAAATGGAAAATAAGTGGGAAAAATAAGTAGGAGCTCTTAAAAGCATGGAATATTTTTATTCAGCCGTTATTACAAATTATTTTTTAAATTTACATAAACTTTTATGAAAAACTTAAATTTAACATATCGGAAATGTTGCTAGGAACATGTGAAGAATCGTTTAGGAATTTAATAGCCATCATTAAGTATTTCTTATATTTTAAATTGTTTCCTCGTATTTTTAAATTTTACTCTTCCATATTTTTATAATTTGAATATTATACGTTGACTCAAATAAAGTTATTTATGACTAATTTATATTTTTTATCGAATGTGAAGGGTATTTTGAGGATGTTTTACACAATCTAATGTTCTTTTCCCGTTAATTGAAATTATTCTTATTTATATATTTTTCTTTATTTGGTATTAAAAGTATTCATGTATTTTAAATTGTATTATTTGCAGTCATAATTATATCTATTTTATGCATAGGCAACATTCACAAGATTAGTTTAGCTTTTAAGCCCTGTGGATATTTTCCATCTTGGGGGTCAATCATGGGTTAATTGGTCGCCGCGTGCGTTGATAATTTTGACATTTAGTCTCTCCTATCGGGAGTTCGTTTCTGTTGAAAATGGAAATCGAAATGGAAATGAAAATGCCGCACCATCACCATCTCTCTGTGTGTGTGTGGGGTCTGGTTGGGGGCTGAATTAGCACCTACACCACCAGCGAGCGGCGGTGCTGCGGATCAAAGTTCTTTATTTGTCTGCGGGCAACTTTATTAGCACCCCAGCGGCACTTTCATCTCCGCCGACGGGATGGGACGGGCCCCGGTCCTGGTCTAGTAGTTGCCTGCGCCAGGTTATGGCAAATTATATGCCTGTACATGTATTTCTTGAAGTCCCTTTGTATTTTTTGGTTTAGAAGCAGCCCAGGGGAACTCAGATTCGCGGGCTTTTATCATTTTTATTTCCGATGTTCTTGTTGTTCTCGTTGTTTTTTTTTCACATTTTGCAGTCCTTTTTTATGGTTTTATTGTCTGCTGGCGGGATTTTATTGTTGTTTTGGGTCTCCGCTGTGTCGTACCTGAATTAGCGCCAGGCTCAACCTTATTTTGGTTTCCCTGCGTCTGCGTCTGCGTATCGGTTTCCATCAGGACTCTCCCAGGCTTGTTTTCCTGGCATTTATTGCATATAACTCCTTTAATTAGGCCTATCAAATAACCGTGTCGGGGCTTTATATTCGGGCAATTATGTATAGTCGGTAAAAAAAATCAGTAATTGGGAACCTAATTGAGCTCGCTCTATGAAACCTCCGATTTATACGAATTTTAAAGGGTATTTATGGAAATTAATACAAAGAAATTTATATAACGCAATTTTTATATGGGAAGTTTGCTTCTAATTAATTCTAATCTTTTAATGTAGAATTTTGGTTATATTTTCAAGAATTTTATATTAAGATTAAGAGAAAGTATTTTAAATACTTTGTATTGCCAGGAATTTATAGATATTCATGTTTAATTTCTAGCTTAAGGAGCATAACTTCTGTTTAATTTTCTTTATTAAATATAATTCATTAAATAAAGTTAATATTAGTTAATTTGGTAAAGGAATGCATAGTTCTTATGTATTTAAGTATTCAAAACATTTAGATCCATATTAAATTATACAATAAATAGTTACGATTGTAAGAATAGGTAATATTAAAGGTCTTCCTCTAAGAATGCATATAAAAGTTTATAAATAATTAAAATTATGCAGTAAAGAGCTTTATTTAAATAGATTTTAGGCTTAACAACACAAAAGATTGATCAAAAGATAAAATATATAAGTAAAGAAAGGGGTTACATAAAAAATAAAATCATGTACTGATATTAAGTTATAAATATATACAAATAATTAATTAAAAACTCAAAACTCTCACATTCAAGAACCCAATATCGATTTTGTTTCTAAAACACACTCAGTCCTGGGCTGGCTTGTACTTACTCAAGACCTCACACTCGCCCATCCATCTGGCCATCAGACCTGGGTCTGTCCTGGAAGATTTATGTGGCCAGGGGGCCACAGCGGGTAACTGAAGTAGCTGTAGGATAATCCCGGCCTTGTCCCGGGGGAGTAACTTTAGATGGCTTTCACACGGTGTCCCCCAGCTCTCCGACTCCCCCGAGCCGGCTCCTCCTGGGGCGAGGAGTGATTCTCGGCATTGTAATTATCGCATTATTTCTATGGCTTCTACAAAAGAAGCACCGAGGGAGGAGAGGAGATAACATGAAAGGCAGAGAAAAGAGTTCTGGCCAGGAGGAAGAGGGATCCCGTCGGTGGGGAGTCGGCCTGGCCGATGCGGCGTGGATTGAATTGCTGGCGGGCGCCAGTTTCGAGGGTGTACGAATCCACTGACCCGGCTCTGCCTCGGTTCTTGACTATATTTTCGCAAACAGAGAAAAAAACCTGTGAAAAACTACATCTAACGGGTTTTTAATTTCAGTTTTAAAGTTTTTTTTAACAATTTTTAATTTATTTTACATTTTTATATGGAGTTTATAATGAATTTTTCAACTCCTGAAATTAATGCTCTCCTTTAAAGATTCTTTTAATTGATTGATTTGAGGGGCCTTTAAGGACTTAAATTTAAATAATGTGTACTAATATTTTTCCCCTCGAAGACAGTTTTGTTTCCGGTGTAACGCCCCCCTCCTGGCTGTCGTTTTTCCTGCCTTTAAGATCCGTGAGCTGAGCGCGGGGGCCAAGAAGATAAATAAAATAAATATTGACGCGCGTCCAATTCGCAAGAGCAAAAGGCAGAGAAACGGAGGAACAGCGAAGCCGAGGAACCGAGAAACCGGGACATGGAGAAACGATAAAAGGGGAGAGCTGAGCCGAGAGCTGAGCAGAGCAAACATCGTGACTTGGAGCGGCGGCAAAACATCAAGCGTACTGAATAAAGTACTCAAAACGTATTTAAAAGTACTAAACACAAGTACCAGAGATTAATAAGCGCGTTTGAACTCGGCCGACCAGAAAACTAGTTAATGGTACACTACGGAGCACACACGGCACGTCTTAATGCCAAAAGAGCATTAAGAGAGTGTATCTTTCAGATACAAAATGTGGGTGGCCTGAGAAAATGTACAGGAAGAATGAAATGTACACAAAAAGAAGGAAAGTTGGAATTTTAATAAGGTAAATCGTAAGCATATTTCTCATATCATTTACCATTTAAAAAATCCCCTAAAAGTCTTAAATATTTATAAACTATATGCACGTTTTAAAGGAAAAGCTTAAACAAATCAATGCAGACTCGTGATCGTTGGGAAAACAAATGGCAAAATGAAAAATGGAAAAAGGTAAATAGTAAATGGTAAATGGAAAATGGCAAACGAGAGGCGTCGTGGAAATATAATCGTTGGCCCATGTTGTCAGCTCTTAACGGCTGAGCAAGTCCTCTTCGAGCCGCGGCCGGCTGCCTTTGAAGCCAGGAAAATGGAACCAAGTGTCACTGGGAGTCAACAGTTTGAGAGACATGGTTTTCCCTGACATTTACGGGTGTTTTCCCAGGGAAAAAATGTGCATTAGCAAAGAGTAAAACAATGAAATGTTATATAAAAGGTAACTCCAAATTAAGAGTAAATGAAAACCGCTCATAATAAAAATACTGAGAACAAAAACAAACTGGTAAAGCTTTAATCAAACATTTATATATTTAAGAACAAACCTTGTAGAACAATTTATTAATAATCTCCCCTCGATAATCACATTTCTTTAATCTTTGTCAAGTGCCAGGCAGGGTTTATCTATGACTACCTTTTCACAGATCTACCAAAGATCTTCCAAAGATCTTCGACAGTTCCTCCTCAACCATATCCGGGAACCAAGACATCTTAGATTTGGAAGCAGCACCAACGATTAACACAAATTGGACTAATCTCCTGCAAGACCCAAGTGATCCCCGCTTACGTACGTGTGTCATCCGGGACACTTAACTGAAGGAGACACCAAAGACACTCTATTCGGGAGGCAGCAAAAGGAAAATAAAGCCCCGGGAATATTATTGGGTAAACAAACACACACAAAAGAAGAAGGCCAAGTGCCAGTGCTTACATTAGCTATTATTATTATTATTATTTTCTTTTTTGTTCATTCCAGATCGATCTCTTTGATGGTATTTTTACGTGCGCATCCCAAGTTCAAACAACTGCCGGATCCCGAGAATCAACAAAACAAACAATGCGGCCGGCATTCATCCCTATATATTCGAGATCTCTTACCAGTGCTTACATTGCGGATTATGGATTTGGGAGAGGGGAGGACAGAGATCTCTGGAGATCGGTAGATGGAGGAAGTGCGCCCCGAATTGCCGCCAATTGAGCCGTTTTGTTATGAAACCTGAGAGTGAGGGCTCTGAAATATGGTCAGAAAGTGTGTACAAAATATCGTAACTACGAGTTAAACATTGTAGCTTATGTAGATGATGGATGCCTTCATTTGACTAGGTAAATATAAAGCGGAAAATCTTGTAACCTGTTGAATTTCAAAATTTAAACTTAAGGTTACCTAGCTTTTCCACATTATCTGATTGTATTAACTTTACTGGATTAATTTCCTGCTTCACTTCTATATATTAATATATTTATTTCCCTTCAAACAGGAAGGTCTACAGGTGTTTACCCCCTCGAAACTAATGCCATTTCGCAGGGCTCTCCTCCTCCTACTCCAACGTAGATCCATAACGAATTTTGCAGCGATTCGTCTTGATCTTGAGAAGGAGCAGCAGCAGAAGCAGGCGAAGAGCAGTCGGAGAGAAGACCCGGAGGAGGAGGAGGAGAAAGAGGAGCTGGAGGAAAAAAATCTTATCTGGCTGCCGGAAATCAAAGCACACATCAAAGATCGCCGACGCCGACGCCGCCGTGGTCGCAGTCGCAGTTGTAGTTGCAGTTGCAGTCGCTGCAGCAGCGTTGCAGCTTGTGGAGGTCGCGGTGTTCAATTGCAGCCACCTCATCCGCTGCCGCCCCCTCCCCAGCACCTGCCCCATCTCCCCATAACACACACACGCACACAGAGAAAGCCAGCACCACCCCCGGCCTGGCCGCCGTTCAGTTTTGTTTGATGTTGCCTGTCGGCTGTTGCGGTTGGTCGCCGTTGCCGATCGGATTTCCATAGGCTACACCAGGAGAAAAATGTGTTTAAGTAAGTTTTTAAAATAGAAAATTTATACACCTAATTGAAATAATATTTTAAGGAGGAAATCTTCAAAAGATGCTCAAAGGACCAATGTTACGGAGGCAAAGTAAGACATGTTTTTCGTTATTATTTATATAACCAAATTAATGAAGTACTTCTATGTTCCCAGTGCACTCCAGAACCCTCAAACACACTCACCGACTGTGTGTGCGTCGAACCGATGATCATCGCTGAGCACCAGGTTGGATGGCAGTCATGGCTCAAAGGAAAAGGGTATCTCAGCCGGCAGCCACTGATTTATCTTAAGGAAAGGGAATGCGCATTGCTGTCAGATTATGACACTGGCATTAAGACGGTAATGCAATTGACAGATCACTTTCCCTCTTTCGACTTCGGAGTTAAAAAATCTAAGTAAGCCTTGCTTCCTTTTGTAGGACCCACAACCTGCGTATAAGGCGTTTTGACCATCCTACCGCGTCCGAAAGGGCCATATATCATAGATTAGTGGAGTTCAGGACTCGGGATCAACCTGTGAGTACGTGGGGACTCGCCCTGTTGAGGATTTGTTTCGATGCCCATAAAAACGTTGAATTTATTTGTCTTCATTTGGTGTACAGACCTCAGGATGGACATGGGTATGTTTATTTCAGCAAGATCTGTGTCCAAACATGTTGCAAGCACTGCCAGAAAAAGGGAGAGAGGAAGATTCACTTGGAGTTTCAACAATTTGGGATTAAATCAGATGAAAGTTGTAATTTAAGTAAGTTTCATAAAAGGTTTGTAAACAAATTAAGTTTTTTAAATAGTGGTTCTCTGTTTTTATCGTATTTAAATATTCCTAACTAACTTTACAATCTTTTCTTTCAGTGTCCCGGTTGCATCGAACATGCTCGATGCCCTGGAAACGAAGAAAACCCAACAACCGGCGACCGGTTGCCGGCAGTTGGTTCGAAAGACACCGAAAGAGCGGACGGCGACGGTGATTCGCAGCGCGAGTTTTCCGAGAATCGTAATTAAATTCAAAAAAACGAAAACGCGTAATTTTCCCAGTACCAAAAATATTGAGAGAAACTATACAGAAAAGTTATATGCTATTTTTTTCACGTGCTCGCGAGTGATATATCCAAAAAGAGAGAAAGATATATAGAAAACTAAAGTACCCCCAAGATGAACCGCTTCTGATTGAACCCTCACCCTGTCAGATCCCAGATCCAAGCTCCAACATGCTACTGATCCTGATCCTGATCCAGTGCCTGGCCAGCATGAGCAGTGCAAGCAATCTCGGCCTCAACGGTCACCAAGTGGCGGCCGGCTCGAATGGATTACAGTGCCAGCGGATCAGCGTTTCCGCCTGCCAAGGTCTCGGCTACAACATGACCGCGTTGCCCAACCTGGCGGGTCACACCAATCAGCTGGAGGCTGAGCTGCAGGTAAGCGAGCCACTCTCTAGCCACTAAGCCGCAAAACCAACCCGAAAACTAAGCCAAAAGCTGGCACGTCTCCGGGCCGCGATCCCGTGTTCTTGATAAGCTTCGCTTTTGTGTGGCCCATAAAAATACTTCTCGTCGCTTACGTGCGAAAAACGAAATAAAAATAAGTGAAACAAAATCATAAAAAGGGGAAAACAACAGCCACTAAATATAAAAACCCAAGTTAGCAAAGTAGTTGAGCTGGGTATACACTTGTTTGTTTTGGCTTTGAACATTTCCCTTAGTTTAAACTAGATTTTTAGAGACATTTAAATATATGGCTTATTTGTGCTTTATTTTACATATAAATATAAATATAACTTTACAAAAAACAAGTATAAATATTTTAAATGTCTTTTTAAAATTATAGCAAAATTAAAAAGGCAAAACTCATCAAATTTCAGGAGTCTGAAAGTAGAAAAAGAAAGAAAAGAAAACATTTCAGTAAAAATTTAATGATTGGATACATTCACTTGTAATTATAAATTTAAACTAATGGATTGCGATTCAGTTTTATTTTGACATATTCCTAAATTTTAAGAGTATTGCAATGCCAATGCAAAAATATGCTTGAGAAGTCACAAATTCTGGCGAAAT